>WAAD01032611.1:1157730-1176719 GCA_013389945.1 Fregata magnificens | reverse complement strand
CTGGAGGGGAGAAGGGGGAGGGTGGGGGGAAGGATAGGGGAGTAGTACTGGGGGGAGGTGGGGGTAGAATAGGATGGGGGGCTATGGAGATCTAGGGACTTTGGAGGTGGGGAAAGGCTGTGAAGGGTCCAGGATGGGGAGAGGGGCATGAGGCTGAGAGAGGCTTTGGGAGCCATGCTGAGATGCTGAAGAAGGTTTCTGGGAGGATGGGGAGCACTCAGGGAGATGCTGGGGACAGGATGGGTTGCGGGGAGATGAAGCCTCCTTGAGCCATGTGAAGAGGAAGAGGCACTCCTGATGCTCCCGTTTGGGTCAGCGGTGTTGCTGTCAAGCAAGGAACAAACCCAAAGCCAGTTGGGAGCCAGACCGACTGCGTGGTTGTTTGTAGGGAGTTCCTGTGTCTAGGAGCATTGTTTAGTTCTGGCTCTGAACTTGGGTGGATTATAGACTGGCTTTTTTTTTTTTTCCTATTACGAGGCTGGAGAAGCACTGCTTTGAGGCATCCCATTGGGGTAGGGAAGTAACGGGGTGTTAGAGCTGGCCAAATCCCAAGCTGGGTATCTTGTGCGGCTTCCCCGCTTCTACCCCATAGTCTGTGGGAGAAATCACAGTCGCGTTGCCTGTGCGCTTCACAACCGCCTCCCCTTTGGTGGGGCGACTTGGTTCCTCGACGATGGACGAGCTCATTTTTAATAGAGTCTGTGATAGCTCCCTATGAAAGGTATTGTGCAATTCTCTATTTCATCGTGCGTTTTAGTCTGTGAAATCAAATAAAAACTTCTTCTCGCTACTTTTTCCTGGTAGGTGGATGTGCTCAGTGTTCAAGCAGTAAAGCGGGCTCTTTTAGACTGCTGTATGTGCCAGGCATATAGTGAGGGCTTTTACTTCTCTAGAAAAGTAAATCTAAGCAGCAGGTTTGCAACTTGTAATGACAGTCCTGCGGGGTCTCTGACTCGGATGGTGTCTTCAGGAGGGCAGGAGGAGGAGGAGTCTGGATTCGAGCTCTGCGTGCAGCAAAACTGAGCCCAATTTCACCACACAACTGATCTCTGTGCAACATCCGTCATATCAAAATATACAAGAGGATGCTGGAGCCCTGGGCCCTAAAATGCCTAGTATAAACTTAAAGAGTGCTTGCAGGAAGTGCCAGAATGCCATATGTGCACACGCGATGTGGATGTTGGAAAAAAAATGGTCTCTATGTCCAAATTTATCCCTGTCTTTGGAATATAACATGTTCACAAGGAAGCTTGTCAGTTGTTGAACAAGCTATAATCTTCAAAGGCACACGGTGATGTCTTAAATATGAAATAACTGGTCATTTTGTTTGAAAGTGCTAAGCAGAGATGCTATCCTTGTAGTCTTTATTGCATGGTAACTACATGAAGTTAGCGTTATACGCTCTTGTCTATAGCTGCCCTCACTAATTTAGTCTGTGGTGAGGTTGTAGTGCCTTGTTTCCCCTGCTCTTTTACAAGCGGCTGGTGAACATCCACAGCATGTCTTAGGGTGCGAGTGTGCTTTTATTGTCAGGGAAGGCATAATCTGCAGTTGTGGGAGGCCAGTTTGTTAGGGTCTTTTATTTTCCATGCAGGGAGGTTAGAGCAGCGCGATCTAGTGTAGTAATTCCCCGAAGGGATGTTCCTAGGTGCCCTATCGGATGGCGGGAGGGCGTCCTGTGCTGGAGAAGGAACCTGAGCTGCAGGGGAGGGTCTGGGTGGGATGGAGAGGATGGGGAAAGGGTAATCGGATATCATAAGGATCCCTCATGGAAATCCTGAGGGGTGCTGAGGGCGTGTGCGAGGGTTTGAACTTGAACAGTAACCTCTCCTTTATTAGCTCCCTGTGTGGGGACGTGCTTAACCCTAGCAGACAGGAAGAGGTATCTGTTAAGTTCACACACTCTTAATCTGCACTGATGTCCACGAGCAGACAAGCTCGTCTGCTGCTCTGTAGGACTCGTGGTGGGATGTGTTTAGCAGAGTGAACACGAACAGGCTCTGGAAGTCAGGGTTTGCCCAGGGCATTTCGCTGACAGCCTGAGGGGAAGATGATGATGATTTTTCAAAGCTTCATGTAGTTTTGTGCTTGTATTTTCTACATAGGGTCTTGAGCATCTCTTACTGAGTTCCCCAAAGCTTGACCTAGCCTGATTTTACTGTAGGGATAGTTGCCCCAGTAAAATACCTTCCTGCAAAGAACACCCCATTTCACTGTTGCGCCGTGGACAGGTAAACTGCAGCAGCAGAATTGTTTGGGTGTGGGATTTGCACCGTTTGCATCTACTTTGACTGAAAATAGGGCCATGTCCACATGAGGAAGAACTAGAGCTGTGTGCTGTGAGGAAGTAGCAGTTTCTCCTGAATGTAAAGATTGGTGATGAAATATTAATACTCCCAGCTGAGTCACCAGCCAGACCGGATTGGGTCTCCTGCTTCCTAAACTGATCGGGAGTTGTACAACTACATGAACAACTTAGTCTGGTTTCCCAAGAAAATGAGGCTTGTGTGATATTGCTGCTGCGTGTGACTGCGTTTCCTGCTCTTGCCAACTTTTGAGTCTGTGCCTCTCACAGCCAAATCAGGCAGGAGGCAGAAATCTGAAAGTTAAATTTCTGTAAGTTTCATGAAAATAAGTACCCTGGGAGAGGAGGGGGAAAAAAAAAACCAAAAACGGTCAGGAGTGCCTACTGTGGGAGAGTGCAGCATGAGCTCAGCTTTTGCTAGGTAGGAGAAAATCTGCATGGGGAGATGACCTGTGGGATATATTTGCAGGAAGGTAACTTCATTAACACTGATGCCTGTAGGATAGCTCATCAGGTGCATCTGCGTGGGTGTGTGGTGGGTAGGGACTGGGATTCTTCTGAAGGATTTCAAGCAATAATAAAGGATGAAAATGATTGAGAAGCTGTAAAACTACAGCTGCGCTGGTGTTTGCTTATTGACAGAATTAGCTGCTTTGTATCTCGTTTCTGTTAGGTAAATAGTAAGAAACTGAGGCAAAGAGGCTACGTGCTCCGTCTGATGAGTCATTGTCTGAGCCAGGATTAAACTTGCATGCCTCTTGGCGTGCAGGTTTCTGCTCAGAGTGCGGTTGCATTTCTCAGTGAAACCTGCGAGCTCTGTAAATGTGAGATATCCTAGTGGACCTGAACCGCCTGGAGAGGACATTGGAGAGCTGTCATTTGCTGAGTGAGGACACGCAGATGTGCCCAAAGCTCCTGCTGCCCAGGAAAGCTGGAGCTCCCTCCTCTTAACTTGTGCAGTGTGATGTTAGTTGCTCAGACTCTACCTGGATTGCCTTCCCCAGAACTGGCATTAAAAAATTCCTTGTCTGGCCATACCCTAATTTCCAAATGTCTGTCTTACTTGAGTCTAGGATAAACTTTTCTGAATCCATGGAGATACCTGTGCGAACAAGATGGGAGACCCTATCCCCTGTGAACAGATGCACTGCTGAAGGACAAATAAAATGGCAGATGACCTGATGGCTCTTGTGGCTTGGCTGTGATTCTGTTTGAAGGAATTAATAGTTTTCCCTGCTGTAACAAAATCCTTCCTGCTCCCAGGTGATGTTGGAAACTACTATTATGGCCAAGGACATCCGATGAAACCCCACAGGATCCGGATGACCCACAACCTACTGCTGAACTATGGCCTCTACAGGAAGATGGAGATATATGTAAGTGCAGGGCTGGTCATGAAGAGGAATATATATGAAAGATCTTAGTTTACGTGTCAGATTTTAATTTTGATGCTTCAGATTCGTAAGTTCTCTGTTGACGAGCCAAAGAGGAAAGGAGGAAAAAAAATAAACAGTTGTGCTGATGTATTTCTGATTGCTTGTAGTGAGATGTTCTTTGCTTCAGACAAGCTTCAGAGACTGGAAACTTGCTTTTCTCCCTGTAACTTAAATATCTTCTTTGTCTAGATATGTAATACATTCTAGTCTCCGGTAGTGGCATTCTTGCCTTTCAAAATAAGTTTCTCTTATTTAATGCTGCTGTTTTGAGTTGTTTTCTGTTCCTGGGAGTAAATCTGAGTTTGGAAAATGGGAATTGGTGAGAGAGGTGTGTTTCATAACAAGCCTTGCTCTTTTTTTGTCCTTGCAGCGCCCTCACAAGGCAAATGCAGAAGAAATGACCAAGTACCACAGTGATGACTACATAAAATTTCTGAGATCTATCCGCCCAGATAACATGTCTGAGTACAGCAAGCAGATGCAAAGATGTAAGCTATGCGTGTAGTGTTGTAGTTCCCGCCAATGTTAAAATTTGTGGTTCTGGGAATCCTAGGCCAGCTTTAGAGCTTTGTGATAAAAAGAGCAGGAAGAACCACAGGAAACTGTCTTTCTCCTGACTTTGTTTTTGATTTTTCTGGTAAATCAAGCATTTTAAAAATGGGTCCCTCTCTCAAGCCAATATGCCAAAAGAGCTGACGAAACCCCTTTGACCTGGCTGTCTTTTTTCGGTCTTGTGTTTTGATTGAAACTCTTCTAAATTGCCTTCCTGGCTCAGAGATGACTGAACTACCCTATTTATGAGCTGTGTGTATTTTGTGTTATTGCTTATCTTTAACTAGAGGTATTGAGGTGGGAAAGGGTTGTGTAATTTAAAACAAACAAAAAACCAAGCCCCAACTCATCAATTGTGTCCCAAATCTGCAGTAACTCTGAAGGATTTTCAGGACAATGGCAGTTTGGAAGTGGGGGAGGGTTGAGGCACACAATGATACCTGTCTACTTTCTGTTAAAATGGTTTATTTTGTGAGCTAATCTCTTGTTCTAACCTCTCCAGTCCATGGAAGGGCTCTTTAATGGCAACTTTAATGTTACAGAAGCCTTTTTTTGGTCCCTCTGGAACTCTGAGCTGATGTTCTTTGGCAATGGCTGCGGCAAACTACGTTTCTAGGAAGTATAGACAAATAGGGGAGAAGGCTCAAGGTTCATTTAAACACTTTTGGTCTTGCACACTGCAATCCTCGAGAGCAGAAAAAAGTTGTTAGCCCATGGGGTTCATTTATGTGGAGTAAGTGTATTCTCCAATTTAGAAGAAATATGGGTCTCGAGTCTGAAGTAGAGGCACTTGGATGAGCTGAAGGGGACAGATATTAAGGCAGAAGCACGTAAGAGGAATGGGTAATCTGGTTCATGAGTAATACACGTTGAAAGACTTCCTACGGTAAATGATATGCCTTAATACACCAAATGACATATACCAAAGTACATATTTACACAAACTGAACTGTTTACCCCTGAAGCAGATACGGCTCATAAACGCCCACTCTGCGCTCTCTGGTAGTCAACATTTTCTGTACTGTACTTCCACAGGACTATTTTTACCTGAAGGAGGCAAAATATGAAAATTAATCTTAAACATGCGGAGGACAGAGCTTTTCTTTAACAAGACCTGCAAAACAGTGGCCTCTGAGTAGCTAGAGAACTAGCACAAGAGGCTCAGAACAGAGATTAGGGATACAGGAGGCAAGGTCACCGCTCACAAATACGGTGGCAGGACTCTGTAGCCTTCTTGGTGCTTCAGCTTTCCCTTTGAGGGAAGGATAGCTCCTATGATTTCCATAAGAATGTTTCTGCCTTTAATGCTGGGCTGTCTCTGGTTGCGCTATCCCAGATACGAAGCTTCTTGGCCACCCATTGCAAGGAATAAGGAGCATCTGTGCCTCATCTTCCACCAGAGCTTTATGCCTATAGTCAAGTGATTGACCGCTCTTATTAATATCCCTCCTTAGTAGTCCTGGCTGCTTTGAATCTCCTGCTGAGAAAAAGCCAAACTGGCTTCTGTTTACACAGCGGCTTCTGTCTTTGCCAGGTATAGCAGAGGGACGCCCTCAAATACTGTCAGTGCTGCCCACAAAGTTCTGAGGGGCAGTAAAGGTAATGAACAGTCTCTAATTTCATTCTGCTGATGCCATGTTCCCTGCCTGAGGACTTGGGAGGACTGCTCTGTAACCTAAAGGGCAAGAAGTTTAATTTGTTGTAACGGGAAGCATGCAGAAATTGATGACTTAAATTCTCCTCACTTAACAGGGAAAGCTTCCAGCTGCCTCTTTGAGTTAATTATTCAAACTCTGCCAGTTGCCGTGCCCTGCTGAAACAATTGGAAGGCAGGAACAATTGCTTCCTTCTGGGTCTCCTGATGGGTATTGTCCTTTTCAGAGATCCCTGTCCCGAACTGGGACCATTCAAACTCCCTTATCACACAGTCTTTGTGGAGACTATGCACTGACGAGTTTCTAATGCTGCAAGAACTGTGCTGTTTGTGCCTTTCTCATTAAGCGCAGAAGTAAACATTCTACAGATGTTGTTACAAAAACACAGATTTTTTTGTTTGTTTGTAAAAGCAAATCTTGCAAAATCTAGATTCAGTACAAGTCTGTTATTACTGGTTTTATTTTTAATCATGAAACTATTTATTTACAGTAGAAATTTATCCAGGCCAAAGCTACAGTACTGCTGAGAACTTAAAAACTGACTGGCCAATGTGAAGTAAAAGGAATGTACGAAGTGTAACAGAACAGATGTGGATGTAAATGTCTTGTCCAGTACGCACCACTATCTACCATCTCCCCCCTTTCTCCTGCAGCACTGGCACCGTTTGCTTTCTCAGGTCCTCATCAGCAATACAGCAGGAAACAGGAGCAAAAATCTTTCCCACTTGTTGTGGAGTTGTGTAATGGAGCTCAGTGTCACCTCTGGTCAGAAACAGCACTATTTCCCCCAGAAGGCATGGTGCCTGGGCAGGAGATCTGCAGCATGGTCCGTGTGGGGTAGCGAGGGGTGCTGGCCCCCATTTTGCACAGCCTGCATCTGTTCCTAGTGACCAGCGTGTGCTGCTGGAGCAGAGCAGAATACTGTAAATGTGCTGCCTCAACGAGCGCCACTTGAGTTGCTGCTGAGGACGTGTATCGGTATTACACAGCTCTTATTGATAGCATCTCCTCTCTACCCACTCATTTTCCGACGTGATTGACTGGTTTCTGGATTCCTCGTAGCACACCCCAGTAGATGGCGTGCTGCTCTCACCAGAGCTCCTGGGACCTGCTTTCCCATTTTCTTAAAAGTCAGGAGCATCTTCCCTACAGCAACAACTTTTTTGCCTCATCGGGCAATCCTCAGGTTGATTACATTAACGTTTTATTATTTGTGTGTGGTATTTTGTTGTTTAAAATGTTTGAGTGCTTGTCTGGTTAGCTTTTTAAATCAGAGTGGGGGTATAAGCTTTGCCATTTATTCGTGGTTTTGTCTTACTAACTCTCTTCTATTCTTTTCAAGTTAATGTTGGGGAAGACTGTCCTGTGTTTGATGGGTTGTTTGAGTTTTGTCAGCTCTCTGCTGGAGGCTCAGTTGGTAAGCTCACAAGTTGTATGTTCTTTTCTTTTTCTCTTAAGCAGATGTATGTAATGTAGTTCTGTCTAGGAAATAAATTGTTGTAGGTGGTGGTGGGGAAGCCCTGTAAACCTATTTCTGATTTCCTTAATAATTAGATCCAGATTTCTTCCCATGTGAGAGTTCAAGCCTTGCATATTGACAGATCCCTCTACATTTGTTAAGCATATCTTCGCTAGTCTGAGTTACTGCACTCAATATGTGAAGGACTCTGTAGGTGGTAGAACAACGTTGCCAGCGATAGAGTTAAAACAAAACTGCAGCAGCAACAGGTGTTTAATAAAAAAATCAACATGAGATTTACAGAAAGAGAGAGTTGTAAAAACCTTGCTCTGGGCAGGCATAACCTGGAAAGGAAAGAAAAGAGTTACTTTATCTGTTGTTTTTAACAAAAAGCCACTGACAGGAGGCAAAATAGAACCTGAAAGGTTTCGGTAAGCTCCCTGAAAGCTGGAACATTTAAAATGCTGTCACTATTTTCAAATACTTTGTTGCAGAAATACATGGTATTGTGGAACTGTGTTACTGTGCATAGGCGTTAAAGCTTTGTGGCTGCTACTCCCACAATGACATCTAGAAGTCTTTATTTCCTGTAACACAGTTCAGAAGTATGTACGAGTACTGACTGCAGCATTTTTTGAAGTAGCTATGCTCTCTGGTCCCACGGCTGTGGATTCCACAGAATATATCATTTGTTCTGATTCTGGAAGACTTGCAAAATTTGCAGAAAGTTTATGAAGGGGCTGGGGGAAGAGAACTTCCTTTGCCTAAATGCATATTCAGTGAATGACCTAAATATATGTTGGATAAAACCTTTCATTAAAATCTTTTGTTCAGGGCACTGAGAAATCTAGACTGTCTTCAACTGGGACCCCAGCTAGAATGCTATGGACTTGCCTGTGCAGATTTCCTGCTCTGAGGCAAAAGTAGGGAGTGATCAAAAGTGTGTGCAGGCAAAACAGAGGCTGCATTTCTCTTCCCTTGCCTTTTGTTAGTTTGTTGAGACGTCCAGTGTTAAACCCGTGGGCTTTGTGCTTTGTAAAGTACCCAAACACACATATTAGCAATGATGTGATCGTACCCCTCAGTCTCTGTCATGGAGCCTTTGCTCTTGTGCTCACATTTTGTAATTCTTCTCCCAACAGCCAGTGCTGTGAAGCTGAACAAGCAACAGACAGATATTGCTGTGAATTGGGCGGGAGGCCTTCACCACGCTAAGAAGTCAGAGGCTTCTGGCTTCTGTTATGTCAATGATATCGTCTTAGCTATCTTGGAGCTCCTAAAGTACGGGCAGTACTATTTACCCCTTTTGTTTGTCCGTTCTGCTGTGTTTCCTCTGAGTCCTTAGCGCTTTCTTCCCAGTCTTCTCTTTTTGTTGCTTTTTTTTAGCGGTGTTTTCCCGGGAGGGCTTAATCAACTTATCTTTTGGGATGCGGTACCCTCTCTCCCGAAGGGGTATGTCTAATGGTGCCACTGTGCAGGAGGCAGAAGGCTTGGAGCATTGTGCTGTTGCTCTTAGGCCCTTCTCTCTACCATCCACCCTAGAAAAGGGGGCACAGCTGTAATACGTGACAGCTTTTGGCTCAAGGCAAACGTCAGTGGGAGGCTTGGACATAAAAATGCAGTCTGTTGGCTGAATCTGAATAAACTGAGCGGAGTCTGCCTTCAAAGATCAGTTGCAGCAGCAAAAGCCACTTTATTTTCCTCTGTGGTTCTGTTCTACTGCTGACCAAGGCACATGTCTGTTCCCCACAGCCCTTTTGCTTGTAGACTCTGGAGAGAGAGCTGCCTGGTAGCTGTGCAGCCTGGGGATTAGCACCAAGTTCCTTGCTCTCCTCCCATTTGCTCTGCTGGTGAAGGCAGTTTCTGCTCTGAAGAAATGCAGTATTTTGACTCCCTTCTGATCCTAGGTATCACCAGAGAGTGCTGTATATTGACATTGATATCCACCATGGAGATGGCGTGGAGGAAGCCTTTTATACCACAGACCGTGTCATGACCGTGTCCTTTCATAAGTACGGCGAATACTTTCCAGGAACAGGGGACCTACGGGTGAGAATGAAGGCTTAGCAGAAAATTACCCTGAAATTCGGTCTCTCGCATCTCTTTGCTGTCATACTAATTTAACTAAAATCACTGCTCTCCTGGGTTTTCCTGCTCTCGAAGTGGCATCCTTTTTGAGGGCAAAGGTGTATATGTGAGGCAGCTGGCTCAGCTCTTGGAGTGGGTGCTTTGTTCCTGTGATCATGGTCTGTATAGTAATAAAACCAAGGTTTTGATACCAGTCTCTTAGCAGCCTTCTGGTGGGATTATGCTCAGAAAAGTGACCCTGAAGATGGCATGCGGGTCATCTGTAGCTACTTGCAAACTAAGCTTGGTCACACAAGCTTTTGGGTGAAAGTTTATGAGGGAGTACTTCTGTGTGTGTTGGTTTATCTTGTTGGCGTTTCCTCTTATGAGTCAGTTCTGCATGTTAATGAATCGTGGTGTTAACTGTGGCACTCTTTCAGGTTGGATACAGGTGTGGTTCACTTCTGACATTGCCAGAATGCTGTTCTCAGGGGTGAAAGGTTCTTTACCTTTTTTTATGTGCTTTTTACTGGAATTGCATTTTTCTGATCTAAATTCTCTTGTCTTCCACTTATGAGTTGTACTTTTTCAGCCCTGCCCAGAGTTTGGCACTGGTGATATGAACTTGTGTGCAGCTGCAGCATTCTTTCCTGGTGCAGCTGCTCTGCAGCATAAATGAAATAATTATTTTTTATAAAACACTTGGGTATGAGAGAGATAATGGAATTGTAAATACATATATATTCTTTTTAATGTAAAAATAGATTCCTCCAGTTACTAGACTGCACAGTCAGCCCAAACTGGTATTTTGGGCTGTGCATCTCTGCAGTGTACAGGTTTGGAACTAGAATTTTGGCTGCCAGTTTTATTGCTGTGTAAGAAACTGGCATTTGCCAGTGAAATGAGAGCCTGTGTGCTCACAGCAACATGAAAGTGGTGACAGTAGTACATTTTTCTTCTCTGAGCATTGAGGGCCAAATGCACCCACTTAAGCCCAATAAGCTGCTGGTGGAGTCAACTGACTCTTGCCGCCTTCTGCTGGGACAGTATTTGTCCGTGAGAGCCTAGAGTTGCATTCGGATTACACTGATCCGAGACTCCCAGACTTCCCTTCCTGATTTGGGGCACAATTTGCGTGTTGCATTTGGTTCTCTGGTGACTTGTGGTCTCTCTTGTCTTTCACTCTAATAGGATATTGGTGCAGGCAAAGGCAAGTACTACGCTGTCAACTATCCCCTCCGGGACGGAATTGATGATGAGTCCTATGAAGCAATATTCAAGCCGGTAAGTGAAGACATCTTTGCTGAGTCATTCTTTGTGGATCATACTTTGTCCCTGGGTGGCTCATGGAGCTGTTCTTTGGGGAGACTGATTCAGTCTTCTGTGATAAGATTCTTCAGGGGCTGTATTCCTCCCTAACAATTGCAGCCTGTTTTCCGTAATCTTCTCTTTGTGAGAGCCTTAGTGTTACCAATATAGGGGAGTCAGCAGCTGTGGGAACACTAGGGATGTCTTCATGTCACTTGCTGACATGGACATTACTGTGTTGCTGTGACACTGTCCTGTGGAGAGTGTGTAACAACGGGTTTCTTGTTTAGGTGATATCTAAAGTGATGGAGACGTTCCAGCCTAGTGCAGTTGTCTTGCAGTGCGGGTCAGATTCTCTGTCAGGGGACAGGCTGGGTTGTTTTAATCTGACCATCAAAGGTAAGACTACCATACAGTGCCTGTGTTAACTGATATAATTAGATTTCATTGAAAAGTTTGTTCTTCTTATGCCATGAGGCTATGACCTTTTCCCCCACTGCTTTCGCTGCAGGTCATGCCAAGTGTGTGGAGTTTGTAAAAAGTTTTAATTTGCCTATGCTGATGCTGGGAGGAGGTGGCTATACAATCCGCAATGTGGCTAGATGCTGGACCTATGAGACTGCTGTGGCTTTGGACACTGAAATTCCTAACGGTAATTCTCCCCAGAAGCCTTTGAAGCAAGACTAAGGGCCAATGACACTCTAGTAACAGAGCTCAAGGAAATGATGTTGCCGTGGGAGAGGCAGCAACCCTAAGATGTTTCATTAACTTTTGATTATTACTGTGGAAGAGCCTTTGGATTCTGTGATTTGCAGTATCTGTTCTTGCATTCAAGACCTGTAGCTCTTCCCTCCAGCAAGAGGTACCCAGCAGCCTTGCTGTCTTACTGAAATGAGATGACCTTCTACTGAAAACTTTTGTGCATGCTGATAGTGTTTAACTGTTTAGTTGCCGAGTTGTCTGTTTTGATCTGAATTTGGGCTATGAGAGCTTCAGCTCCTACACCTAGCTAAATGCAGTTGTGCTTTTATGTAGCGCTGAAGTATGACGTGCTTGTGGTATTTCATTACTGGTTCAGTGGTAATTTGGTGTTTATTCCTTTTTAACTTGCCTGCAGAACTTCCATATAATGACTATTTTGAGTACTTCGGACCAGACTTTAAGCTCCACATCAGTCCCTCAAACATGACTAACCAGAATACCAATGAGTATCTCGAGAAGATCAAGTAAGTGTTTGTTCCTCTTCGCGAGACTGACACCTTCTACTGGGGGCTTCGCAGCCGTGGGTGGCATCTTGCTGACGGAGGTGTTCCTTTCCTGGCTGGCTCTAGGCAACGTCTCTTTGAAAATCTGCGCATGCTGCCTCATGCCCCTGGTGTCCAGATGCAGCCGATTCCTGAGGATGCTGTGCAGGAGGACAGTGGAGATGAAGAGGAAGAAGATCCTGAGAAACGCATTTCAAGTATGTGCTTGTCCCTGGCATTGTTGCCTTGCCCGGCTGGGAAGTGTACTGTTCAGAGCCTGTGGGTGCCAAAGCTGAACAGGATCAGTTAGCTGGAGAAGCGTGCAGGCTCTAAACTGAGTTACCTTAGTGAAGAGAGGAGGATCTTTGATTTAGGTAAATCTCTATTCTGGCGTCCTTCAGTTTGAATCTGTTCCCACCTTTCTGATTGATTTTGTAAGATAAAGCAATGATGCTAAGCACTGCAGGGCTGATAGTTTTCTTTTCCCTTGGAGAAATGGCACTTTTGCCAGATGATTTCCATAATGGGAGAACCTAGGCTTTAATGTGAGAATTTAAACAGTTCCTGTGATGTAGGTGCTATGACAGAATACTTTCTGGGAGACTGGCAGGTTTGATCCCAGAAGTTGTCTTCTACAGTGAAAATGCTAGTTTATATCCAGATTGGCTGATGGCCTTTAGATCTGGCAGACAGATTTTCTCAGTGTGAAGTTGGTTAACCTGCTTATGCTGTCAAGTCTAGACATCGCACTGTACCTAATCCAAGTCTTACATGTGATCTTGGATCTTAGGCATGAGCAGTTAGGAGTGATGAGTTAAAAGATAACGGTGGGTAGAAAGATAAAGTGTTTTTTATCATGGCCTAATTCTGACTTACGTAGGCTCGTTAGTTCATTCCAGTGTGTAGATGTACTTGGAGAAGTTAGTGTTTTGTGTCTCCTGACTTCTAAAGCTGCTGAAACGACCTCTTGTCCTCTTTGCACTCAGTCCGCAATTCTGATAAGAGAATATCCTGTGATGAAGAATTCTCTGACTCTGAAGATGAAGGGGAAGGAGGGCGCAAAAATGTTGCCAACTTCAAGAAAGCTAAGCGTGTGAAAACAGAAGAGGAAAAGGAGGAAGAGGAGAAAAAAGGTAAGCATGAGAGCTAGGACTAGAAGCCCTCCCAGCTCTGTGGAACTTTGCCTGGCATGTACTTTCCTACTGCACTACTGTGTGTCTTGTTTTGTTTTTTTTTTCCCCCTAGATGAGAAAGAAGAGGAAAAAGCAAAAGAGGAGAAAGCAGAACCCAAAGGGTGAGCCCCATCTCCTGGCATGGCGATTAAATGACTGTGCCTGTGCTTCCTTGTACATCTACCCATGCTCCCACTGGGATGTTGCACAACTTGAGGGGTTGGAGGAGAGACGTGGTAGTTTGGATGGCTTTGTCATGGGCTCTTAATGGGAAGAAGCTTGCACATGTAGAACAGCACACCTGATAAAGCGCTGTGAGAGCAGAGCCCTCAGTGAAAAAGGCTTAAAAATACTGAAGATGAAGTGGGCCATATAAGGAGCATTTTTAAGGTTGCAACTCTGGCTTGTTCTTAAAGCTTGGGCACAGCCTGTGGTGCTTGTTTAAACCAAATTCTTCACTGCTTGCTTCCACAGGGTGAAGGAAGAGACAAAATCCACCTAAGATGGCTGCAGCTGGACAGTATCTGTCAGTGCGTAGTTGTCATAGGTTAGCTTCTCTGGTTGCCTCCCATTCCACAGGATTTATATTTTATATATGTTTCTGTATATATTTCTATATAAATATATAAATGACTTGAGAACTGTAAATTATTCCTTGCCGCACTCCGCTCGGAGCAGATAGGGAGGATTCTGCGGAGTAGACAGACCTGCACTGCCCAGATTTGGCGACTGGGAAGTTTCACTCTTGCCTTCCACTGCCTCCTTAGTGTGTCTTTAAAAAAATCACTTCCTTTCTTTACTCTCTCCTCTGAAATAACCACCCTTTGGAAAGAATAATTTAAGTAGAAGTAGTATCTGCATTTCAGGTTAGGTGGAAAGATTGCCATGAAATTTCTTTTTCTTTTTTTTGTCTTTTTTCTGTTGTGGGGTTTTTTGGTTTGTTGTTGGGTTTTTTTTTTTTTTTTAGTTTTTTGGTGGGAGACTATGAGTTCCCAAATGAAGCCTGTGAGAGACTGACTATTCCTTTGGTCTTCAGTTTGATTCCACCATGGCAAGTAACTGCAAGCTGGTGCCGCTTCTCAGGGTCAAATAGTGCAGTTCTTGAATAGAGTTGGCTACCTCCCTGCAGCAAACTTGTGGAAAGAGATGAAGCAGCTTAAAAGCAATCTGAAAAGCGCTTTAGTGAATCAGCCCAAGAGCCCTGCAGGTGCAGATCTGGAAAATGCAAAATGAAAATCACCCTAATGTGGTGGTTAACATTTTCCAAGATCTTGCAGATCCAGTTAGTGTGGCAGCATTATGCATCTCGAGTAAGAGAAGGGATGAAATTTTTATACCTTTTTTTTCTATGCCTATGCCCCTCTTTGGGGGAGGAAGTGAGTTACTGCCCGTTTGGCCGCCTGCTTTGCTTTTCCTGCTTGTTCTGCCCTCGGCTACACATGCCGTAATGTGCTTTCTTAGTACTGATCTGTGTGCTAGGCTGAAACCACTGCAGAAATTCCCAACTCGTCTAAAGGCCAGACTGAACAGAGCCTGGCTGAAACCTCATGTCGATGTGTGTCAGTCACTGAAAAACTCCTCTCTGAAGTGAAGTACAAATGTTTTCAAATTGAACCTTTCCTCTCGCTTGCTCTCAAGGCCAGTAAATATGGAGAACCTTTTTATCAGCCCTCTGAGCTGTTATCTTTATAAGGGAACAGCAGATGGGGCTCTGTACATTTTTATAACTACTCCTCTTCCTACTCCCACGCATTATCTCACACCCAAAAGTCTTTGTGACCAGAACTGGCCTTTCTTTTGCATCTTGTTTTGTACAGCTGAGCATTAGATGAGCTTTTGGTGAAATGCTTTGCAGAAGTTTTGCAGGCAGTTTTGACTCGCTGCTCTCCTTTCTCAGGGGGATTCCTCTGTCCATAAGAGGATCTGTACCTCCCACGGAGCGCTGCTGATGGTTTCAACTCTAATAATGCTGCTAACTTAACACAGGTTATTTTTTAAATGTTTTATTTTTTTAAATACTTCTTTTTCCCTTTTCCACCGTGAGTTTTTTAGTCTCTTTGAATCTGAGTGACGTGTCACTCCCGCTCTTCAGTGTTTATATGTGAAGCAAGAGAGATCAGTGTATCTTTGTGTCTGGGGGGCGGGGGGGGAAATATATTGTGGTTTTTTAAAGATGCTTTTATTTTGAATTTTGAGAATCTTTGTAATAAAACTGGTACATTTCTATGGTTGGTGTGAGTTTGTACTGCTTTCTGCTGAGAGGAAACACTTGGTTAGGGTGGGAGTTCAGTTTGTTTTCAGAGCCATTGCTGGAAAATGGTGCAGTAGCTTGGTCATGATCATGAGGTAATGTAGGTCCCAACAACAAAAAATGACAACTGGAATAAGGTTTTGAAAAGAAAGGTGAGGTGAGGCATGAATACTTTCCCTCCTCTTTCAGGAAGAGGGCTAGATGCATTAGTTTAAGTGCCATCTACCAAAGCATTTTATTTTGAACATACTCCATCCTGTGTGTGAAAGATTGCTTTAGTTTCTTTTGTTCCTTTTTTTTTTTCTTTTCCCCTGTGTTTTATAAAATAGCCTTGAAATTCTCCTCATGACCCTTCTCTCCAGAAAAGGTAAGTCAAAATACCATGGGTTTTGTTTGCTCACACCTTTTCTACAAAGGGTCACTGAGGCAGTTTTTCTGTCTCTTTCCTAAATTACAGCTGGGTTCTCATCCAGCAGCATTGCTGATGCCAATTGGGTTTGCAGCTTGTTTGGAGTTAGAGTACTTCATGCAGCTGATGCTTGCTCTGAAAGCAGTGTTAATCTAGAAAACGAATACTAAGTTATGGGAAGGGAATGTTTTTTGAATGAACTTAAGTGTTTTCTGTCTGGTATTCAAGTGAAAAAATTTCTTGAATATAATTAGGAGCAGGTTCATTCCGCAGCTAAGTGGTGATCACACTGAAAGGGACACAAAAGGTTCATAAGCCAAATCTGCTGTTTATGTAGTGAAGAAAAAGCTTTGCGTGGCACAGTTGACTTTCATTGCTGTAATAATACTCCAGGAAACTTAGTTATCCTTTTCACCATAGCAGACAATTAAAATCCTCTCCTCCTTGAACAAAAACAACTGTACAATTCAAGTTACCCCTGCCAGATCACGCATGCCAATGTGCAACTGCGGTCCTTCTCTCTTCCAGTGTTTCTTAAAATGGCTGCCGTGATGCCGTACAGCAGCTCCCTGGCAGATGCACGGAGCCCCGGATCTCGGCTGGGGCACAATGCAGCTGTGTCTCACATGGCAGACAGCAAGCAATCTTAGGAATAATTTTCAGACCATAGTGCCTACGTTTAAAATAGCTTTTTTTTTTTTTTTGCCCCCAAATGAATAGGGATGAATACCCTGCTGTGTTTGGAAGCAGGTCACTTGCTTTAATTTCCCACTATTGATAGGAGGATGTGCTGCATAAAGCTAAGAGTTTTGGTCATTTCCACCTACCTCAAGGGCCACAGAAGAGCAGTGATGGTCCTTGCCCTAGGCCCTGCCTTGCTAGGATGGTGCCAGCAGCTTTTGGGCAAACAATGGTCCTTGCTTTTCTCCAGCTTCTTCTTTGCCAGCCAAAACAGCAGGGGCAGATGATTAGATGGGAATTAGGAGCAGGCCATTAAATGGAGGGGCTGTGCACTAACTACTACAGCCTAAGCTGGCAGAAGGAGCTCTTGTGGAGGCTGTAGCCTTCAAGCTCTGAGCTGCTGGAGAGGGGCAGTGCTCCTTCCTTCTGCTGCATGCCTGTCTGGAAAAAAATCACCTCTGTCCCTGGGCAGATTGCAGGAGAAATAGAGGCATCCATTGTGCCTTCATTTTCTCTTTGGAAGTAAATCTTTGCTCCCAGTACATAGTTCTTGCACTGTAGCATGTCTTGTCAGGAAAGAGGAGCAAATCCTATTCTAAAGCCACTAAAAACAAAATTAAAGAAACCAAGCTTAAGATGGGAATTTCACCCAGTAGCACTCCTGGGCCCCTCCTTATGAGAAAAGGCTTTTCCCCCCCCACCAGGAAAAAAATGGGTTAGAGCTCTAAGAAAGCAGGTACCGAGCAGCCAGCTGAACAGTGATCCTAAGGTAGCAACAAGAGGCTTGTGTGAGAAAGTCCTTTGTGGCTGTAGCTCTACATCTGCTGCAAGTCAATTAACTACGAGCAGAGCCAGGGCTGGAGTGATTAAATGCAGCAGCTGTTGAACTAAATAAGCAACTGCTATCTTCCCTGGCCCTTGTCTGGCACCCAGGACAAGAAGGACTCAAGCTCACCCATAAAGGGGTCACCATTTATTCCTTTCAAATGTTACAATAAAGCCCATACAGCCTTTTTTTTTTTTTTTTAGAAGTTAGAAAATTGCAAATCAAGTGTTTTGGCCATTAAAAAATTATTTACAGAGAAAACAATGTTGCTTCACATTATACAGCTGGCAGGCCCCCTCCCTCCACCCCACACCCTAAAAGTTATCCCTTAGAAGCAGAATTAAACACAGCGGACTTACAAGCTTTATGGTTTTAAGCCAATAGTAAGACATTATAAAAAACTAACCAGATATTAGCTTTTAAACCATTGATTTCTATAAAAAGCACAAAATACTTTAACTGAAGTCAGAACCAGGAATGTAAACTGAGAAAAAAAAAGAATCCATTGAACAGTCACTGGCTCGCTGGGCTTCAAAGGCTGCCGGGAGGAGAGTGGGGACAGTCAGGAGGCCAGCAGAGATACCAGAGCGGGGGGCAAGATCTGGGTTCTTACAAACTGTAAATTCCAGTTATGTCCAGGATAGTCTTCCTCCACAGTTTTAAAGGATTCAGGTAAAACTGCTCCAAGTTGTGGTGGCAGCAGTGGGAATCCAAACCAGCTTTCTAACAGGGGAGAGGAAGAAGTAACTCGGGGGAGGTGGTGGTGTCGGTTTTAGAAAGCATTGTCAGTCCTAGGTGGGATGGGGAGGTGTGCGGGCAAGGCAGCGAGTCCGTGGTGTTACCGGGATGGAGAGGATGGCGTAAGAGTCTTAAGTTAGGACGATGCCAAGCGGACTCTACTCTTCCTTCTGCTCCGCCGCCGCCGGAGCTGTTGCGGGCTCAGGCCCCGCGGGTTTTGAGGGCTCCTCTGGTTTGGCTGTATCCCCGTGGCTTTCCCCTGCCTGCTGCTTCTCCTCCTCCTTGCCTTCCCCTGCCTCTGCATCCTCCCTCTTGGGCTCAGCTCCCTGCTGCCCATCATCACCAGGAGTGCTCTCCCTGGGGCTGCCCTGCTCCTCCGCTGTCCCCTCCTCGGGGGGAGCCGACGGCTCTGTCCCGCCGGCCGAGCAAGCGGGGTTCTCCTCTCCCTTGGCCTCTGCCTTGCCTTGGTCCTCCGTGGGAGAGGACCCAGAGGAGTCCCCGGCTTCCTTCTTGTTCTTCCTAAACGAGATCCCGCTCAGCTTGAAGGATTTCTTGAAGGAGAACTTCTTCTTCTTCTTGGGGGTGTCCTTGGGGGCCGCAGCACCTTCGGCTTTAGCATCCCCTCCTTCGGCGGGGGGAGCGGGCTCGATGGCATCCCCACCGCCCGGCTCGCCCTTGCTCTCCTCCTTGAGGGGTTCAGCCGAGCCGTTCCCGTTCAGGGGTGCCGCTTCACCGCCCGTCTTGGGCGTCATGTCCCCGTTGAGCCTCAAATGGCCGTTCTCCTGGGGGGGGGAGGAGCAGAGCACCGCGTTAGGCACAGCCGGGACTCGGCACCCCAAAGCCCTTGGGGTTTGGGGGTGCTGGGGGGGGCACCGGGCATGGGTGG
>WAAD01032611.1:1140692-1157343 GCA_013389945.1 Fregata magnificens | reverse complement strand
AGGGTACCGCTCACTCCAGCCCCATCCCACCAGGGCACCGCTCACCCCAGCCCCGTCGCCCCGGCGTACCGCTCACCCCAGCCCCATCACACCAGGGTACCGCTCACCCCAGGGTACCGCTCACCCCAGCCCCATCGCCCCGGGGTACCGCTCACCCCAGCCCCGTCACACCAGGGTACCGCTCACCCCAGGGTACCGCTCACCCCAGCCCCGTCGCCCCGGGGTACCACTCACCCCAGGGTACCGCTCACCCCAGCCCCGTCACCCCGGGGTACCGCTCACCCTGGGGTACCGCTCACCCCAGGGTACCGCTCACCCCAGCCCTGTCACCCCGGGGTACCGCTCACCCCAGGCCCGTCGCCCCAGGGTACCGCTCACCCCAGCCCTGTCAGTTCCTGGAGGGTCCTGCTGTAGGGGACAGGTTCTGCCATGGGTCACACCCTGGCTCCCCACCTTGCTGTACGCCCTGGCATGCACACCGGTAGGTTTTTCCCCTCTCTGTTTTCCTCCTTTTTGCTTTCCCGGAAAGAGAGAGTTCAGGAGAAAAGAAAATGAGACTAAACCCAAGTGGATGCTAACGCTGGCAAGGGGCCTGCAGCTTCCCCGTGCTGCCAGGACCACCAGCCGCAGCCTTGCCGCAGTGTGGAGCCAGCAGTGGCCATGGGGGACTCACTCCCAGGGGCTCCCTGGGCACGCAGGCACAGCTGATTTCACTGGGGGCTCCCAAAATCGAGACCCTTTTGTGCCTGTCCAAGCCACCGGCATTCCCTGGCCAACCCGCACCCCGCCAGCAGCTGCAGCGGGCCACACTCCCGAGCACCGTGCCCTGAGCCCCGTGACCCCGGCGCCTTCCAGGCACCCTGCACCCTGCTCCTGCCAAACCTGCCCCGGAGCTGCCGCGGGCAGGCGGGACCCCCCGGCCCCCAGCACCCAGCTGCGCCACAGAGCCCGTGCAGGATCAAGGCCAGCGTCTCCGAGGGGAAAACAATGTGCCGCTGTGTGCGCTTCGCCAACAAGGTCATGTTTTGTCTCCGTCCTCCCTCCCCCCCGGCACACATCATCTCACCCCCGTTAGAGCGAAATTTCTCTGTTAATTAAAACAGGCGGCATCTTCCTTATTGACTTTTGGTTGCCAGTTGATAAAGCCTTTGAATGGCTGCCGGGCTGCTGCCGGTCCGTCTGCCTGCGCCTTCGGCCATCTGCAAGTTGCCCGAGCAGCCGTCAGGGCTGCAAAGGAGCCGCAGAAGGTGTACCCCATTCAAAAGCACGTGCTTTTCAGAGCGTAGCGAGGCTGTTTGCTTTGGGAAGACAAACGGTCCAAGCAAGTGTATTGGATTAGCCAGCAAACGCGCTCTGTCTTCTGTCACTTGTTCCTGAGTACGAGCTCCAGGCCAGTGTCCCCAACCATTACCTGCTGGGGAGCAAAACCCGGCAGAGCCGCTGCTGGTGAGCCCTTCCCTCTGCCCCAGCAGCCATCCGGCATCGGGCAGCACCTGTGCCAACTCCACGCTTTTCTTCCCACCTTCTGGGAGTGATTTTCTGTCTTTCTGCTGAGGTTCATTTTGTCCTGGCTCTTCTCTGCAGGGATGCGGAGAGTCCTCGTGCTGCTGTCCCATCCCGTCCCATCCCATCCCATCCCATCCCTCCATGCTGCCCCACCACTGCAGCAAGAGCACGTTTTGGCTATGCCGAGCAAACCCAAGCAAGCACCGACTTTCACAGCACCCGTCTGAGACCATCCATCCATGCAACAGCCCTTGAGATGCTCCTGTCCTCTTGCGCCAGGGCCACGGGGGGAGCCGCTAAGGTAAGCAGCACCGTTGACCCACCACCCATCTGCACCGTCCCCGCTGCATGTGCCACGAAGGGGCTCTGGGGGCTCTGGGGGTGCAGCCTTTGGGGTGATGGTGGCAGCCCTGGTGTGGCTTCGCCTGTCTCTTGGGCTGGGGATGCAGATGTGTACCCTGTGCTGTGAAACAGGCTGCTTGCTGGAAAGATGTTTTCTGCAGCGGTGGGCTGGATGAATGGCCGGGTTTGCTTATTTAGGAGGGGATTTATCGGGCTGAGGTTGGGGCTGAGGCCGGCAGGGTGGCTGCAGTGCTGCTGCCGTGCTCTGTGCCGCTGGCTCCTCCGGGGCTCGGCTCAGCCCCCCCGCCGTCTGCCAGCCCCTGTGCAAAGCCCAGGTCTCTTCCATGTTTTGCTGGAGGGGAGAAAGTGCTTTACACCCCGCTGCTCCCCTGCCACAGCGATCGGCGGGCAGTGCTGGAGTGATGGGAGGCAGATGTGATGTCTCTAAAGGGCAAACTTTAGCATGATTAGACAGGTCAAGATGCAGACCTGGGCGGGGGGGGCAGCCCCCCGTCGCCATCAGAGGCGATGCAGGAAGCCTGCCATGTGGTTTTCTAGTGGCTTTCATCTCCGAGGAATCCCCAGTTGCCACATCTCTCTTGATCCCAGCTTTTCTTGAAAACCCTCTTCTGCAGCGCTGCGTAAGGGATGTGTTTATAAATAGACACATTCCCCTGTGGATTCCCGACCGTGCCTCCTCTTCCAAGGCCTGGCTCCGCTGCAGACGTCTGTCCTGCCTGCGCTGATGGCAGCAGCACCAGCAGGGCTCAGCTGGCTCGGGAGCGGTGCTTGGTGCGGCCATGGCGGCAGCTGCCGCTGGTGCCAGAGCCCCGGCGCTCCGTGGGGTGAGCGTGGGTCCCCCCCAGGCAGACCCGCAGCTGGTTGTTCCAGCTCTCAACCTGGGAAGAGGCTGTTGTCCTCTTCTGCGTGTCGCAGGGGGTATTGGTGACACGGAGCAGACGGTGCTGCCGCGCAGGCGCCGGGGCAGGTGTGGTTACACCGGGAGAGTGGGTGGAGGGCTGGAGCTGGCTGCTGCACATGGCAGCATAAACCAAACACCAACCCAAACCCTCCCAGTGGAAACCAGTGTGACCACCAACCCCACTTACCCTGCGTCCCATCCCTCCACCACTGCTTTGGCCACGGGTTGGGCTCCTCCGTCCCCAGGTGTCGGGCAGGGAACCGGAGCGGGGCAGAGGATGCTCTGGCTCTGCGCGGGCTCTTTGTTGGCTCCCGGAGCTTTGGCTGCTCGGGAAGTGATGGGGATTTGCAGGGTGCAGGCAGACGGACAGATTACAGGCCTGTCTGCTCCTCTAGCAGATGGACAGGCAGACAAATCTGTCTGCTTCTGCGTGCTGCTCCTGCCTAAAAGGCCTTGGGAATGCAAGATCTTTGCGGATGTTATTTTCCACTCTCCAGACCTACTTAAACTGCGTGCTGATTATTAATTTATTAGGTGTTAAGCACTGACAGGCTGCAAGTGCAGGCTGGGCTCCGGGGGGCTGGAGTGGGGCAGGAGGGTGCAGTCCCCAGCCCCTCGCCCTGCCCCTGCCACCCAACATATTCCCCCCAGCCCTTAAGGAAGAATTAATGCAATTATTTATTCATGTATCTAGAGCCATTCACAAGCCTCTGATCATCTGCTCGAGGATTTTAACCAAGTTAGCAGGGGCCCAGCCAGGGCAACCAACAGTGCTGGGAATAAAGCAGAGGGACTTCCATATTGATTTATAAATAGCAAAGGAATTAGCTAATCAGATCTCTCCGGGGAGAGAATTCCAGCAGGGAGAGTACAGGGCTGGTCTGGGCTGTATGCAGGGACGGACGGTTACGGCTTCTGCCACCACAGCAGCTCCAGCACGGGAACGGCCCTTGCAAACAGCCCTTGGCTAAAAATAATAGCCACGGGTTAGGGTCTGGGGTCTGCCTCTGCCGTGCTGCCTGTGCTGCCGTGTCCGCCAACCATGCCCGCCCGCGGTTTGGCTTTCCCAGGCCCTGCGGTGCAGCTCCAGGATGTGGCCACCCGCCTGGTCCCCGGGGCGAGTGACACTCTAACTGCGATGGGGCGAAGGGGCTGGGGGACACCGCAGGTGCCGAGCAGGGCCGTCCTCAGCTGCAGAAGGAAAACCTGCCGAGCTTCATGCCGGGGGATTTCTGCGGGAAACGAGGGCTGGCTGGGGCCAGGCAGGCAGGAGGAAGAGCGGGGCCCCGTGGTGGCCAAGGGGGTCTTTCCAGTCCATTGCCCAAGCAGAAATTGGTCGCTGCCGAACCTGCTCGTGGCTGCGCCATCGCTCGGGCTGGCTGCCGAGTCAGTGCCGACAGACCCTCTGACATTTGCACCAGGAAAAAGCGTCCTGGACCCAAGCGAGGGTCTGCATGGGACTTTGCCGGGGGTCTCCCTGCTGCCTGTGCAGAGCTGGTGCCACAACCAGCGTCCCCGAATCCTTCCTGCCCTGGGAAAGGCTCCAGCCTGGGAGGCTGTAGCAAGGCGCTGACTTCCCATAGAAACACATAAAAGGGCCCGTTCTTGTATTTGCCAGAGCCCCGTCATTTTTGGTTGTGAAGATCCCATGGCAACCGGTGCCTTGTGTAACTGCGTTTGCTATTTCTGGGCTTGCTTTTCACTCCGGTAACATCCTCCCCGCATCCCACCGTCCTGCACGGGGGGACAGGACTGGTCCTGCTCTCCCACCCCAGGACCTCACCCTCCTTCTCGTGCTGGTGCAGCACCCCTTCCCGGCTCATGCGGGGGCAGCTAGGTGCGGAGGTTGGCAGCTGTGAGTCATGGCAGAGGAAAGAGAGAGCAATCCCCTCTCAAATCTCTCCCAGACTCTTATCTTGGAGGCCATCTGCCCTTCTTTTCAGCCAGGAGCTGGAGCATTTGCAAACAAAGCCAAGCCTTCTAACCTAAAACCCTCCAGCCTCATCAGCAGGGTGGCCAGGGTGGGCTGTGCTGTGCTGCCTGGAGCCCCCAGCCCTGCTTTGCCCCAGGATGGGGACGGTGGTGGGACGTGAGGGGTCCCGGGTGCCTCCCCGTGGGCACGGTCCTGGGGAAGTTTCTGCACAGGGGGATCAACACCCCGCAGGGAGCCCCCGCGTCGCCTTTCCCAGCCCGCTGGTCTCTCCTGACTCCTCCTGGGAGAACAGGAACCCGCTGCAATGCCCTCGCCCAGGCGGGATGCTCATCCCACGTGCCTTATCTCCTGCATCCCCGTCGTAGGCTGCATTTCGGTGCTGATAAAGGACTCCCTGACCCTGAGCAAGCCGTGCACTGCCGGTTCGGTCACATTACAAGAGCAGGATGGCTGCCAGTGGGTGTCCGGAGAGAAAAGGGGCCGCAGCATCCAGTTGGCAGCGGAGACGGGAGGGCGGCCGGGTGCTACCGCACACCGGGCTCTGCTCCCTCCCACCCCAGCCGGGCCTGCTGGCAGGGTCCCCTGGCTGGGGGCCGAGCGGGGAGCATGTTTCAGGGCCTCCTTCCTCGTTAAAAGGGAAGTTTATAATGGAAACAAAAGTGACGCTCAGTCCAAGTGGAGCTTTTCCCATCCCGTTTCCTCCGGAGCCTCCTGTGGAGGTGCCACGGGAGCGTGCCCGCACGCCACGGCCAGGGCATGCGGCAGGGAAGTGTGCTGGGGGGTCCCGTGCGTTTTGGGCACCACCCCGCTGCACGGCGCTCACCGAGTCCAGCCGTGCCATGGGGAACACGGCCGGGCTGCAGCAGTGTCCTACTGGGGCAGAGCCAAGGTGGATGCGGGATGCTGCCCTTTTCTTGTGGGCAGTGGGAGCCCGGGGTTGTCCCCAGGGGGGGCTCAGCTCCGTCCGTCCCTGGGGTCACCTGTGTCCTGTCCTGGTGCAAAAGGGACCTCCGAGCTGTGCTGCGCTGCCTGGGTTACTCCGGTGCGGGTGGGCTGCTGGTGGCTGCTGTAGCTCCCCGTAGGGCTGGGGGCACGTGGCAGCCCCACAGACATGGGTTAGGGAGCAACGTTTCAACTGAGCTTCGCGGAGCTGTGCCTGTGTGACGGCAGCTTGCCTTGGCTTCTGACATGGATGAGGATGGCATGTCCCTTCCCCAGCTGTGTGAGCACGGGTGTGAGGCGGGCAGTGCCGGCGCCACGCTCCTTCCTTGCTCTCGGAGCGTATGGCCACGAACAAGCCCTGGGTCTCCTTGGGGTTGCAGGGGTGGGTGTGCGGCTGGCGGGGACCCAGCCTGCGTGTGCAAAATCAGCGTGTGTCCGGCCCGTGCACGCACGCCAGCACGGGTCCAGCGAGCATCTTCCACATGCACAGCCACGACGCTGATCCCAAGGCCATCCCTCGGCGATGGGGCATGGGTAGCCCCACATCTCCACTGCCAGCGCCCCGCAGCCCAGCGGGGTCACCCCTTTTGCCCGAGTCCCTGGGGTCGGTGGCAGCCAGCCGATTGCGTCGCGGGGCAGCCGGCGCTGCCGGACCCGGGACAGGAAAGCGGCACTGGGATGCTTTGGGGCAGCGGTCCCTCCCCCTGCGAGCAGCCCAGCCGGGGATGTATGGGCCTCTTTCTCCCTGCAAGTCAATGTGTCTTTTTGTTGCGCTGCTGGGTTTTGATGCCTGCGAGCAGGGAGAGACAATACGTCGCATTGTTCCTTTTCAGCAACATCTGACGGGCCCAGGCAGAGAGAGGCCAGTGTGTGCAGAGGACGGCCGTGGGGGAAGGGACTGGGATGGACGGACAGGCAGCAGGAAAGACGCAGGGACATCCAGGCCAGGCCTGGCTTCTGCCTGCCTGGATGAAGGGCTGGAGGGATGGGGAGCGCCGGAGGGGTGGCGGGGGGGGGATGTGGGAGATGGAGGGGGGCCGTTATCTTCTGGTACCCAAACAGCCTGGAAAAACAACCCTGAGAGATGCAAACCTCCAGCCCCACTCATCTTAACGGACTATTAACTTTAAAGCCTCATTAGGAACCTGTAAGTGTCAATACCATTAACCTTTTCATTGCTGCTCCCTCTGCCAGAAGATCCCGGCTGATTTACTGGGGCCGTGCAGCCGGGGGTACCTGTCACTCCCGGTAAATCCTGGGGTGCCAGGAAAACCCTCTCCCCGAAATCCCACGCAGGTGGGATGGGGCAGGGGCTCGGTCCCCACCGGGGTGGGCTGCGAGGGGGGAGCCGGGAGCAGAGCTCGGCAGGGGAATCACGGCAGCGCTGGGATTGTTTGCAACTTTCCATCAGAAATCCCCTCCTTCCCTTATCCCCTGCTGTCCCCCGCCTGGATTGCTTAATTGCCAGTAACAGAATTCCCCTCTGCCTCAGAGCAAAACCGAAAGTGTCCCCAGGGCCACTGCAGCCGTGGGTAGGGCTGGGGGGGAGCCCGAGAGCAGAGCCCAGAGGCCCTGGTGATGGGCTCTGGGGGGCTGCTCCGTGCCCCAGCCTGGCTCTAAGGTTATCGGGGAGCACTTTGCCTCCCAGGCTTCCCAGCCATGCTGCTTCGGCTCTCTGCCTCCCAGGAGCTGGTGGGATGTGCTGGGGGGGGGCACGTTGGGGGTTTTGCCCCCACCGGAGGCAAGTGCCGCTCTCCGACCCCCCTTCCCGGGCTTGCCCAGTGCTGGCCCCATCACGGCGAGGGCACCGCTTTCAGGGTCGGGGGAGCGTGGTGGGCCCTCGTCGTGGTGTACCCCATCCCACTGCAAAGGGGGTCTGCAGCCCCTCTATGGCGAGGGACCGGCAGCCCCCATCCACACCCTGCTCTCCCAAAATGGCTCTCGCTCTCGGCAAAGGTCCCGGGAGGGGACGGCAGCCGGTTACGTGCTTGGTGGGGACCCGTCGGGTGGGGGGCTGGTGGCGTGGCCCTGGCCGGTGGCAGCGGTGCGCAGCAGCGGTGCCCTCCCCGCCCCCACGGCTCGGCAGGCTGCACTGGCAGATGCATTTCGCCCAGACTTGCATGGCTGTAGCCATGGCAACGGCTGCGCGGTGGCGGGATGCCGGGGGCTGCGGGCGCAGGGCTGCACGGCGACGCGGCGCTGCATCGCTGCCGCTGCCCCCCACGGCTTGGCTTCACCCCAGGTCTGGGTTCACCCCAGGTTTGGGTTCAACCCATTCGCAGCAGCGATGCTGGTGCTTATCCCAGTCCGTGGCGCACTGGCATGTGTGTGCTGCTTTGCACACGTGTGCAAGCATGGACACGGGCACCGGTGCGGCTGCACCGATGCACACGCTCTCCCTGGGGTGACGGTGCCAAGGGGGGGGGCAGTGCTGCAGGGAGAGGCCGGGCAGGGTGGGGACGGAGCCTCTCACCCCTTTATCGGGGCTGGGCTGCCTTAAAGCTGGGGCTGTTTGCATTGGTGTGGCCGCGCTGGCGTTGCCGTTCCGCCTCCGCTTTGTCTCCACATTGACTTTCAACCACGGTGGCTTTTCCTCTCCGCCACCACCACCGCACCCTGCCAGCCTCACCGGGGCCCCATGGCTCGGGGTGCTGGAACCCCAGCATCTAGCAGCCTTATTGGGGGGCTGCAGTCCCCCCCCAGCATGGTGCATGCCTGCTCCTTGCCTGCTCCCTGCCCGTCGGCAGCAGGACGGGGACTGGTCTGGCTGCATCCTGCTCCTGCCAGCTTCTCGGGTGCCTCCGGGGGTGAATGGTGGCCGGAGCTAGCGGGGGCAGAAGGGACCTCGCAGCCCTGGGCAGCTGCAGCCGCAGCACCTCACCGCTGCGATGCTGGGTTCAGCTGCTGCCTGCCTGCCTGCACCGCTGCCTGCCCCAGCCCCCTCGCCGCCGCGGTGCAGGCAGCCACCAGCCCGGATGGGTTTGGCAGCAAAGCAGCTCAGCTGGAGAAAAGCCTCTGGCGCTGGAGTGACCCACTAACCTTGTTCTTCTTAAAAATGCATGAAATGCAGGCAGCTGCCTACGGGGACTTGCACACGCGCGCTCGTGCTCACGCATGGGCGGGGGCACGTTTTCAGCACTGCACCCACACGCCTGGGTCAGGCAGCGGCGGTGGGGGAGCCCCGCGGAGCCCGGGGGTGCGCGCTGCACTCACTGCCCAGGTTTCGGGGTATCTGGAGGGGGACTTTGCTCTCCCTTTGCTGGTGCTGTTTGATGCCCACGGCGAGGGGCTGCGTGCCTGCGGCACGGACAGGTTTCCCGGGAGGTGCTCAGGCGTGGTGCTGCGGTAATGCTGCGGTGGTGCAAAGTCCACCCAGCACGTCCCCCCACTGCTCCCAGGAGCCAGCTGCCGCGGTCAGAGCCGGGGCTTGCTTTGGGCTCCCGCTGGGGATCCAAGGGCATCCCAAAGAGCCGTCCCTGCTCTGGCCGGTGCCACAACCAGGTCCCACTGGAGACACGAGGGGGGTGGCAGGGTCCCGCTGCCGGGGAAGGCGAGGCGGGCGCAGGCTCATCCCGACCCCTGGCTGCCATCACAGCCCTGACCTCGTTTCTCTGCAGCTTCTCCGTGCCTCTAATACACCCTGGCCAGATGGCTGCGAGCCAGGGGAGCCGGGGGCAGCCGGAGGACGGTGGCTCAGCCCTGCGGTGGGGGCACGGACCCCACTCCCCGTGTTCAGTGGCCGCCCACGGTCCCGGTGAGGCTGCAGCCCCAGCGGGTGCTGCATGGCCCCGGCCCCGGCCCCGGTGTGGCCCTCGCCGCCATGGGCGTGCCGGTGCCCGCGGGGAGACACGTCCCCGCCGCCCTGGCAGGGGTTAACGGATTTCTCTCGGATGCGGCTGATTTAATTTTGGTCTCGTTTGCATAGCTGATTTGGTGGCTGCAACACCTCCCCTGGCACGGTAAAGACACGGGGGGGTATTTTTAGTAGCTCTGGGCTTCAGCCGGGCAGCCCTGAGCAGCCCTGGGGCAGTGTCTGGCCCCGGCGTCCCATCACGGGCACCTTGGTGGGGGACGGACACATCCAGCCCATGCTGCACACCGAGGCCTTCGGCGGGAGCAGCAGAAGATTTGCAGGATTAGGGTTTTGCCTTTTTTTTTTTTTGTGGTTGCAATCCTGTTTTAAGAAGAAGAAACAAAACCCAGAAGCCAACAGCAGCCCAAGCCCTCAATGCCCGTTAGCCTGGATTGAATAAACCATGGTGCATCGTGAGACGGAGCAGTTTTATCCCCAGCTCAGCTCCCCAGCCCGGAGAGGGGCTCGGTCCCTGGCTGGATCCGGCCACGCCGCATTTCCCATCCTCTTCCCTCCTTGCAGCAGAGCCCAGCTCTGCTCCCGTCGCTGGGAGCTTCCTGGCCTCGCTGCTGCGTGCTGCTGCCCACATGGCTCCTTCGCCCCCAGAACGGCTGCGTTTCGACCCAGGGGGAGGGAGGAAATCACAGCGGGCGGCGAGGCAGGGGGGAGTTGTTCTGAGCCCTTTTGGAAATCCCTGCAGCTTCCTCTGGGGTCTCAGCCCTTGCTCGTAAGGCAGCAAAGTCAAGGAAGAACATGAATCACCTGCAGGAAACTTCTCATCGCTCGTCCCATCGCTGCCCACGGCTGAGCCCACGCTGCCCACCGCAGCTCGCTGGGGCCGTGCCCACCCTGGTCCTGCCCCGGGGACGTGGCTGCCCCGTCCCTCGTCACCCGCCTCGCCTGCTTGGGGCCACCCGAACGGCAGCTCCCTGAGCCACAGCGTTGGCGTGAGCTTGGCTTTCTGGAGCTGTGTGTGCACGTGTGCGTGGGTGCATGTACATGGACGCACATGTGCATGGGTGCATGGGTGCATGGGTGTGCGTGTGCACGGGTGTATGGGTGCATGGGTGGCTGTGCACATGCACACACACGTGCACACAGGTGCACATATACACAGATCTATGTGCACGCACCCATGCATGCACCCAGGTGTGCACCCACCTTTGCACACACACGTGCACCCAGGGGCGTGCACACCCACACACACGTGCACCCACGCACACGCCAGGTGGCAGAGGAATCAGTCTCTCGATTCCTCTGACTAATTAACATAAATTGACACTGACTAATTAACCGTCCTGGCTCATTAGAGCCTGGATACCGCATCGCTGGGAACAGCAGGCAGCCGAGTCCTTGCTGTCACAGCACCGTGGCCACATTCTGCCCCACGCCAGGCACTGGCCACCCCTGATCGCCCCCACCGGGAGTGTCCCCATCCCCGTCCCCATCCCTGTCCCTATCCCACGGCCCTCGCTGAGGCTACTAGCAGTGATGATGAGATTGGTTCCTAATCCACTTATTCCTGGCTGCCGCAGAGGGCTGGCGACAGCCTGCTTCCAGCGCCCAGCCTGCTGTGAACCCCCCCGGCCCTGGTGCCTCCGTCCCCCCGGCCTCTGGGGCCGGGGGGCGAAACCTCGGTGGTCTCGGCTGAGCAGCCATGGGGCAGGGAGTGATGCCAGCGGGGGTGAAACGTATGTAAGGACCATAGAGGGATGGTGGTGTCATCTCTGCTCCATCCCTGCAGGGAGGGTTGAATCTGGAAGGGGAGGTGACACCGTCAGCGTCACCTGCCCTGCAGCAGGGTGGCCCCGGGGGAGCAGCAGTGATGAGCAAACCTTGCATCAGCCGCGAAGGGAGATAAGGAGCCCTTCCCAGTCCTCACCCTGCGGGATGGCCAGGGTGGGGGCGACACAGGACGGGGTGCAGGGGGAGGTCACCCCGGCACGATGACACCCGCTCTGCAGCTCTGCAGGAGGAAGGAAAAGGAAATTTCTCACTTCCCTCTTTGCTAAGGGCTGCAACGTGGCTGCCTGGGAAGCGGGGGGCCCCCGCGCAGGTCCCGTCCTGCTGCCGCGCCCCGTGCCCTCCGCCGGCCCCCCTGGGCCTGCCGGAGCACGCTGCTCCCCGCCGGCTGACTCGGGGCTGAGTCACGGTGCCGCACGCCCGACCGGTTTTGGGGAGACCCTTGGGCTCAGCGTGGGAACAGCCTGACCTCAGCAGCGAGGCAGCACGGAGCTGGGGCCAACCCCGCTGAGCTGCCTGCAGGACCCTGGTCTCCCAAAAACAAGGCGGGGGCTTTGCACTAGGGGTATCAATGCTCCTGGAAAGCTCTTGCTCGTTCCTGCTGGCCAAAGGCAGCCCTGAATGCAATCCCTGCTGCCTGTGAGCAGCGGATTAAAAACTAGGTCAGTGGTAGATCCCCAAAAGTGATTGCAATCAGGGAATTGCTGCTCCCCGGGTGTGAGCCCGGGGCACACTTGCGCCGTTCGATACCTTTATCACTGAGCTGGAAGAAAACGGCTGGTGAAATGCAGACCCCCTGAAATCACCCGACCGAGCCGGGTTGCTCCCGCAGCGGCGTCGAGACCAGGTCCTGCACGGAGGCTGGGGACAGAGCCCTGAGGAGGGTGCAGGGTCCGGGGGCAGCTGTTGGGGACACTATGGTGGGGCCAGGTCCCCCCGTCCAAGGGTCAGGAAAGAGCCACAGGAAGGACAGACGGTGCTGGCACAGCGGCGAAAGCTGGGAACACCCGGTGCATGGAAACAGGGATGTGCGTGGGGTGGACGCGGGGCTGGGGAGGAGGCAGAGCGGCTGCGGCAGCCCCAGCGCCGGCGGGCAGGAAACGGGGCGGCAGTGCGGGGCCGGGGCAGGAAGGCAGCCGGCGGCCCCGGGGTTGGCGGAAGAGCGGCGGAAACGCTCGAGGCTGCAGCGGTGGCGGCAGGAGGAAGCCCGGCCCGGTGAGGGTCTGCCCCGGTGCACGTGTGTCCCATGGGGGCACCAAGGCCGTGCCTGGGCGCTGCGAGAAGGGGCATCGGATGTGCCTACCATGCCCGCAGTGAGACCGAAACTCCCTCGGTGCCGGGAAAGGGCCCTTCCTGGGCGAGCCCTTGGCTGCAAACACCACTCCGCCGCCCTTGGGGCTGCCGGTTGTGGCGTGCCCTGCAGCAGCCGCATGTTGGGACATGCAGCCTCGCGCCGCGGCGTGGGAGATCCTGCAACCGGCTCTGCTCCGCTGCCGGCCGGGGACACTCAACCTGGCACTCCTGTGCCGGGGACAGGACACCCAGGATCCCCCTGCGGTGGTCAGTGAGGCGGTGCTGCTGTGCACAGGGCTCCTGGCTGGGGTCTGACCAAGGAGCCCGGTCCCCTGGGGGCGTAGGGGCGGGTTTGGGGGTACTTATGGCCCCTTGGACCTCTGAAAGGGCTCAGGGGTGCTCAGCCTGTGTGGTGCCCAGGATGGGGCCACCGCAGAGCCTGACACCCACCCGGGAGGTGGGCAACCTGCCTGCCTCTCCCTGCTCCCCCCTCATCCCCGGCTCTTGGGAAATGTCCCCGCGCTCTCCAAAGTCTCCATTCACCACCTTTCAGTCCTCAAGCGTTTCCAGCCCAGCTCGCTGGGGTTGTTTAGCTCAGACCCAGAGCGATGCTGCAGGGAGGTGACGTGCCCTTGGCCATGCACGTGGGGGGGGTCTCAGCCCAGCGGCCCCCAGCACGGTGCAAAGCGGGCTGGAGCGGTGGGAGCTGCCGTCCCTCCGTTCGACAGCAGAGCAGAGGATGGAGCTGTTAAATATTTATAGCTGCTGCTGGAGCTGGTTGGGTAAAATGGCAGCGGAAGCAGGGCGGGGGGGACGACAGGACGGCTCTGCTCCCCTGCGGTCCATCTGGCCCCCGCGCTGCTCCGTGCATTGTAGTGCTGCAAGTCGCCATCTGCTCCCTGCGGGGACAGCTGCCTGCCCCCACCCGAGACGAAGCAGCAGTATGGCGGGGCCGTGGGTGCCGCGGGCGTTGTCTCTGCTCTGCTGCACAAGTGCAATGAGTTTAGCGGTCTCGGGTGATGAGCAGAGGACGGGGAGAGGCTGGGTGGCTCAGGGTCCGGCCCCACCGCCCCACACTTGCTCACCCTGGCTCCCGGGTCCCCACTGCGGACTTGTTCAGATGAGAAAATGAGGGCGTGTGTGTGTGTGTGTGTGTGTAATTGCTAATGAGGATGTGCATATGCTAATTCAGGGCTGCCAATTATGGCAGGTCTCGCTGGCTCGGGAACGGGGCCTCGTGGGCCGTGTCCTGCCCCGGTTTTGGCCAGGTGAGCCCCAGGCAAGGTCAGGCAGTGATGGGGGCAGCGGTGGCCAGCTTGGCTCGGCTCGGCACCTCCTGGATTCGGGTGCCCAGGCCCCACGGCGACCCCACAGCTCTGGATCTGGGGGGGAGTGGGGCCTGGGGTGCTGCTCAGGAGTCCCTGGCCCCCCGCCCCCATCCCGGGGGAGCAGGGATGCTGGCGGGATGGGCACTGGGAGGATGCTCCCACCACCCCCCTGTGATGTCTTCTCCCATTGATCTCACACAAAACCTGCTGCGGTGTGAGATGGCAGCGGGCGAACGAACCCTTAATTAGCCACTTTAGGGATTTGGCTTTATTAATGGCATAAATGATTATTAAGGAAGAATTAAAGCTACTGGCCTCCAGATAAAGGACGACACGGCCCAGCTGGGATTACCCGCATGCATTGCGTGCCCAGGCTGGGGATCTTTGGCTTTGTGGGGTGCCCCTGTCCCACCCCCGCCCCCTTGCCCCAGTCCCCACATTAGCAGCTGCCGGATGCTGGGCTCGGCACTGCACCAACCAGGGACAGGCTGGTGTTTTCGGGGGGATGAGGAGGAGCTTGGAGGGTGTCTGTCAGGCTCCCAGTGGGATATCACTGCTGCAGACTCACCCAGCAGCCCAGGACCCCCTGTGACTGGACCATCGGGGTCCCGAGGGGCACCGATACCATCTCTCTGTCAGCGCTGGAAGGCGGCAGCGGCTTCGACTGCTGCATCAGGGGAGAAAACAGGCGTTTGCAGGCTCGGGTGTGAAATCTGTGCCTGTGGCTGCTTCTGGCCCCCCGCCACGCTGGGGGCAGAAGCTCAGCAGGGTGTGTGGGGGGCAGGTTTGTGGGTCGGGAGCTGCCGGCAGCCCCTTGCTGAGCAGCCGCAGCCTGCAGCGCTCTGCAGCATCCGTCCCCCATCTGCGCTGAGCTGAGGTGGGACCAGCTGGGAACTGGCTGGATGGAGGTCCCGGGGACAGGGATGTGGGCAGCAGACGTAGCCTCCCAGGAATGTCGGGATGGGGTCTTCGGGGAAAACAGCCACTTCCCATCAGCTGCATCCGCTGGGAAGTGGTGGGGGGAATTCCCAGCGGGCAGCAGGAGGCCGAAGCTTGTCCCCAGCGCACGTGCCCCATTTTGGGTCTGCACAAGGGAGGGCTCAGCTGTGCCCCCAGCAGTGCCGAGCCCTGTGGAGGGTATTTCTGCCTGGCTTTTTGCTCCATGACCCACCAACATGGCCGTTATCCTGGGGTCCTGTGCTTGGGGGCACGCCGGGACGGGTCCCCAGCACACACGGGCTCCCTGTACCCGCTGCCCTCCTGGCTTGGAGACCCCACAGTGATGCCAGCTGGCCTCTCCCCGGCGGCTGCCCGGTCCCGCTTGGCACAGGCAGGATGGCTGCCGAGCCCGTTAGGCACGGGTGTGGGATTAGCCATAATTGCCTCCACTTTGATGTCCATAACGTCCTCCCCGAGGGATACTCGTTACCTGGAGCAAACCTGTGCCTGGCATCTGGCTGCTAATCCTGGGATTAGCGGGTGCAGTGAGGGCAGCAGATGGAGCCCGGCCAGGCCAGGACCCCCGGGGCGCAGCGCTGCCCATGGGCTGGGCACTGGTTGGGCTGCCCGGGACCCCCGGGGTCACCAAGGCAGCTGGGTCCCCAGTGAAGGCACCTCCAAGGAGCACCCGGCTGCTCCCAGGGGAATTCCCACTCGGGATCTCCCCTGGGACATCATCCCCTCCGGGGCCCCCAGGAAAGCCCCTGTGCACTGACGATTCAAGGAAAATGAGAAGTGTCCCCTGCTCCCCACAACAGCCCTTCCCAGCCTCAGGAAGAGCCTTTTCCGGAAATCCAGTAACCTCCGTGTCTGGGCCACGTCCCTGCAAGGAAGCGGGGGCCAGGGGTACAGTGGGGCGCAGGCACCCGGCAGGGCTGGGAGGCTCTGCCCAGAGGCAGCCAGCACTGAGGGTCACATTGCTGGACCCGAGGGGACCTCCAAGCCTTCCTGACGTGGCTGGGAGCCCAAAAATTGCAGCCAGGGTGGCTGCAGGGGTTGGGCCACCCCACGGGGGGGACAGGCTCTATTGCCCCAGGGCTGCCTGCTCTGCCCAGCTTATTCTTGCCCCCAAAATATCTGCAGCGCACTCAGGCTGAGCAAAGGGGAGGGGAAGGAGAGAAGGAAACGGCCGCAAGGCTCCATCCTGAGCCCCCCACAAAGCCGGCTCCCTCGTCCCTGCGGGCAGCTGCCCTCCTCCTGCCTGTGCGGCTGCGCGGGGTCCCAGCCAGGCGGGGGGAGGAAAGGGGGGGGTCCTGCCAGGAGCTGCACCCAGGACTGTGTGTTGGGGGTGTCTCTGCCCCCCACCTCCCAGCTGGCCCCCCCCCGTCCTGTCCTGTGGGCCGAGCACCCCACGGCTGCGTGCTAACCTCAGGGTCCCCGCTCAATGGGAGGAAGGAAATCCTCATCCTCGGGAAAGGCTGGACACGGCCGTTTCCTCCTGCCGTGGTGGGGAGGGGGCTGGGGCACAGGCACACCCACCCGTGGCGCCCCGATATCACCCCCTCCCGTCCCAGTTAGCAATCCCATCCAGACACTGGATCTGGCCCTGGCTGGGCGATACGAGAGCCAGGGGATAGGCTGGGGGGGGCCTCTCCATCCCCCCAGCCCCGCAGGACCTGCCGGGGGTCCTTGGGGGGGCTTCTTGCAGCCTTCCCATGCCGTGAGCCGGCGAAGCACCTCTGCCCCTCGCCCGTCGGCTTCCCCGTCCGTGGGCAGGAGGCTCAGCTCCGTCCCCGCCCCCCCGCGCTGCCGACGCGGGGCCGCCCCGCTGCTGGTCGTGGGTGCGGGGG
>WAAD01032611.1:1107729-1130483 GCA_013389945.1 Fregata magnificens | reverse complement strand
AACTCCATCTTCCCACAAACGGCAACTCTGCAGCAGGAAGAGAAACCAGAGAAAAACCCCACGCCTCTGAACGCCCCGAAAAATTCAACATTAGGCCTTTATTATCGGGAATGACTAATCATTTTCAACATCTGTTGAACGCTTCTCGCTAAATACCAGGCACGCAGGAGCTTGCCAGTTTCCTAGACAAGTTATTTTAATGCTGTGATTCACCTTGATCGGTTCTCACCATCTTTACCCACCACTCGCAGTATTCTTCATTGATTTCCGTAACTTGTGGGTGTTTGATGCTTCGGTACAGATGGAGCATTACACAATCCTGAGAACCACCCCTGCCTGGGCTGGAGGCAGAGCCATCTCTAAAATTAATGAACTTTCACAGGGCCAATCTTTCACTTCTTACTGGTTTTGAAACCTACGTTGTACAGAGGCATCACAAACCAGGAGTATCCAGACACCTGCAGTTTTAACAGAGTCTTCCAGGAACAACTATAAAGGCAAGAGGTAGGACGTACCGATGTCAGGTTAAAAACAGCTTTCCGTCTGCAACACCACGTACGAGCCTTTGGCTGTATTTGATTCTAAGGCTGGCGGTAAAAGTAACAGCTTCGTTGGAAAGCGCTTTATATTTCAGTACTCCAACATACAGCTGCGGCTTTCCAGTGCTCGATGCAGCCGAGGGCGGCTCCGGTGTCCTCCGACACTCACCCAGAGCTGGCAGGTTCCTACTTCCCAGCCACAGCAAAGCGAACGGTATCTTAACTGGGTTGCTTTATCAGATCTGAAATCAGCTCACTGGAGATTCATCCCACTTTGCAAAAGGAGCAAAATGAGTGTGGAAACAAACATTTCTATTACAACATATGGTAGCAATGGAAGGCTCAACTGAGCAATAACAGCAAAGGTTTCTGCTCTGTGCTCACAGGAACTGAGCTTCCTGAGTAGAAAAAGAGGAGTGACATCTACATTCGAGATGGGAGTTCCCACGGGCCCCGACCAGCCTGCAGAAATTCCTCCCCCTCAAAGCTTACAAATGGGGCACGTGTCCAACATCTTCATCCAAGATGTTATAGGTTTATCAATTAAAGAAGAATTTCCCTAAGTCCCGTCTTCCTCCCCAAAAGCACCATATGTACTTCTTCCTCACAGCCGAGAGAAGAGCTGTGTTAGCAGCACCGCCTGTTCTGCTCTGCATCTCCCAGCAGGCAGGTCACAGCTGGTCTCTTCTCCTCTGGGGCCACGTGGAGGGTCTATCACAGGCTGCAGCAATACCCTCTGCCCAAACGTTCTTTACGAGAGCAGCGGCAACGGGGCGAGGAAGGGAAGACGCGCACATTTAAATTGTTTTTCTTGGCTCTGTTCGTGACAGATGCTCTCATACAAATTTAAGAACTCTTTCTGTACAAAAAGAATCATCTGCTTGAACAGCCAAACAGGGAATCCAGCTGTGCTCTTAAACCCAACTTACCAAATATGGAATTTTATGGAGGGCCATATCAAGGTAATGTCTTAGCCTTACTGAAAGCACAGTGTTTTAAGTTAAACACAAAAATACCATAGGTAAGGTATAAAATAAAGCTTGTAGCCATTTGCTTTATTTAATAATCCGAATGGCAACTTGAAACCAGGGGTAAGGAATGGGCAGGGTATGACGGTCTCCTCCCAGGAAAAGCTGCTGGGGACATCTCTGCAATACCAGTTGGAGCGTTTTTCCTGCAAGCTCAGTTTCACACTCCCGTTGCTCTCCGAGATACTGGCTACGAACCACTATGCACGGTGGGACCTCACCAAAGAAGTGTAAAGTCCAGGTTTGTACCAGCTCCAAGCAAGGCCAGCCTGGGTATTTACACCAAAGGGCTGGACTAGCGGCTGGAGAAGCTGGGGCGATCCAGAGCAAGGGCCAGAGAAGATGGGACTGCTGAGGCACGGAGCGCTCCGCAGCAGGAGGACGTTTCTAGAGCCAAGCTTCTCTTGAAAAGAACAGTATTGTTGGGAAACACTTCCACAGAGGAGAGGTGACTGCTGCTGTACATCACACTGTACAGTGCCAAGCACAATGGGGGCCTTTATCTCATTTATGGCCCTTACCAAAATCCTGCAAATAATAAGATGTGGATTAGTCCTTTGGGGAAATCAGGAGATGAAAGATCACTGGTGCTTGTTAGCTCACAGCCAGCAGAATACTACCTCCAGTGGTTACGTGTCAGTAGAAAAGGGAAGGTTATTTAGGTGACTCAGACTTCAGTACTCAAAGGAATCTCTACCCCTCACAAATTTCGGCGAGTCCTGTATCACCCCCGGAATGTCTGGCTAATTAGAGCATCTTTGAGAGACACATCCGATGCTGATGGCTATTTTGGGATCTCAAATTAGCTTTTGCAGACTCCAGGCTAAAATCTGAATGTAGTAATGCTATGAGAGGGAGGAAGATGTTTGATGCAGGGCATGTTTTCAAAATACTTTTGGCATATACAGTTATTTTCAATATATTAAGATTTACATTCCTCCATAACATTAAAATCTTTCACACAAACATGCAACAAATGCAATGCACAAGCAAGCTGTATTACTCCAAAGGCAGTGTCACAAGATCCACTTCTACTGGTAAAAAACTGCATCATAATAGATGATCTCTATCAAATCTTTTCCACTTGATATAAAAGCTGTGCCTATTAAGAAAGAAATGGGAAAGATTGATACAACGTCGTATAAATTGATGTTCCAATTACATTGTAAATGAAGATGCATTCGATAAACAGGCCACAAATCCAGACATGTTATGATTTCCCCTAGCAGAAAACTACGGATCCAATTTTCAAGTTAAAGTCAAAGAAGTGAGGGTAATCTCACTCTGTTGCAGCACTTCCACATATTACCGCTTTCTTACTCCTAATACTCCTGTGATAAGAGCAGCTCGTTTGGTAGCTTTACAATTCCATATAAAATAAGACTAATGTCCTTCTACGTCCTATCCCCAGTGCTTTTCACGGTTGTCTTTTGAAGGCATTAGACTTCTTCACCGTTCCAAGGGTTTATTTCTTTGGTTTTTTTTATTTATGGAGCTCAGACCTTCAGTGATCTCGAGATTTGAGAGAAAGTGATTAGCTGTCCCCAAAGGAAACGCTTACGGCTGCTGCCTTTGGGCCTGGGGGGAGACGCGTCCTTGCTGCGTAAGCAGGTCACTCCGCTGATGCGTGGTAATCTCCCCAACCAAGCTACCTCTTGGTTTGCAAGTGCTTGCGTGCATTTATTAAGGTATTTATTGGAGAACAAGCAAGTCAGTGGGGCCAGAGCAGCCGCCAGAGGGAGCCCCGCCACCGTGGGTGCTGACCGGCACCAGCACCCAAAGGTGCTGGGGGTCCCTCACCCCTCCCGAGGGCTCAGGGTGTTCACCCGCTGACACCAGGCGCGCAGCCCTGCAGGGCTCTGAGCTAAACGTCTTCCAGCCAGGCCTGCAGGACCACTGACCGAGCTGTCTCTGGCAATGACATCAGACAAAAAGCCATAAAAAGAACAGCCAGCAGCCAGATCACATTTCAGAGCCCATCGGGGGGTGTGGAAGGCGCAGAACTAGCAAGATCTAGCTGGGCAGCATCTGGTCTAAAAATCTGCAGTCTATGATTTTAATGCATTATGGACTCATACAGGAATTCCTTCTGAGCCCTTCCTTGGGCTGCTCTGTTTCTAGAGCATAGGGTAACAACAACTTCAAGGCTACCTCGCTGCTGAGAGCACTCTTGTGAAGGCCAGCATCTCAGTCGGGAACCAGCTCCAAGAGACAGATCTCCTTACCACATTTCCCTCTCTCCTCAAATCCCCTTAAACCTCCTTCTCCATGGGATCTCGGTGGGAGAGCTCTACGCAGGTACCTACTGCAGCCTCCTCCACACCGTGACCTCTGCAGGAGTGTCAGTCATGCAACTGGCCTTTCGCAAGAGTAATTTATTTGTGGGTATATAAAGAACGGCTTCAATTTAGCGGCTCAGATGGTGCCGCCCCCCACCTCCCACATAGAACATGTTAGCAGCTTGCAACGGGTTGCAAAAATAAACAAACTTACCCACTTCGTGTTGCCCCTGCTCATCTTCACCCAAGTGATTCATAGCAATGTACTCTTGACTCCTGCAAATTGAAGACATTTGTGAGTCTCCTTAATGTACGCACAAATCAAAAGAAAAAGATTCCTGCATGCAATTACACAGGAAGGAAAACATGCAACTTAAGCTGAGCTTTGAACATTTCACAGTAAATATCAATACTGGGGTCTAAAAAGGGCTATCATTTTACATTTTTAAATAACTGAGCAGAATTTTTTTTTGGCAGTAGCAGGACTATCTATATTCGTTGTCATTTTACATCTTTTGATATTTAAGCTTGCCGATTCCTTTTTGCCCACATTACATTACAGTGCATTTTCAAAGGGCACATTATTAAAGTTATTGCTAATTTATGCAGAAGCATGTGGTTTTTTAAAAATGTTTATTTTAAACATTTTTTGCAAATTTTTACATTAAAATTAACATTTGAAGAATTGTTTCAATAAAGTTTATGCAAGTTGCCGTCACAGTTTATGTAAAAGAGAAATGTGCTATTAAAATCAGACATTTAGGTTACCTTTTGGGTTTTGCGATGCATGTTAGCTTTACACATCCTGATTCTCCTGCGATAATTTTCCTTTAAAAAGGGGGTATGGGGTGATCTTTTCATCAAGCAAGACATTATGCCCTGAAAGCTGACTCCAAACCATTGTTGAAAATTCAGTTATTTACACTTTAATAACAATCTACAAATACAACTTTTTGTTTTAAAGTATTACCCTCAACCATGCACTGCTACAAGCAGTTTGGTTCCTAATGCTCTATTTTTCACCCCCGAGCAGTTTAATTCTCTCCCCCTGGAATGCCAGATTCATTTTGCAGATGGGAAATACAAACCCTTTTTCATGTCTCTCTAAGAAGCAATTTACTTTATTAATATTATATATATATATATACACACAGACACACCCTCTCAGAAGGATATGAGGAGCAACTGCAGCACCCTTCTCAAACAGAGATGCATTTTTAAGTGGCTTTCCAAGTAAAGGCTACCATAAAGTAGGAAGGGCATCATCTTAGCCAAGGGGGTTAGGGGTGTTTACATAAAGCAGAAAGCAAGCTTCCTCCTCCTCCTGGTGGCAGCTAAGCCTTGGATTTTTCAGCATTCATTTTGTCACGCTACATTTAAACCAGCCATTTCAGACTCAATCTGGAGTCTGCAGTCTGGAATACTCTGTGAGGCCACCTGAACTCTGAATCATTAATTCAGCAAAGAACCATAAACACTTTCCAGCAGACAGAAGTCAGATTTCTGCCATAGTCCACGACTGAACTCCTTTCAACAACTTCCAGGGGGTGAAAAACAATTTTTCTTTTTTTTTTTTTCTTTTTTTTTAAAAAATTAAGCTCGTTCAATGAGCTTGATAAACTTTTTTGAGAATTACAAAAAACCACCATTTTTAGAATGTCTCCATGTTTTAAAAAGACAATTAGCTTTAGCATTAATTTAAATTTATTTGAAAAAAAAAGCTATTTTATTGCTCAACAAAAAAATGACAATTCATCACATTTACTTTGATTAAAAAAGGACTAAACTTTATTGACAAACTGCGGCAGACATTTTGACAAGTTTTAGCTACCTATTTAGGCAGACTTACACACGTAGCATTTAATCTTCAAGAACAGAGTGGGAGGACAGTGTACAAATCCAATTAGGACTTTATCCTATGTACAAAGTGAAATTTTTCCTCATTTTTTCAGCTGCAGTGTCCCTTTTTATGCAAAGCTAGTGTTGAGATACACTTGAACAAGTCAATGGGATTGCTAATATTGACAATTTTGTCAGTTTTAAACTTGCACTGTATTATCTGCCCCAAGCACTATAAAAATGAGAAGACTGTAATTTTACAGAGTCCAGACCTACGCACTTAATATTCTGTTTTCTAATATCAAACACTGGGCAATTAGAGCCATGCTTTAATTTGTTCTTCCCTTAAAAGTTCTTCATATAGAACCAAACTAAGAACCCCTTTACACTGGAAAATCTGCTTCCCAAGCATCTCTCAACACTGCATGTTCGGGGCTAGATTTCAAAACCCACATAAGAAAAGTCAATTTTACAAACCTAATTTTTTTTTTCTTTTAAGTCAATTACCTTTAAAAATGCTATTTAATTTGTTTGAGGATCCTTTGTATTAAAATTTAAACTTAAGATTCACCAGCATTCTGCTTTTAAGGAAAGTTTGACATCTGAGGTTACTTTTAAACGGTGGCAGCTACTACCGTTACATTATGATTTTAATTCTTAAAAACAGCCCTGAATTTTGAAATGTAGCCTACTTTGGGATTCTGCAACTACAACTTTTATGGGTTCCTTAAAACCAAACTTAAAAGGTTAAACAAAACCTTAACTTCATAACTGCTAAGCAAAGCATGTCACTTTTGAAACTAACATTTTTAACTCAACTTTTTTTTTTATTAAAAAAGGTACAGTTGTGTTTATCTAAACAACAAAGAAAGAAAAGCCATCTACACACTTAAAAAAAAATTAAAGTAGGTCCTCTAAATCTATTTAACTCATTTTTAAAATACTACGTACAGAAGCCAGAATGCAGGGTGAGGATGGAGTGGGAGAAAAAGGGCCACGAAGAAAAACAGTTAGACAATTACTTGTCTGGTGTGGGTAAAGCAACGGGAATCCCGGGAGATACAAGAATCAGTAACAACTGTTTGCTCATAACTGATATTTTTCCCTCATGTTTGTTTTTTAATAACGTCCGTATGGGTGCTCTCTGTAGGCCCCCTTCACTGGCCTGGCCGGCGGGGCCTTCAGGGAGGGCCTGGTTCCGTTCCAGTCATCTTGCCCTGCAGAAAAGAGAGGGATATGTCAAGGATGGCGGAGTGCTGTGAGCCAAGGGGCACGGAGGGAGCGGCGCTGCTGGACGGACGGGCTCCCCTGCGGAGTCGACGTGGAGGCACGGGGCATCTTCACAGCGGTTTCACCCCAAAACTGGTCTGCAAAATGCCCCGCGGCCCACCAAAACCTCTCGTTTGCAGCACCTCTTCCGACATTACGGGGAAAAAGCCACTTGCGGGGCATCCCCAGGAAGCCTGCAGCTCCGACAGCCCGGCTAAGTGCTGACTTGGACAAACCTGGTGCCTTTTAGGAGTAATTAATTTCAGCAGAGCCGAAGCCAATCCACAGGGCAGCTCTGGCAGCCAGCCGCAGCAAAAGTCACAGCAGTCATGGCCCCTCGGGCTGGCAGCCGGCAGCATCGATAACCCCGGGGCTCTGGCTGGGGGGACCGCTGCAGGTAGCACTTCTCTCCTCCCTAGACGCCAGGCAAGGCAGCTCCTGGATAATTGTGCCAAAATAATTAAGTCCCTACGCTGCTCTAGGATGGCAGCACATCCAACTGACCTTCCAGACACCAGCCTGACTGTGACTTGCTGTTCCTTTCCCTCCAGGACTACAGGAAAATTTACATCCGTAGCTTGCGCAGCATCTGCTCACTTCTTCGGAGCAGACATCACTTGCTAGTGCTGTACCAGCATTAACTGCTGACGGGACAAAGCACTCAACAGGACAGCCCAAACCCTTCTGCTACGTACAACCACCACCGAAGCAAATGAAGTCTGCATTCCCATTATCCCCGAGCTAGCTCAAGCCCCAAATATCCAAGCTCAGCTTTCATTACGGCTTGTGGTTGCAACATTCATACTTGCGTGCCTACCATTCTCTCCAGGGTCACCAGTTTATGAAAGCAAGTGTCCAAAGCCCGGAAGACAGCTGAGCCTGTTCCTACCACCATGAAGCACATTCCCATTTTCTCAAAACTGTCTCCAGCCTGGCTCAACAATTTATTTCTCTAATTCTGTTTTCATGAAAGCAGAGACCACAGGAAATTACTGTGGATAAACAGATTAGCTGTGGCAACTTCATGCCAAGTATACAACGAGCATTTTGGCCTTCATATCCCAGACGACACCACCGCTCTCCTACCAAGTAGGAGGCACAAAAGCCTCTTTGTGCTGCGTGACTAACGCAGGCAACAAACCAAGCCACTGAAGGCAGGAAAGACAGCCAACCTTACCGACGGCAGCTGTCTATTCAAATGCATCTTAGACTGGAAAAGTATCCCTGGTTAGGCACCTGAATTTGAACTTCTCACAACTTAAGCCCAGAGCAGGGAACACCCCGAGGCTGGCAATGGAGACAGCCACTGTGCTAACAACTCCACTTCCCTAATACCAGCATGACACAGCGTAGGGGATTCCCAGTTCCTGAGGATCCCAGAAAGCCCCTCCAGCTGGTCATTATCATCACTACCTGCATTCATTCACACCTTCAGGCAACTGATGCTCTGCTAAAGGGAGCTCTTTTCAATACAGCATATTTCCGTGCCATTAAGCAGCTTGCTGTATAGCTTTCGTAACTTGTTTATAGTTCAGCTTGTTTACAGAGAGAGGAAAATGAATCTTACTCATTGCCACATGCAGATGCCATTCATAAGCTCGGACATCTGAACTAGCATTAAAGAAACAATGCAGTCACCCAATCCTTTATTGCTGGCACCTCAGATATAAGGCCTATTGTTTTCAACAGTTGGCGATTTACACAGTTGTGGTTAAGCTGGTCTCCCACACCCCTCAGTCTAGCCTAAGTTGATAGATTTACGTAATTCATAGACTACTTGCAAGTTATATTGACCAAAATTGTTCCACCTAGTCAAAGGGAGGCCTTCGTATGGCATTTAAATCCATTTTTCAAGCAAATGTATAGTGCAGAGTCAGTATCAGCTAGCGGGTTTTTGAGGATAAGGAAGCAGATGGAACCATGCACTCATCCAGTTCAACAAAATACAATCCGTGAAAACCAGACTGCAGCAAAAGTAGTGCTGTGGGTGGGAATCCAGAGCTCTTAAAATATTCTAAAGCTACAAGGAAATTAAAAGATATTTCCATAGTTTAAAAAATGGAATTTTAGAAGCGTCACCTTTGAGACAATCAAGCTAGATAAGAATCTAGAAACCACAGAATGTCTTTGGTTGTTCAGGCCTGGATAATCTGTAGGGTATAAATATTCTACCACGAAAACTACTTGAGGTTCTCCTCAGTAAGTTTTTGCTCAGACCGTGGAGTGGCACTGGAAAACAGCTGGTCGACCACAAGCAATTCCCAACTATGTGCAGCCCCTTCCCTGTCAAGAGAACAGTACTCCCAGACATACCATAGGCTTCATAGGTTTCCTGTGCCTCCCCGTGTCCATAATCATAGTATTCTGTGTCCCTGGAAGAGTAATTATGTTGGTTACATACAGTGCTGAAATCGTATTCCTAAACTGACACAACTTGCACAAACACTTGAAAAAGCAAAGATGCCCAATGTTGCTCATGGCTGTGGTGTGTCTGATCACTGCTTTTACAGAATTGTCAAGGACACTGGGACACTCCCAAAAGTTATTTCCCAGGCACTCCTGGATTCCAGCAGAACAGGGCACTTTCCCTACAGCTCAAACTCAGACATGAGTGTTTCCATTCCCTTAAAAGAAAAAAAGAAAAAAGAAAAAAAGATCATGCATAATTTTCTCCATAACAGATAGGAGACAAGCAAACTTACCCTTGGCCCTGGCTGTAGTAGCCTTCATACCCCTCATAGCTCTGGTCTGCATACGCATCATCATAGCCCTGAAACGGATGATGACATAAACGGTGTTAACGGAAGGACTGAAGGTTAACGCCCGGCCAAGAGTAATAGCAAAACTGAATTCAGGCTACAGCAGCTTTCACAGGAGCCTATGAATCCTTGCCTGCCACAGGGAAGGGGCTCAATCATAAGACATAGGTAGCTAAAATCTGCTTGTGTCCTGTGGCTTGGGAGGAATGAACCACACTAATAGTTACAATGCATTTGAAAGTCATTCACATGTCCAAAACTGCAGTTTGTCTGCGGTACAAATCCATGTGCCTGTAACTGTGTTATCTAAACCACAGATTTACAGGTAGACAAACCCCAACCTATTAACTTATGATTGGTTTCAGTGGGAAAAACTGAAAAGTTTTACTGAGAGGAGAAACAGAATTTAGAAATATCAGTATTTGTGATGGTTCCCCAGAATGCTGTTGTGCATCAAAACCAGTCATCTTGTTTCCCTTTAGAATACCAAGAGCAGATGCTAAGGTAAGCTTGACAGGAGGGTGGTGCTCAGTTATATGCCTTGAAACATCATCATGTTCATTCAGATATTTATTTTAAGGATTTTAGGGGCAGTAAGAAACCTTTGGTGTTCCTTGCTTAAAGAATTCTCTCGCAGAAAGAGAGTGTGATGTGAACTACATCAATCTCTGTGATGCAGTTTTTCCACGGTGCACTGATCATCATGGCAAACTTCAGTCTTGGGGGCACATCTCAGTTTTATAAAAACCACCCCTTACCCTGTATTTAGGACACTAGCAGTTCCCTCCTTTGAGAGCTAAAGAGGCAGAGCAGGTCATCCAGCACCATGCTAGTGACCGGTGGCCACTTCTCCAGTGCAATCTTACTGCTGTTAGCTCTTATTTCAATAATGTTGCATATCTAATACACGATCAGCTAGCTGGAATAAAAAAAACCCCAAAGACATATAGTTTCTTACATATTCCTCATAGGTTTCTGGTGCGGGAGGAGGAGGAAGCGGTATTCTCTGAATGCCGGCTGCACGTGCTCTGGGTGCGGGAGCACCCCGTACTGCTGGGGGAGGAGGTACTCCGCGGGCTACAGCAGCTCCCCTGGCAATGGCACCCCGCACCGGGGCTCCTCGCACAAGGGCCCCCCGAGGAGGAGGAGGGGGAGGACCAACACCACGCCCCCTGGAAAGGAGAAAAAAAGGACTGTGAACAGCTACTGCTGTACCACTCGTGTGCTGAATACTGAGGCCAGTGCGTACGCTTACACCTACTTTAAAATGCAATAGCTTGATAAATACAGTCACATTAACTAAGCCATGAATTCTTTATCAAGAATGAAAGCACAAGAATTGTTAACATCTTGTATTGGAGGATTTACAAAAACCTCTTCTGAGATGAGAACTCTACTGCATTAGATATTGTACAGACGAAGAAATAAATCTGATCCGGAACTTAGACCAAGTAATTTCTCAGAGTTCATTTTAAACAACTCTCTATCACTAACCTGTAACGACCGCCAGACCTCCAGAACTGTAAAGATCAATGATGAGATGAGCAGGGACGCTTCTGGGCTAAACACTCAGAAGCAAAGACTTTCCCCCCACGAAATAGGTAGTGAAGCAAGAACTACAGTAACAGAGTTTTATCGCCAATTTATCCCAATGCCTTGACAGCAGTGACAGAATAATGCCATCCTATAACTTTCAAAGGATGGTCAGTTTAAACTGAAAATGCTTATGCTGCTGAAGGCTACAGAAGCAAACATGACACATCTATCTACACATGATTTCGTAGGCCAATTTTTGAAAGGTTACTTTATGAAGCTACTGATTTCAGACATCAAAAATAATACAGAAGACATCCACTGCACTAGATTACATCTCAAAACATACAAAACATTTGACGCCAGCTCACTAAAAGCAAGCCTGCAACACAAGGCTAAAAAGCCTTGGCCAAAAGCCAAGGTCAAGGCCAACAGCTGATGTGCAAGAACAAGTAGCTTAACCTCATCTGGCAGGACAACTCTGAGCAAGATGCAGCATTTCCAGGTCTGTGCTTTTGGGAAAGATACCTTGGAACAGGTGGAGGCGGTGGCGGAGCTGCTCCCCTTCCCCGCACAGGGACTCCTCGGCCACGAGTTGGCTCTGGTACACCATTCAGATAGGAGAGCTCCAAGAATTGCTCCTGACAGATATCATCCATCATATCCTAAAGAGGGGAAAGAGTCAACTCCAAAGAACAGCGAACTAGCCAGTCTGTGCTCCAGGATATCATAGGCTACTGTGCTGGAATAAAAACAATCTGATAGTCCTAAATTAAAATCCACTGGTTAATTTTACTGGGATTTGCTCAGCAGGCAGCAGTGCACAACTGCCAGCTTTCTCCAAACCAGCCAAGAAGGGCACACCACCTGCACGTCCGAGAGCTGCAGTGAGCACTACAGCTGGTCCCTGGGAAGAGGACCTCACTCAGGAGTTCTGGAGGCATCTGATGATGCTCGGCATCCCAGGGACGTCAGCAAGATTTATTTGCAAACGTTGGAGAGTTCGGAGGTGAAGTCAGGCAAGACATATCTCACCTCAAGCACCTTACAGCTCCCATTTAAAGCCAAGTGGCTGGCAACGAGCCCACATAAGGTAACAACATACTGCTGTGTTCCCGACACACGGAAGGAACAGGATAGGATGCAGCCTGATGAAGAGCAAACACCCATTTGCAAATCCAGGCTGTCTTTTCAAATTCTTAGGAACGCAGTATGTTTCTGGCTCCATGCATCTTTATTGCCTCAGGCGATCCAGCTTCAGGAATTAGTACAGATCTCTGGTGACCCCGCAGAAGTCATCATACCCCACCCCTCCCTTCAGCACACAGGCACTCTGAGCCTCGCGCTGAGGATCTTCACAATGCCATGGCAACACCACAAAGCAAGGAGTCTCCTACCAGATGTGTCTTCACAGCACTGCTGGCTTCCATAGTGACTTCTCTGTCAATTTTCACAAGTTTAACACATTGTTTGAAGGCAGCGATAGATAAGACACTTTAAATAGCAAGGCTGCACGCTTGCTTTAGCAAGCTGAGGTTTTGTACATCCCAGCAGCTCCTTGAAGATGACCTCTTTCCTTCAAAGACACTTCACACAGCAATCTCTCCTCTTCTCTGTGTCAGACTCACAGAAATCACACAGTACCCACACGCTTTTCCACACTTCCCTACTACCCACCACTCTCGGGTTCCACCCGCCTCTGGTATTTGAGGTGGAACATCTGAGCTCCCAGTCTCAGCTGTGGAGCACAGTGCCGCGGTATATCCAGCTCTCTACCTGCCGGGTCTCTGAATTACAGGCCGAGCTAGTCAGAGGCAGGGAGCACTGCGTGCTTCTTTCGCATTTTCTTTTTTTCATAATCTAGCAAGCAATACCATCGTTTTAATAACACGCGAAAGACTCCTTCAAGTTCTGCAGTTCTCGGAGTCAATACTCTAGCTGGCACTAGAACTAAAGCTAGCACTAAAACTGACATGAAGCTGACCACAAAGGTCTTACAAGGTTCACCAGTAAAAGACATCCACAAACACATACCAAGTGTCATCTGTATAAATGCTTGATTAGCAAAGAGGTTCCTTCACACCATACACATTTAAAGCAACAGAAATACTGATTTAAGAGATGTTTCTCAGAAACTAGCTACAACACTGAATACTACTACCAAGCTGCCTAGGCAGCCACCCTCCTCATCCTCACACCACCCCTTCAGAGCAGAGCAAACATCTCTGTACTTACAGTTTCTGATGTGACCGATGAAGTTTTCTAGCCAGATTCTATGCTACAGTTCCAAGTCACAGGAACCCATCCAAGAAGTCTCTTCCATGCCAGGCATGGCTCAAGTTATTCTCCCACTAAAACTGACACATGGAGCTAGACAAGCTACCCACCTACCCCAGTGTCCACAGCTGTTACTGGGAGAGAAATACCTACTCCAAGTATTCTATACAATCGCCCTGTAAGTGTATGTCTTTCTACGGTTATGGTTAGGGGAATAATATGTGCCTTCATACAAGATTAATGGGGTCATCTTAAGCTGCCACACACACACGCTTAATACTCCAGGCTTCCTTAACTACACCATTCTTGCAGCACAAGCCTTACACTGTGCGAATTCTACCCTACCTTATAGCCAGATTCACAACTCATCTAACTCCTTCAAAACGAAAAGAGCATCAGTATACATACTGGAACAAGGAACTTCTTGACTTCTTCCATGGCATGAGCCATCAGAGCATATGCTTCACAAGGGGGTCCAAAAACTTCAATGAAGACATGCAAATCCATATTTAGATGAGCATATTTAGGATCTCCCCCTTTACGCAGTTCTTCCTCCTGAAACAAGGCAGATTAGAGATTCCTAAAACTAAGTAAGACGCAGAGAAACTACTTTTCTTTTATCTGTTTTTCTACACCTTAACAGGAAATGTCTGTAAAAGCATTTTGGCCATGCCTGGACACAGATCATAACAACATACACATGAGCATACAGTTTTATAAAAAGCCACATGCAATCTACAACTTCCAGCTTTTTATAGCTGCCTTTTCAGGTGACTATGATATTTTTGCTAATGCACTGATGCCAGGACCTTTTTTTCCAGAAGATTAAGCATATGCAAGCAGCGTTTTTCTTCTTCTACGCCACCTTTCTGCCTGAGGTGCTCTTTACCACCTAGTGAAGTCTAATGCCTCAAACAAGCTTGCTCTTAGATACCCGTGTTACTCAGATGGCTTTAAGAAGCTACAAATAAGCTAGAAGTGTAAAAGCTTTTCATGCTGCTAAAGTAAAAAGTTGAATTAAAGTTACAGCTCTGTTGACTGTTAGCTCAGTTTTGGGAGTAAGCAGAAAGAAAAAAATTCTTTTCATTTTTTCTGCTCAAAACAACCTCCTGGCACTTTGTCATTCACTAAAGATTACCAGGAATGTACTGCTCCAACATCTTCAGTGAACCATGAGAATTTAAGGATTTCAGAAGGAACAGCTGGAAAAAGGATTTTTTTGTTTGTTTGTTTCTGGAAGGGAAACGTATTCCTTTAGCGAATGACTTTTAATGGGGTAGCTGGAATTAATTCTTATTTTATAAGCTTTGTACTTCGCCTTTCATATCAACTATCTCTGCACCCAAGGGTACAGGATATCAAAAGATGACTGGTCTCTAAGTCATGCTCATAAAGAAAACATGCATCACACTTCTGGCACCACCAAGATTGCTACCAACATGCACAGAACAATTTAGGAAGCGTGACTTCCCACTGCCTTTGCTTTTCGATTTTAGTGGTTTAATTTTTTATAAAATGCTTTGAGAACCACTACTTCTCACAGCAATATGAAAGGCATTAATACATATATGTATGTTTTTAAGGGTGATGCCCTTACCTTCGCTTTATCTCGCATTGAACCCTTCCCAAGCACAGATATCTTAGCACCAGTTTCTTCCTGAAGTCTCTTGATGGTGTTGCCTTGAGGTCCCAAAATCTTTCCAACAAAGTTGAACTGTAAATGAAGGGGAAAAAAAAAAAGAAAGAAAAAAATTAGCTCCAGAGGTCAGTAGCCTTAACAAAAGCTTTTCTCAATGTTATGCTGGCTGACAAATTTTTAGCCACTCCATTTTCTCTTCACCTCACCAAAAAATACAGACCAAAAAATGCACAGGAAAATTTAAGTTCCAGAACATTCTTTTCATGTAAAAATGCTCCACCAGAAAAATCAAGCTAAATTAACTCACGTAAAGCATTTAATTCTAACATCTACTCTCCAGTAGCTTTACAGGCAGCAAGTCTTAAGAGTTAAATGAATGCTTAACTGTAAAACACAAAGCTCTACATATGAAAGGTCTATTCTAGTAATAAAAGATCACAGCTATGCATCGCCATTTAGCTTTATCCCAAGACATTCTAGAAATGTAATATATTAGAAATAAGATCCTGCAAGCTTGCATAGGAAAAATTCCGTAGCGATAGTGGAACACTGGCATAACTCCTGATGACACTTTGACAGCTACTATCTCTAAAAATCAGCCATAAAATCCATAGAAAATAAGCAAATCACAGAGATTCAGTAAGCTATTTTCTGGCCCTCACCTTGGGGTACTGTTTGACAGGTATCAGAACTCGTTCTTTCAGTTTCATATTCTTGTGGGAAAATAAATCCAGGTAGTTCTCTTCCTCATCCTTCTTTGTTGTTTCACCCTTCTGAATTTTTTCAATTTCTAAACAAGATAAAAATAGGGCTGCTTATATTCCTCAAACAAGCATCATTTTAGAGTTGGAATTATGACAGGACATACCACCCTCATTCTCTGTGAACATATGCACACTTATAATTGTATTAATGGAATCTGGATAGGCAGGCCACCTCTTTAGCACTAGCCCAGCCTGCCTCTTCCTCCCTTCACTTCTAGGGATTCCAGAGGCCAAAAACAGGGTAATGAACAAAAATAAGAAAGAACAGCAGAGAATGCTCTACACATGACTCCAACAGATAAGAGTAGGAAACTGTAAGTACAGTTTTGCGTATCGCTTCTGCTGCGCCTTCCTCTATCGGTCCCCAAACTCATGCCTCCACCCCGAATGGAGTACCCACGTGCAGACTCCTAAACCTACAAAGAAACCAGCCCCAACTACACGATTGGATACGCTTGCTATAACGCAGCAGCCATCAGCAAATCAAGTTTTTATCATTCAAGCTGATGCACTATTTTAAATCTGCAATTTAAGTAGCGGTGTCAACACATACCGATGCTATGAATTTCACTGAAGTTGAAACCATTCCTAATAAACAGAAGCCTGAATGGGTGACACACTAGAGTGTGGTCTGGCTCATGAAATTCTTATAAGCTTCATTTCATTAAATGAATGCACCTTTATCACACAAGCAATTCATAACTTGGTTTTTAAGTTGTAAGCCTCAGGCATATAGCCATAAAAGTGAGTGTCAGAAGTCCTTAACTTGATTCAGACAACGCAACTACTAATTTTTGCCTCTCAAAGTAAGATTCCAATTTTTAATTGTATATTGTGAATTGCAGAGTCTTGGAAAAACACCGAGGTGGCCTGACCGAACTGAAGGCATGCTGCAGCCTGAGGGGGATCTGGAACAAAGTCCAAATAACCTTCTGGAAGTAGGTCATTAAGGTAGGCCAACTAGGAACTAGTACACAAACACCTTCTCAAATCTGGCTAGAAATTAAACTTTCGCTGAGAGATGGCAGGAGACAGTCACCTCATAAAAGATGACCCAAATGGAGAAGGCTGAAGATCATCTTCAAGGCAGGTGTTTCTAGCATAGGTTCTTACAGTCGTTAATGCACTTTCCCTTGCACAAGAATAACACCCAACATTTTTCAAAAGCATGTAGCCCATAGCTGACTGGCTTTTCTTTTTCAGAGATGTCCAGTCATGTACAATCTTCATTTAACGGCCAACAACTAGACAAGTTCCCCCAGATTTGGAGCCAATCCATTACTAGCAGTCCCAAATTACTGATGAACTGTTATGTACTCTTTGGTCCAACAAAAAAAAAAAAATTGGTCACACCATGCATAGCCATCACAAATTATTATTTACAGATGCTTATCGGGGGAGGAGCATGACCCTTCCATAAAAGTTAAATTGTGCCATTTCATCAGCAAACCCGGGAACTATAAATATCTCTTCTGAGTCGAAAGTGCTCTAAATACAACTTTGCACATCTCAGGGGAAAGAGAGACACTTTCACAAGATTATACACATAACTGGATTAAAGTCGTGAGACAAAACTGAAACTGAAGACTGCTTAGTCATTACCAGAATTTAAAGAGGGCAGCTGCAATATCTTGTGTTTCCTGTCATTTCTGTCCATGTCAGAAACTATATGCTTTAGACTAATTGTTCATCTTTACAGTTTTGGAAGATTGGCGTATCAGATACTTGGCATATTATCCACCAGTAATATTCTCGTATCAGCCAGACAGAAATAGGAACAATGGGTTACCACCATCCTTCTGACTGGACAGGCAACCACAGCCTCACGGGCTGAGAAGCATGACCGGCATCTTTCAAGTGGTGCAGACCACAAGGAAGTCAAGCAACTGGATGTGCAACAAAAAAAAAAACCCAAACCTTAAGAAAACATGATCAATAATTTATCTTTTCAGTTATGGACACAGTAATATAAACTGGTTTTTAGTTTAGAGATCTAAATATAGAACTTGGAGATTGTGTTGCATAATTATGAAAAAAAGCCTAAATTTTCTATTTCTACTTGCAACAGCACCTTGGCTCCCTTACAAAAGTGTTACCATGACTCCTTTAAAAAAATTACCGGATCTAATCGCTTTGAAAAAGATAGCTTGATTTTTCCTTTAAAATGAAATTATTTTCTGAAGACACTATGCAAAAGTAAAAAACCCAGAAGTTCAAGCACTGTCAAATTTATAAAATAAGCAACGGAGCTGGCTGCCTTGGTTAGTTTTATGTAGTTTTTTTTTAATTTTAGCTATAAGAACAGATCAGGGAATCAAGATTTGGAAAATAAAGACTGCACTGGTGGCCTTATCCCTGGTTAGGCATAGCTTTAGACCCTACAATACAATGTGATTACTTCTCAAATATTTTGGTTCTCCAAAAAAAAAGTACCTGAATTTCTGAAAATGCATTCTGCATATTAAGAAGTGTTTTCTACACACACATCAAGAATAAAAGCACCCTAAAACTTTCTTGATGTAAATTAAACTACCTAGAGGCATCTTCTACCTTGTCAAAACACAACGCAATCAGACACAAGCCTCTGCAAACCAGTGAATCACAGTTCACACCAACCACACAGCAAAATCCATTCTGCCTCCTGCAACAGCAGCAACGACATCCCGGAGTCAGTCTGTGAGGGCAATAATTAACCATTTGCTAAAAAAAGCATCACCAAGCCTTCCAATGAAATACAAAACATATAAGAAGAAAAAACCCTGCCCCAGCAGAATAACTCTAAGTTCTCCAGCTTTTGCAATTCAGGTCAGCGTGGGTGACCTAGCAGTCCCCTTCACACCTTCAGAATAAACTCCAACTCTGGAAATAGGTGTGAAGAAGGACTAAAAACATGCCACTTGTGACGTGTCCTACTGCTCCGGATTCCAGCGTTATCTGTATGCATTCTGGCATATTAGCTACGCAACATGAAGGAGTACTGAATGAACTGATGAGTGGTAGCAGTTTGTCAGACCACTTACTGATACGAAGGAGAAGTGTACGTATACCTTGAGGGATTAAGCATGCCTCATTTCAGTGCTGATTTTTTAAAGCCGTGTCAGAGGTGCAGCAGAAGGTTACCTTCTTGCCACGGGGAATGTCAGCAGTCTGGCGGCATGTGTGGCAGTGGTTTCCAGGACTTCATGTGGGGCAGTGATTGCATTGTCTCAGAAGAAATCCTAAGGGGTAGGTAAAGGGGGTTGGTAACACCACTGCTTCACAAAGAGGAGGCTAAGCAGCCACAGTGCTACTCCTGATCTAAGCCCAAGCTCTTCCTTAACAAAAAAACCCCCAACATATTAAGCATTGTCCGGCAGCATACTTGTGCTCTGTAAGCAGAGACACATCCTGTCTATTCATAATACTGAGAGTATTATCTTAACAGTATGATAAAAATGCCCAAAAAAACCCCAAAACCCCAAAAGAGTTTGGGAATGGGAGCCTCTGGAAGAAAGCAGAGCTCCCTCTCTCCTATGCTACTGCTCCCCAGCTGGTTTGATTTCACAGGAGAGGAAGCAGGGACCTGTTCCTGGATGGACTCTGCCAACAGTGGAAGCTGCAGAATTTGGCAAGCCTAACCCCAGCATTTCCCCCCTGCTTTCTGCTGAAATACACCCCCCACCTGCCAGCCTGTATGCTGGGATTCATACGCAGACAGCTCTGCCTTGGAGCTTTGCTGAGAAGGGAGGGGACTGCCACTAGCACGGGGAGAAGGGGCATGGGGAAGAAAAGAAACGCTGCTCAAGCATGAGGCAGGGAGGAGAAAGCCTGGAGGTGAGCTATGAGGAAGGGCACAGGTAGTAGAGGCTTCTGGGAGAGAAGTGGGAGGAGGCAGAGTCACAGCAGTGACAGGCAGGCTAGCATCAGCATCTAATAACGTTGGCATGGCTTAGCAATGCATACATTTAAAAATGCAACAGTGAAACGGTATTAGCATAGCACAGCCTGCGACACCTGGGCACAAGTTTAAGGCAGCAGTCACAGCTCCTTTGGGGGTAGGGCATACACTTGGAAGCGCAGAAATTTAGATAATCTTCTCCATTTCAGGACAGCCTTAACTCCACACTAAGCAAGCTTCAGGACATTGTATTGCTCTGGGTTACATAGAGTTTCTCATCACCCCAGTGACCCCAACCCATCCCTAACCCCAGTGTTTGGTTCCTTGGCAAGACGCTCCAGCGAGGCCACCGCCCATCCATCCGACTTTCCCATACAGCCCCCTTTTTTTTTCCCTTCCTAGGAATACACACAGACTAAATGAGCCTGGCACGAGAACCAGCACCGTCAGCAGGGGATTCTGTTGAGGAGTCCTCCAACACCTCAGGCTGCTCCCTGCTTCGCAATGCGTTGCTCTAACTCCAACTGCTCGACGCTCCCTCCCTTCATGGGTCCTGCTCTAATACCCTACCCACTGCTCTGAATCCACCCCTCACCACCCACCTCCATCCCTCCTCACTGCTCCACACTGCTGGGGATGTAAAGGGCTGCATTTAACATAGGGACCAACTAGATGCTAGCTATATAGAGACTTGCTAGGGAGTGACGTAGCTCACGTATCTGTCTGCAGCATAGGAAGCTCAGAGGTGACCAGCTCTTTTCACGTGGAGTTTCTCCATGAAATAAAAATAGCGAAGATTACCACAAGAATTTGAAAAAAACCCTATGCCAAGCTAACGCATTGGTGGACGTCTCCTGTCCTCCCAAAGCACGCAGGCAGAGAGGACTGTGCCTTTCAAAACATCAGCATCTCCTCCTGCCCTCCCCGCAGCAGATGGAGGGCATAAATCAAAGTGAGGAAAAGGGGTTTTCTTGTTCCTGTGGAAGAGGAAGGTCACACAGACCCCGAATCACAGGAGTGAGGAAACGTGGATCATATTCCAAGGTGCAAGAAACCCCAGTTTTCAGTTTCTGTTTGGGGTGCTGTGTAACAGAACCCCAAAATCTAGCCACTTGACTGCCTTTTCATCACACAATAAACTGCTCAAGAATCAGTATTACATCATTGTGTTGCCCTTCATCTTGCTCCTAAATACTGCTAATTTTCTCTAGAAATGCTAAGCAGCTTTGGAACCACAGAAGTATTTTAGTCTACTTTTACGTATTGTTTTTAAACAAGAAGTCTTAGTTTCAATGCAGAACTCCTGCAGGGTTCCCTTCCAGAGGCAGGCAGGACAAGCAACTTCCACTCCTGAAAAAAGGCTGAAACAGGAATACTGCTGACATTCAATAATCAGTCATTTCTTTGTCTGGAAGTCTTTTTCCTTAAGTTGTGCTGGCCATATGCTTTACAATCTTTGGCCCAAACCTATATTCCATAGGAAGCTTTAGAGCAGCTTCTCCAACACGACAGCCCCAAAGGGTGCCACAGTAGTAGAGAAATTCTGAGCAATCCAGATCAGTTTGGGGTCATCTGTGCAAAGAGATTTAGTCACCTAAACCCACCGTTTTATTTCAGATTCTTTCTCATGAGCTTCCTGCTTAGATTGTCCTGAATTTGAACTGCTAGTGAATGGTCCCCGAGGACAGCAATTTTCAAAATATCCAAAGCAAGCAGGAAGCATCTGGAGCTCTTCCAATGATCAATTTTGAGTCTCACAAAGCTGCAGTCGGCTATCAGCAATTTTTTAAATTAATAAAAACCCCCTCATAAATCCTTGTTACACCACTCGATGAACGAAGCTTTACTACGTGGACTGAGAACGCTGTTCTTTGTGCGGGAATTAGCAAAGTCCTTAGCTTTCATTTCACTGGAAGGCATTATCACAGAGCTGTCGAGCATCAGCTGGCTGAAGGGTTTTATTAATGAAAAACATTAAATTGATGGCAAATCGTATTATAAAACTAATTTATTTAGATCAAGATGTCGGTGATTGATGCTAAGTTACCCATGACAATATACCTCAGTTACTTGCACAATGGGAGACAGCAATGCCTAAGAATTATTTCCCACATTAAAGGAGGAGCTAATAAAATCTCTAGCGCTGCACCAACTACGGCAATACTATACGTTTTAAAGACCTTAAAAAAAAAAATCATTTAAAAGCAGAATGACAAGTACCAGAGAGCTAAGCACTCCGCTCATCTGCAGATTAAATCTGAGCATATCCTCGCGCCGGGTACCTCCCAGCTCTCCACTACACGCACGTAAAGCAGTAAGTGGTAGCAAATATTTTAACCGATTCCAGTTTTTAAGCTGACTACAGTGTCTTGAGGCAGCTGAACCTACTTGATAGAGGCACCGAATGCGGGTGCAGCAGCTGCACTGTGGAGATACAGAGAAATCAGAGCCGCCAGGCGATTGGACAGTGGTGATGGGGAAGGAGAAGGCTAGTCTGGGCACAGAACAAAGACTGCCATTTCCATTCCCTGTTTAGGTTCGTCAGAAGCATGAAACAAGCTCTAATACAGATTACCAGCGTGGAAAAATCAAAGAGATCGCAAACCGTGCCTCACAGGGGCTCAAGCAGACGCTACGTGGGGAACCCCGGGTTTTACCGTTCTCTTCATCCCCTCCCTCCCCGGGGATGAAAAGGACCGATGCGACCGCGCACCCTATTTTAAAAAGAAAGTTCTGGGTCTGCCTTTAATCCGGCCCGGGCCCTGGGTTAAGCGCGGGGCTAAACAGAGATGCAAGAAGAGAAATACCTGATCTTCACAACCCCGGGGTGGCACCTCGCCCCGGGGCAGGGGAGCCGGGACGGGTCGGCGCAACGGCCGCCCCCCCCCCCCGGGGGGCTCCCTCTCCCCCTGGGCCGCACAGGGCGTTTGCTAGGAGCTGCCTCCCACCCT
>WAAD01032611.1:999185-1103397 GCA_013389945.1 Fregata magnificens | reverse complement strand
CCTCCCGCCTCCCTGGGAGGTTTTGAGGGGATTCCCCGGCCTGTAGGGCTGGTCTGGGGGCGCCTCCCTGGCCTGGGGGGTCTGCTTTGGCCCCTGCGGCTGATTTGGAGGGGTCTTTTGTGCTCTGGGGGTCCCGCCTGGTCAGCGGGTCGGGTTTGGGGGGGTCCTTGCTGGTCTAGGAGGTTCTCTTGGGTCTGAGGGGCCGGCTCGGGGGGGGGGTCCGTCTTGGCCTGGGGGGATTTCCTGAGCTGTGGGCCTTGCTTGGGGAATCCTTCCGGGCCTTGGGGGCCCCTCTGGCCTGAGGAGCAGGCTTGGGGGCAACTTGCTAGCCTGTGGGGTCCCTGCTCTACTTTAGGGCTGGTTTTGCGGGGTCCCCCCCAGCCTGGGGGGTTGGACTGGTATGGGGGACACCCATAGCCAGTAAGGCCGGTTTTAGGGTAGCGTTGGGCTGCTTTGTGGGGTGTCCCTTCTACCTGTGAGGCTGATTTGGAGGGTCCTCCCTTCACCTGTGGGGCTGGGACGAGTGGACCCCAAAGGGATGGTTTAGGGGAGGGAGTCTGCCTCGTACCTGGGCTTGGGGGGACGTTCGAGAGGGGAGTTCATTGCCTGTGGGATTGCAGCGGTGGGAAGGTAAGGAGGCTGCAAAAGGGTTGGTGTGGGTGAATGGTGTGTGTGGGGGTCTTGCTTGTATCTGGTATGGGGGGCATTTGGAGGGGTTTGTTTGGCGGGAGGGGGTGTTACTTATTCCCATGTGTGTGTACGGGTGGGGGAAGAGTTTGAGAAAGGATGGGAGGGTGGTTTTGTGGGGAGGGGTCCTGCCTTGTGTTAGGCCTGGGGATGGTCTGTAAAGGATAAGGAGTTTTTCTGGGATCTGGGCTGGAAAATGGAGGGGGAAGGCTGGGAGCAATGTTGGGGGGGGGGGATCTTTCTCAGGCTGGAGGGGGGCACGTGGAGCTGGAAAGGAAGGGTGTCCAGGATGTGGCGGTTTTCCTGGGGTTTGAGTGGGGGCAGGGATGTGAATGCCGAGGCCGGTTTGTGTAGATAGAGGGCTGCCCTGTGGGATTTGGAGCTGCCTGGGCTGGAAGGGGGGAGCTGATGAAGCCTGGCCAGGGCAGTGGCTGAAGAAAGTACTGGTGTTGCTGAGGGTGCTAAGAGTGGCCTGCAGGAAGGCCTGAGTCAGGGAGTGGTGTACTTGCTGGGAATGGCTGTGGTTTGCTGCTTAGGGCGTGCTTTGGTGGGTGAGGAACCCTAGTTATTGAGAGCTGGAGGTTTGGGATTTGGAGCACAGGCGAGGTTGCAGGCTGGGAGCTGTTACGGTACGGGGATGATCGTAGAAGTGGCCTCCACTAAGTTGCAGTGATGGTTCCTCGTGGTTCCGTGGTGTGATTAGTCACGATCTGCTTTTTCTCTTGGGGCAGCTGTGTGCTTGTTGGTTTCAGTGTGAGGAGGAGTAAGGCAGAAAGTCGGCTTTTAAAGGCTACTGTATAAATGGAAACTCGCTTCAAAACTCCCAAAATGAACCAGTCAGGTTCTGACTCAGAACTGCAGTTAGTATTTAAAGAAGAAGAAAGATAAACCCACCGCTAGCAGCAGCCAGAAAACTCTATCTCCTTATGACTCAACATGTAGAAATACTTTGATTTAGTGAACTCAACTGTTGGAAAGACAAGATCTGTTGGAGTTAAGGTAGGAGTAAGTATCTGCATATGTAGGGATGCACAGCCAGGAATGTCGGCCTTCTTACGTAGGGTCTAGTTGTGATGTTTTTATGTACATCTCTCAAACATAGGTGATTGACTTCAGGCTTAATTACCTGCAAATATCCCTCATTCTCTTCCCCACAGCAGTACTTAACCGTTCTTCCTCTATCAGAGCAGAGCTGAACTGTGATCGCAGCCCGGTTTCCTCCCGCTGGACTTTGCCCCGTGGTGGAATGCCGTGTTGGTTAACTGTTGTGAGGCCTGGGAGGGAGACCGCCGATGTGCGGCCCTGGGGAGAGCCAGGTGATATGTGGCTCTCGGAAAGGCACGTTTCTGTCCTTGCTTTAAGGAAGACGATCCGCAGCTGAGAACGTAGCTCTTGAGATATTGTAGTTCAAGCAGATAATTTTTGTAAATGGTGTAGGTTGTGTATTTCGGTAATATCTTTGGAGGAGAAAGCATGTTGTCAGTGATATACCATTACTGAACTAGCAGAGAGGAGCCCTGTGTTGTCTGTTGTATTTGGATTAGTTTGCCAGCTCCTTTGCCTGTTAGAGTTGGAGATTTAAAACAGCTCTGTCTAAACATTAAAAATTAGACCTAATGGCTTGAGAATCTGGACTAGAAGTTATTCTTTTTGGTGCATGAGAATTGCAGTGCTAGATCAGGCTGGCACCTATTTAAGCCAGTATCTGGCTGATGCATATCATAAGAGAGTACAAAATACCTTTATAGTGGCTCTTGACTTCGGTATCATCTTGCAGCTCCTTTTGCTAATTGTGAAGTGGTAAAGGAGTCTTAAATCTCTTCATCCTTTTTTCTGTTATAACACTTGAGACGCTGGGTTGCTGTCTCTATTCAGGTCACTATTACGTGTACCTTTTTGTTACCCCTTGTCTCTCTCTGTTCAGTACCAAAAAAGTTAAATTCTTTTTGGTCTCTTATGCTGAAAGTCTAGCTGGGCTTGAAATAATGGATTGTGGATTTTAACAATTGAGACTTTGTGGATGTGCAGTGCAATTTATCAGTAAGCTTCAGTTTCAGTTGTCAGACTGAATCTAGCTGCCACAGGAGCATGGAAAAGGAGCCAACTCTCCACTAAGTCATTTTTCCGGCAGAGGTATACGGCAAATTCGAATAAGTGAGATGAGTAAGATTCAAGTAATTCAACTCTGTAACTGCACAGAATATTATCCCTGTTGCTGCGTGATTTGAAATTGCTTTTAAGTCCTGCTTGACTTGTTAATGGTTTTTTTGGGGTGTGAGAATATTTAGTCTGACTTGTCGGGGAAGCTGATGATCTAGCAGGACCGTGTTTTCAAAAAGCAGCAGTTGATACAGCTTAGGCAACTCAGCATTCTGATTTTTAGGAATGAGTTGTTAGTGTCACATACTCACGAACTGGTGTCTGAAGTAACTTTTGATTTTACATAAATGTAATTCTATGACTTAAACAGGATAATTGCTTAAATTTCTTAGTGGGGCCTTCTGGTGTTGACTTCAAACACTTTTAGTAACTAAACTTTTTGGCCATGGTATGTAAATAACATTCAAATGTGTCCTCTGAAGGGATTTTAAAAGCTGAATGGTGGGTGGGGAAGGCGTTAAAAAAAAAATCCAGTGTCAGAACAGCATTTTTAACTACGAAGCAGGTTCTGTCTCACAGGAAAGAAAAGATCTGAAGCATGAAGCACGCGTGCCTATCAATTCTTTCTGAAAGAGCTAATGCAGTATCTAATCACTTCCCACTGCGGAGCTCGCCAGGATGATAGTCTCTGTGCGGTGATGCCTGTGTTGGATACAGTGGTTTGACCTCACCCAAATTTAGGGATGGCAGCTAAACTTTTTTGTGTAGTACTCAAAATTGAGTTTTGCTGCAGGATTCTTCTCGTTGAGTAGTCTTGCATGATATATATTGACAGTTCTTACTGTTTCCTGATGTGTCACTTTTAAGTTGAGACTTCTTTAATCTGGACTTTTTTTTTTTTTCTTGCTAAGGCAGATCTCTATCTGCTGCTGTGGGTTTTATGGCCTAGGACTGGGTTAGTGCAAAAGGAAACGAATGAGTCACTTGCAGAACTTGTCAGCAGGCTGGGAGGGAGCTCCGCAGCGGGGGTGGATAGGGTGGAACAGTAAAATTTTTGACCTCACCCCTCTCTAGGCACGTGTCATTCTGAGCAAGCTTCCTTCAGAGAGCGTTCAAGAATTTTTTCCAAGAATGTTAGTTCCAGAGTTTCTTTTCTCTGTATACTAGGAGAGTGTATATTAGAAAAGGTGGTTGCTTCAGTTCTTGCTAATGTGCGATTCCACTGTTTGAAGGCTAATTTTGGAGGTCTTGGTGAATTTTTTCACTTGAAAAGCACCTTGTGCTCCAGAAGACACAAGACATTTTGATAGCGTATGGATAGAGTGTGGGTCACTTAGCGGGGCAGTGCAGGAGGGGGAAGTGAAACGTGACGTACGCAGATGTCGGGAAAAGCCCGGCTGGGCTGCGGCATCATATCAGGATGGCAATTTTTGTGGGATCAAGTTGTGTACCGTCAGTGTGCTGTGGTGCTGATTTCACATGTGTAAGTGCAAACAAGGACGATGAGATTTTATAGAAGAGGAAAAAAGGGGAAAAAGTCAACAGCTCATGACCTGACTTTGTTAACATCGAATGTGGATTCCCCCTTACAGGAACAAAATTAGCTGAGATGGTTTCAAAATACTGGTCTGCAAAACACTGACGTATTCTTTTAATACTGACCGACAAATTAGCGGGCTTTGCTGTGCATCCTGTGCACTGGGTTATTTTGAAAGGTGATCCAAGTGACCTTTCCAAAGGTATCCGTGTTTTGCAATCTCTGGAAGCTGCAGCTGTTGCAGGCTGTTTCGCTGTCTCACTGTAGCTAAGGCAGCACTTTTACTGCTGGTTTTGAAGGCGATGGTGGAACCATGAATTCCTTACGATGTTATTACTTGTTTTTCATTAGACCTGTCTCCCTGAACTTGTATAGGCTCAATACGGAAGAGCAAGCGACTTGCCCTATTGAAGCATCTAATTTGGGAGTCAATGCGATGATAGACGAGGTAGCCGCTGGAGGTGAATATTGTAGGTGTGTTGGATTTTTACTTAAGGCAATCTCGAGTGAAGTTTCTGTCAAGTCAGCAATTCATTTAACTGTTCTCTCTTAATTAGTTAATGACCCCTATTTATTTATGCTAGTTAATACGACTGCCCCTTGCTTACGTTTTAAGCATCTTCTTGCACGTTTGTAGTATTTTGGAAGACTGTTCTCAAATTGGCCTCATTAGGCCTTATCAAGCTCTCTTGGAGTGTACGGCTGTGTGAGCGTGAGAGGTGGGGAGCTCACGGTGCTGTCAGTGATAACTGAAATTAGTCCTGTCTGTAGGTGCAGAGGCTGTCACAGCTCACTAAACTTGGTTGTGTAGATAGGCATCTTGATTGATGGTTACTCCCTGATAATTAAGTTAAACAACATCAGGAACTGACTCTCAAGCGTATCTAGTTCTTTTGAGATGCACGAGTGGCTATTGCTTGCCTTGTTTGTGCTGCTGTCTCTGCTTTTTTCTCCTCTCTGGTTCCTGATGGGGCTATTGCACCTCATCAGTAGCTGATGTGTTGGATACTTCTGCTCCCTTTCCGAGGCCAGCCACATAAAATGTGTAGTAACTTTTTGGTTTCTCTCCATGTGCTATCTCACTTTCTAAGTATTAAAAGTTGAAGGTTAATTGGCTGAGAAATTATTTCTTGGTTTATGTTGTGCATAGACCTGGTTACTATCTATTGTCGTCAGTTTGATAGCGCTCAGTTCTCTTGGGATTTTGAAGTGCAAATTTGCTTGCTAACACAGGGAGAAAGAAATTTTTAAGTATTTACTTGTGGAGATCAGAAGTTGTAGACAATAGGGTTTTTCCTGTTTTTCATTTTCTTAATTGGAAGCCTGGCTTTTCTTTTTAAACAGTTAGCAATTGAAAGTCATGGGAGTAAGGGATGTATGTTGTCAGTAACCAAACCCTTTTAAAAATAGGGTTATGCACTACATAAACTTCTTATCCTTCTGGAAATAATTTTTCAGACTTAAATACAGTGCTTTACATTTTTAATCACTCGTTAGCTATTAGCTAATTAAATGCTTCAATACTATTCCTTTGGGGAAGGTAAGATGGTGTCATTCCTGTTCTGCAGACGAGTTGAGCTGCTAAAAGTGGCTTGGCCAAGGTCAGACCATGAGCAGCTGCAGATCTGAGAGTAGGATTGGAGTTGGTGACTCCCCCCGCCATACTTAATTTACTGGAACATGTCATCTCCATGTGTCCTTTCTTAATGACTTGGTAAATAGTTTTTACAAAAGACTTTTAAAATAATTGGGTTGAAATTCCTGCTTTGATTTGCTTGAAGGAGGAGAAGTGTAACCGTAATGACCTGATTCGATACAACTCACAGTGCAAATAGCACTGGATGAGGCTCTTCCAACCAAATTATTGGTGCTGAAAAGAAAAATGTTTAAAGGATTTGTTTAGATATGACACAATAGCTCTTCCCCTCGTGACAGTGTACTCTGTAACGCTGTAGGCCTCTGGTACTCGGCATCCAAGTTTTGATCTCCTATGCCAAGATCTGTTGACCACTGTTTTCATTTAAATGACCTTGTTAGGTCCTAAGAAGTTAGTTTTGAAACTGTTCCTGTAATGTAAGTCTGCAGGTCACTCTCCAGGACATGTCGGGTGGCTGGTGCGTATGTTCAAATGGGGGAAAAACTGGCCAGTATTTGCCTGAAAAAAAGACTTTTTTGCATCAAGTTTTACAGGTGTTGGACACATGTGGATGCTATAACTTTAGTCATTCTGTTCCTGGTGCATCATAGCTACAGCAGACTGTAATACATTTTAACAAAGCTTTTGCTTTGAGATTCAGTAGTATATATGAGAGAGTTGTGACAAACGTGCAAGCATTGACAAGTGTAAGGACTTGAGTATGATGTATTTAGATGGGACTCTTCCATCTGGGGTGAGACTTAATCCTGTAGTCATCATGCTGATAAAATATTCCAGGATTCATTTTTTGAAATTTGTATTTCAGTCACTCAGAGTAAGAACTGCATTAAGGTCAGGGGAGGTTATTGAAAACATCTTTGTTCTTGCCTCTGGCAACCTAATTAATCTATTTTTTTGGCATTGAAAGCTGTTCTTTAAGAAAATAATTGCTGTTCTTTGGTGATTTTTGACTTCATGTCAGTGAAAAAGGTAATTTTTTAGTACTTAATTTGACTATTTTAAAGTGAGGATCTCATTAAAACGTTGAGCGCACCAGAAGTTTGGGGTGTGAACTTCCATGCATGTGTGTTTTTTCTCTAATTGTATTCACTTGAGTGTGCCACGTTGACCTTTCTGCTTGAGTTGCAGGTTTGTGACTTCTGGCTGCTAGTTTGGATTTTATCCAACCGATTTAAAACTTTTTCCTTAAAAAAGAATCATCAGTACTGATTCTCTGGCTTCATGCTTTTTAAACATAGTGCAAAGCCATGTTGCTTATTTAGTATTTCAGCCTTAAATGAGTTGAGCTAGTTTAGGTTAGCTCCATTTTCATCCCCGTAAACTCCATGGTAGAATTGCATTTTCCATCTTTTATTGTTGTTGCTAAAACATCTATATTTTGAATCCTGTGTGTTAGGACTGGAAGCTGCCGCTGTCTTAATGCCCTAGTGTGTAAACACAGATAAGGCTGAGAATAACTAAAAGTTATTACTGCTAAATGACCATTTGGTTGCTTTTGAAATAACTGATTTCTGGAGGATATCTCCCTACAACTGTTGGGAGTTTGGCAGTACAACAATGTTGGTGAAATTTATCTGCTAGCAAAAGCTCAAATATATGGCAGTTACACTCTTATTTCTGCTTGTACTGCTTATTTTGTTCAGAAAATTAAGTCATACCAACAATATTTTTTTACATATTTAGGCTTAAGCCAAACAGGTATGACTGTACCAGCAGACACTTTCAAGTGTGTGCTTGGCTTTGTGCTATTTTCTCCTCTTTTAGGGCACCTGGTTGGGAGGGAGGGGCCGCAGAGAGCACAGAAAGGTTTCCTTGTTCTCGGTTCCGGTGCCTGGCTGCCAGGAACAGCAGTTACAAGAAGTGCCGTGTCTCTGGGCTAGAGCGTACTCAGTGCTGGGAGAATATCCGGGATTACAACTCTCGGGACTCTAGTAAAGATTGCTTTTTAGTTTGTTTGTTTTTTAAACATAGTCTTATCTAGTCTAATTTGAGTTTCTCTGGGAGGGTCAATATTTGGTGTTTCTGGAAGTAGAAGGAACAGTTCCTCTTACATGATATTTTTCTTCTCTTTAGGTGTTCTGTTGGAATATACGTCGCACATTTATGGCGATTCTGAGTGTGAGGGCAGACTTCTGCCAGGCCCAGCACAGCATCCTGGCTGACAAGTGAGCTGAGTGCAGCGGGTTCTACGTGCCATAATTACATTGCCTTGAAGACTCCAGACACAGTGAACACACTCAAATATATGGGATATCTTCTGCACATTGGAAGCATATTCCTTTTACTGACTCTAGCAAAACTAAGCATCAAGAAAACAAAGTGGAGAGAAAATCTGCCCTTACCTTTTTGCCTCACCAGTGCCTAAATGTAGAACAGGCTGCCTAGTCTTGCATGTAGTCAGAATTTTTGGAGTCTGAAGGATACCACCTGCAGTAATTGAGGCCGAAGTTGAATTCAAGTGGATTCTGAAGCAAACCTGCTTTTCTAGAAGCAAATTCTTTAAGGAACAAACACGTCAAAGCAAGCTCTGATCAATCCCAGGCATTTTAGTGGTCTTTTTAATGTTTTCTGCTGTGAAACGTTTCCAAGGTTATTGATTTTTTTTTTTAATTTTATTTTTTTTGGCCCCTTACACATTTTGTTTGCCATTATGAACCGTCCAGCTCCCGTGGAAATTACTTACGAGAATATGCGTTTCCTGATCACTCACAACCCAACCAATGCAACCCTCAGCAAGTTCATAGAGGTAAGGCAGTCAAATGAAGTATCATCTTTCTTTCCTTATATGCTCATAGTTTCTGTAGAAGTATTGAACAGTCATTCTTCACACCTGTTGCACAATGCTTTGGCTATACGTTATATGTTACTTGAAACTTAAGGTGTTTTTATCTTTAAGATATTGTTCACGTTCTCTTGACAGTATGAGAAGAGAATCCACCGATTGCTTTTTCCAAAGTCCTGTATTTCTTTGATTGCGAGAGGCTGGATGACCTTCCATTTTAGAATACAACCACACACCCTTGCCATCGTTCTTGTCCTGGTTTCTGAAGGACTGCGTGTTCTGCGATTCTAAACATTCTTTTTCATTAAATAATGCAGTGCTTCTAATATATCAATCTATTGCTCATCTTTTGGCTTTTAAAGTAGTTAACAGAATTGTAACTGGTTTCTGACCTTTCTTCTCCCTTCGAGTAGGATTAAGTGCAATACTTAAGCTGATGTTTTAGTTTACTGGATGTGTTCTCAAGCTGTCTTACCAATCCCAGAATCGTCAGAGATTTCAGGTGCCAGAATTTGTCCATGAAAAATGACATCTGCCTAGGTCGAACTATGGCAAGAGTCAGTTACAAGGGGCAGTGGATCAGACCATTAATGACACAATAAGATCTTAAATATTGCAAAATTTAATATTCAGTTGTCTGAAAAAGTAACAGATGGCATCATCAGAGAAGTAGTAGTATAGTGTAATTCTACATTCTAGTTTGCTCCAAACCTGCTGTATCTTTGTGCCCTTATATCTAGAGGACTTTTATCTTATGTATGCCGGTCTTTTTCATTCCAAGAGATCCTGTCATCTGATACTGATGTCCGACTGTGGCTATTAACAGGCTTCCATCCTTTAGCAGTGTGCTCTTCACCATGAGTCCACTCAGATATTAGTGGTTAGNTGTGGATTGTCTTCCTCTTTCAGGAGTCTTGACACTGGAATAGATATTACTGCTAATTGTTAGAAGTTATAGTGATTCATTCCAAACATGGGAGGAAATTCTGCTTGCTGTATGAACCTTCAAAGTGAACTGGAACAGCTTTTGTTTGATCTTCTGATTATTTATCTAGCACAATGTGCTACTTATAGTACATTAGAAGGAAGCTGGAGTATGGTGGTATGTGTGTTCTGTTCCTCCCTGCCTCAAAATGTCAACACTGGCTGAAGCAAAGAGTTCCAGCCTTCTATTTAAAGAGAAAAAGCTGCGTGGAGAATATAAGCAGCTGTTTTAATTTTGCTCTTATATATGCAATTTTTTTCCACCTTGGCAGTTCCCTAGAGAAGAAGAATTCAGAGCTGTTTCCTACTTATTCCTGTCACTTGTAACCCTTGTCCTAATGTAGGCCATAAACACCCCTTTCCGAGTTGGCCCTTGCTCCTTCATTGTGTAGTTACCCTGGAGCTGTGCAACAGTCGCGGTACCGCTGACTCTGTGTAAAATGTTTATTTTTGTAGCTGATGAGAAAGTTCTTTAATTCTTCACTCTGTCAGTGTGCTCACATGTTTTCCTTTTTCTTAAAGGAGCTGAAGAAGTACGGAGTGACGACCTTGGTGCGAGTTTGTGATGCCACTTATGATCAAGCTCCTATCGAAAAAGAAGGAATCCAGGTTCTAGTGAGTTGCCTTGAAAACTGTCTAAAAATGAAAAATGACTTGTCTAGATGTGGTGGGGGGTGGACTTCATGCTTTGGGCAAGAGCTCATGACTCTTTCAGGTTGGCCAAAAGCAGTGTCGTCCCCTGCATCAGCTAAAGCTGATTTTGAGAAACTCACTGTACTTTTGTGAAAGGTACTTGCTGATTCATTACTATCACCTGAGCGCTTAGAAATGTCTGTTCCTGGGTTTCTAGATTTGTTGAGATATGTTGGTTGCCTTTTAGTGACTAGGTCGATACTAATCCAATGTTCGGCCTTGTGGTCTGTACAACTCTCTCTGGTCCTTTTCTCTAGATACAGCACTTCTTGACTTTACTGTTGACCTTCTCAGGATGCAGATAACACTCCCTTTTCTCGCTATTTCAAAAAGTGCCGCCTCTTGAGACTATAGCTGACACATTGATCGCGGCTCCTGTGGACTGGCTTTAGCAGAATATTGATCGATAGCCTCATCACTGCTCACCTCTAAATGGAGCCTGGCTGCTGGTGGCTTCCCTGTTCAGCAGGTGGAATTCCTTAACTGCTTCTCAGAGTTAACGTTGTACAATGACTGTCTGACACTATCGTCTAGTATTGCTTGGTGTTTTCAGAGAGGTTTTTTTAATAGGTGTGTGCTCATGCTAAGCTTGCAGGCGGTATTTTTCCAAGCAATACTTCTGAATTATTATATCTGACACACTATAATCAGTTTATTTTACTGGAGTGAGTAATATTCTGTTGTGAGGCCAGAAATTGCATCTTACCTTCTTGCTGCAGGTAGTCAGTCTTCTATTGCCTCTTGATTTTTATGGCTCAGTCAGAGGAAAACTTCTGCAGTTTTCCATTAGGAGAAAAACTTGTGTCCTGGCATATCTGTGAAAACTCCACGTACAGGTCAGTCAGGTTTCTTGGCTCCTGGCCCTGGTAAGCATTTACTCCAGTTCCAGGCAGCCACGTGTGCCTCAGTGTTGTTTGAAAAATCAGTCACTACAGGGCTACCAGTGCTCCTAGGGCTGCACTCTGGAATAGCATTTTTATTCACTCTGGAGCTGCCTCGGACTTGAGCATCACAGTGTTTTCGGGCACGCTGCTGTGGAACCTCTAGCTGTGATACACCTAAGGTTGCCAGAGACTGGAAGGATTAAACTTCTGGTGTGGAAGCCCTCAGAGTCCTGATTTAAGCTGGGGCTTAGAGTATTTCTGTGTTCCTGTGTGAGAACACAGATCTGAGTTCTTCCTGGAAGACTTAGGACAGTTTTGCAGGTGTCCAGCTCTGCCAGAGTGGCTGCCCTGTGAGGCTAGCTGACCTTGGCTCCTGCAGCTGTGAGCGAAATCCACCTTCTCCAGTCCATGGCTGGGGGCTTCTGGGGCAGCTGCAGGAGCTGGGGAGTGCTCTGTGCTCTGGAGCCTGCACTTCTGAAATAGTTTGGGGGTTTTTGGTTCTCAAGAAACTTGAAAACTTGATGTTGGCTAGGTTTGAACTGAAAGCAGTTTTTTGAGGAAGCTTTTCTAAAAACTGGAAATGCTGCTTCTGCCAGCTCTGCTAAGCACCGTTGTGTTGGAGAGCCTTTCACTTTGAGTAACACATGCGAGAGTCTTGTGTCTGTACACATTTGCCTCGGCTAACAAGCCTCTCTGCATTTTGTACATACCAGTTCTTCTTAGTGTTCCACTGCTGCAGAAGGCAAAACAGGAGAGAGCATAAATCCACCAGGCATCTGTTAAGGGTAACGGAAAGCAGGAGGTGACAGGAAAGGTTTGCTGCTAATGTCATCTCTGATCCTGATGATCCCAGTCATGAGGTTGTCTTAGTAATTTACTGTATTGCAATAGTGTTTTGCTATTTGAGATAATTTTAACTAGTCAATGACATGACCACCTCCTGTATAGCTTTTCCTTCCTATGAATGCATGCTTTTTCAAAGCAGAGTCCTGCTGCTGTTCAGAAATGGTATTGAATTACCATCTGGCTGAGAAAATAACACGTCACTATTTAAGGCTAATATTTGCTTGCAAAAATAACATTAAGATTAAAAACACAGCCCGAGAGAGATTAGTGTCTATTTTAAAACTGTTGAGGTCAAAAGCGTAGTGAAACCCCTGAAAATGAGAGCATTTTAGCAAAGCCTGCTCTCATGCCGTGATACAGGATCATGTACTGGCAAGATGGGTAGAATGTGGCAGCTAGAGATCGCTTTGGCAGATGGCATAGTGAGAAAGTAGAGAATTAGATGTTCCGTGTTTGAAGTAGTACTATCGCATGCGCATGTTTATCAACAGAGATTAAATCCAGGACATAGGAGGTGGGGATGGATTTAGTTTCTGTGGGCTTCTACAGTTCTTAGTTATGTTCATGTGTAAGGTCTTGTAACATAGAAATGCTACATCGGAAAAACTGGTAGGTTTTCTTCTGGAAGTATTTTTGCACTAGCTGGCAACCAAGGAGGCTGCGGCAGTTTTGTTCATCTTCAGGATCTAAGACACGTTTCATTGTTCTGCTTCTATCGGTCCTTCATCTACTGTTCATCCCTGTTTCAGACTTTCTTTACACTTTTTGCCCTCCAGAACAGCCACCGCCTGAATGCTAGCAGGCAGTCGGGAGTGCCTGTGTTAGAGATGTGACTTCGTTGCTGTCTGATATTTACTGCATCGCCATGGGCTCTTGTTTTCAAGGTGGGAAAGTTCCACGCTGGTGGCTGCGGTCCCACCCTATGCAGATGCAGGCAGTTCTGGGAGTGTTTTGCCCTGTAACTTCCATGCAGGTTGCACACGGGTTTTGAAGAAAGATGTCTTTGTCACTTTAAAGTCCTGTTACTGCTTCTTGGTCATCTCAGTTCTGCATTGCCAATCCTGCTGTCCTTGCTGACCGACAAACCCAGAGCTGTTGTGCTGAGTAAGGCTGCTCCGGATAAAGGGTAAATAAGAATAACCCTTTCTTGCCTATCATCCTGCCCAGCTACTGCAGGGTGGCACAAAAGAGAGATATTTTCTGTTTGTGCAATCTCCGTGCATCGTCCTGGTTATTAATGACTGTTTTGGTTGTGGAGCTTAGCAATTTGTTTTCTGTCCTGTTCGGCAGGAATTTGGAGGTGATGCTGGCAGAACTCATAATCAGGAAAATAACTGCAAAACTTTGCTGCAATTACTCCTCCAGTCCCAGAATTATTCTCGTTCCTCATTCTGGGCAGTGTCCCATGCAGCAGTGTTTTATCAGTGCTAATTTAATGTCAGTGGTGTACCATTCCTGGGAAGGTGATGATGTGTGGGGAAATAATGATTGTCATTAATTCAGGCCAGCACAAGAGTTGTGTGGACATGATGGTTAACACGTAAGCTGAAGCAACGTAGTAACCTCCTGTATTTGGTCTGAAGGAAAGGATGCAATTTAATCCAAAACTAGGACACAAACTGACATGTAAATCCTGTTCTTTGCAAGGCAGTTTCAAATGAAGGCATCTTGCAGTGGGTGATGCCTCTTCTCTTGGCAGCCCATACATCTCTTCCTGGGACAGTGGATGACACTAGGCCTAAAATAATATACCTAGCAGTGTGTGATTGAGTGGAAAATATCATAAAAGAATATCTTGTTTCTATAGTCTTTTATTTTGCTGTGTTGTCCTGGATATTTTTAATGTCCCATTTGCTTTAAAGAAGTTCTCGGCACTCTTCAGAGTTTGTGTATCTTTCTGAATTAATTGCATATAAAGTTATTTCAGTAACTTAAAAGCTTTTTGGTTTTGTAGTTCCAAGACACAGATTTCTACCTTGCAGCTTTAAGTGCTAACACATTTATAAGGTGCTCTTGGGCCAAGGTCTGTGCTAAGCTGTACGTGCTATTCAGGAAGTATTAGGGTAGCAAGTGCATTTCAAAATGAAATGTCTGGCGGATTTTTACCTTTGGTTGTACTTGTTCAGAGTTTCTGCGTGCTTCTTTCAGGCTTCAGAGAATATTACTTCATGTTAACCTGTTCTCAAGATACTACATGAAAGACTTGTTTCTAGCCAAGGAGGGAAGAAGAGGCCTCTTTCAAAGCAGTTTCCTTACCATTTGGAGACGTGGTTGAATAATATGAAACTCTGGCCATGAGTCTCTCTTGTAAAATGCATTGCAGTCGTCTAATGAAAAGTGCTAAATAACTACTAAGTATTTTTTCTCTTGCATCTAGGAGTGCTCTTTCTACAGCACTCCCTGTGTCTGAGAAGATTATAAAGGATGTGATGTTGTGCTTGGTCTTGAAATATAGGACATGTAGTACTCCACTTAGCACGAGTTCTGGGAGAGAGCTGTGACCTCGACAAAATGGGGAGCTTCTCACGTGTAATTTTGATTTACAGCAACGTTGATGATATTAAATGGGACCCAGGTAGCGTAAATGTCAGCTACCCCTTTAAAAGGCAGAAATGTAATTGTAAATGCTGATTAGTTGTTGACTTTGCCTTTGTCTAAGCACTCTTCTTTTTTGCTTGTGAATGTGTTTTTCTGACTTGAAAATACCCAGGTAATTTTAACTGTCTTGCTTATTGAATGCATGGCAGCTGGACAAGCCGATCCATTTGAGTTGTTATGAAGTACCTTCTCCTCTGCTGATCCCCTTGAATGGTTATGAAGTACCCTCTCCTCTGTACAGAGTCTGCAGTACAAAGAGTATTTTAAAAGGTTGACACAACCACAGGCAAAAGTCTACAGAGTTCTCGTTGTTCAAATGTTTATTTGAAATGTCTATTGATTTTTACATATTTTTACTAAAATGAGATTTCAAGGGCAGCAATTTTTCTAAAAATTCTATATTACAAAGGAGTTAGTGTAGAGTTTTATTGAAATTTTATTGAAAAGTACAATTAAATGCTTGTTGAACGTTTAGTGCTGCATTATGATATTGACTTGCAAACTTCTGTGCAACCAGAAAAATACCCACAGCGCTGTTCATTTAATGTGCACTTTTTGCTGAATGGAGTATTTTCCTTCTCCCAGTTATGGTTACCTTGCTGTTGATTATGGATTGAAATCCATATAGCTCATGTCCTTTTTCTCCTTCAAAGGACTGGCCATTTGATGATGGAGCACCACCCCCGAATCAGATAGTTGACGACTGGCTAAACCTGTTGAAAACCAAATTCCGTGAGGAGCCTGGATGCTGTGTCGCTGTTCACTGTGTTGCAGGGTTGGGAAGGTTAGTATTCTGCTGTCCTGTTTTTATACTGGACTTAAAGTTAGTTATTTGTTTGGGAGGTAGGTCACGGAAGGTGTTAAGTAAATGCCAATTTCTCTTGTTTTCTCCCAAATAACCCTTGAAAGCAGCAGCATCAAGTTTGTGTCATTAGAGCAAGAGAGACTTATTGCGGCTTAAAAATTTTCAGTAACTTCATAACTCTGATCCAGGATGAGAGGAAAAACTTGGAGAGATGGTTCAGAACGCTTCTGTCAATTGAACGACACGAGCAGTTAGAGATGCTATTAATTTGGAAGTACATGTCTTTCTGCTAAAACAATAAAATCTCTTGTGCTTCCTGACAAATGCAATATACATGTATAATACAATTTCTAAGGCTGTACAGTTGTTTTTTTAATTTCCTTCTGTTTTCAACTGGTATACTATTAAGCATGTGGTAATAAAAAAAAGCATTTAGAAAAACTGGTTCAATTACTTTCTTAGTCTAAAGTGGCTTCACTTCAGTGGTAAGAAGAGTTAGGCTTGTATTTCTTGCTCACCTGCAGACTGATGTTTCTCTCCTCACCACTCAAAATGTAACTTCCTTCTTTGGGAAGAACTTCCTTTCAAGATGAAATAATAATAATAAAAAAAGACTGATTTGGGAAAGCTAAATGCTACATTCATATTCCCAAATGTAATCTCTGAATGTTATGTTTATCCTATGGGCTAGGAGGAAATGGAGCTTAAGTGTTAGTGTTCTTACAATAACCGTAGGACTGTTAATATTTAAGGATATGAATGAGTGGGCAGAAAAGGTGGATTAAAGAAGTCAAGTAAGCACAGAGTTGGAGTGCGTCAAATTGTTGAATTTCTACCTCTAGAGAAGAAGAGATGGGGGAAATGAAGAGGTAGAGGGAGAAACGGCCAATATTTAAAGTCACAAGAGCCTAAAACCCAAGGCAATTAACATTTGTTTATCCATTTCTGCTCTATTTTTATCTGAGGAATATCTTTAGGAAGGTGGCCACGTGTAACTCAAGTGGTTTTCAACTCTCCTGTTTCTTGCATAATACCAGGCCAAAGGGTACCAGAAGCTTCCTGTCTTCTGTATGTCACGTAAACTCGTGTGGTGCATCTATTCCTTCCAGAATGACCTTTTTGCGGTTGTTCTCAGACTACTTCTGGCAGAGGAAGAAGCAAGAGCTTTACAGATTTTGCTTTAATCTGGAAAACTGTCTACCTGTAGTAGGGAATTGAACTTCAACTATAGTGAAAAGAGACAACTTTTTTTTTTTAAGTGACTTTTGAGGTTTCAAATTGTTTCCTTTGGAAAGTGAATAATTCTGTTTATGCAGGTGCAGCATGGCAGTGATAGTGAGAGTTGTTTCTCCTGAACTATGTTTTTGTTTAGCCATGAGTAAAAGTTGTCCAGTTGCTAGCACCCATTTAATCCTTTACTTCTCTACCGTCAGAGGTGCCTGTTGCGACTGTGTGTGTTTAGTGGGGTCAGCATCAGTCCAGGAGAAAGTCAGTGTGTACTGTGATTTTGGCTTGTTTGAAAAGCCAGCTCTTTACACTTAACCCATTTCCAAAATTCCCCAAAGTAGAAAGTTTTACTTGATTGTCCCTGGAATGCCCAGTTCCATGTACAGCACATAATTAAAAAAAAAAAAAAATCTATGTAAGCCACCTGTTCAATGCTTCATAAATCTGTCTCACGTACAGCTAAATCTACAGTGTCGTAAGAAGCAAAATGCATGCAAGAGGTATTACACACTTGTTTTGGCACAGTGGAAAATTAGGTTATAGTGAAATGAGAAAACGTAAAAATCTAGAATTATTGTTTCATGCCCCAAACACTAAGGAGCTATTGATTTTTATTTTTTTATGTGTGTGTTGGAAACAGAGCTGTCTACTAAAAGAAATTTTACATTAGGTACTCAGCAGGCAAATGCCTTTCTGTAGATAATGCTTAAAGAGAAAATACTTAAGCTATTTGTTTATAGATTAATTTGATGTATTTTGCGGGGTTCAATATATTGTTTCTTGAGATATTCCTTAAATATTGATTTCTCCTTTAGGGCTCCTGTACTGGTTGCACTTGCTCTCATTGAATGTGGAATGAAGTACGAAGATGCTGTTCAGTTTATAAGGCAGTAAGTTAAACTTCCCCATTCTCAAGAAATATCTCAGTTTATGTTGTATTTGAACAGCATGCGTCTTCAGCAAAGTCTGTTAGGTTTCTGATTTGTTTTCTAGTAACTATATCCTGACAATAATGGGCATGACTTTGACATTAATGCTGAGCCTTGTGCCTTTTCCTCTGTTTAGAGACAAGGATTAAAAGGTGATCTCGCTTTTTTTTTTTTTTTTTAAAATCTGGTCTTATATATTAAGCCATTGACCTAAGACTCAAAAAGGTTTTGAACTTGGGGACAAAAAATGTCTGGGCTGGGGCTGTAAAAATCGTGGATGAATTGGATATGGACTAATTGCTCCTAATTTAAAAAAAAAAAAAAAAATTCTAGTGAGGTTGGGCCCCCAAGCAGAATTTCTATAGCAGGTAGGTGAGCACTGGCACTCCTACAGGTGTTGTGGGTGAGTGTGTTATCCACCCCGGGAGATGTCAGAAACCACCTGTCTGGAAAATAACAAAACTGGTAGAGGATGAGACTGCAGAGCTCTGTTGGTTTAGCGATAACATCAGATCTTGAAATGAAGCCCAGCAGGAAAGATTATGTTGAGTGAGCTTTGCCAAGAAGGCAATTCATCCTTTTATGGATTCCCAGGGTCTTCAGTTATCTTTGTAAACTATATTGCTGTCAACAGATTTTTTTCTGAATTTTTCCTTTCTTAAATTCCTTTTTTCTCTTCCTGGGTACGGTACCTTTTATACCAAGGAGCTCTTTTCTGAGAACCTCTTAGATATTTGTATCTGAATGTCATGGTCTTTATTTACTATCTAATATAATAAGTACACATGCATCTACAAGGAAAGGGTGACCTTGATGTTGTTCAGCGACTGCTGCTGGTGATGGAAATAAACTCTCCCAATCCAAGAAAAGATGCTGAAATTTGCTAACTGGATTTTGATTTTAATATTGGCATGTAGGTGATGAACTGCATGTACTGGCCTGGTTTATCCTTCCTCAAAGTGTCGGTGGACACGGAACCAAGCCAAAATGCTGTTTTGTAGATACAGAAGAGCTTTGAAACAAGGACTAATCTGCTTTAGAATGTATGTGGTGATTGAAGCAGTACTTTTTCCATTGATATTAGCCTTCATTCTCTTTGTTTTAGGAAAAGGAGGGGAGCTTTCAATTCCAAACAGCTGCTTTACCTTGAGAAATACCGACCTAAGATGCGATTACGCTTCAAAGATGCCAACGGTCACTGCTGTGTTCAATAAAAAAAAAAAAAAAAAAAATCTCAAACGAAGGCAGAAGTTAGCATGGCTGTTTTCTGGACTCTTGGCACCTGGAAATGTGAATCTGGAATCAAACTACGTCATCAAATTAGTGGTGGAGTCAGTGCTCCTCAACCTCTGTCCTAATGGTGGTGATGATTGAAAAAACAAAAATAAAAATAAAAAAAAATTAAGAGAAACATTTCAGTGAAGGATTGTTTTCTCCTTAAGCTGCAGTTTGAACATCTGCGAGGAGAAAATCAGTTTCTGAACCTTCTGTATTTTTAACTTTTTAAGAAAAGAAATAAAGTAAATTTTATGTCTAAGGAAAACCAGCAGAGCATTGGCTTGTGCAGAAACTATTTTCTTGGTTTGAGGAAAGTACCCCACAGTTAGGGCCTGATACATTAATTCCTATGGGACTCTTTTAAATGGAGTTGCCTTTTTTTTTTTTTTTTAAACCTTGCTGGGACCTGGCAGAGAGACATGAGGAGGAGCCGTTGTTGCTCTGTGGGAGCAGTCTGACAGCCTTAAGCCCACCCTGGGCATATTCTAAAGATTTGGTGATGTCTGTGTTGTATGTCTACATGGTGTTCAGACTCTGCAGGTGTGGAAAAACTTCCTGGTGGGCTTTAACAGAAGACTCGCTACCTAATATCTTTTGGTGAATCTGCTAAAGGCCTGTTCTGATCCGTGGGAGATAGTGCTTTTAACTGTGTGAGTGTGTGTGTGTGTATGCACACGTGTGTGTGAATTTATCTGTGTGTATGTCAGTCTTATTTTTCCAAAGAATTTGGCTGAAATGTTAATTGTCTTTCTGTTGCTAGATAGAAAATCTATCCCGGCAGAAGTCTGATGTTCAAAAGTGTTCTAGGTGAGCAAGGGGCAATTCAGACAAGGACTTAAAATTAATTTATCTGTCATAAGGAAGAGGAAAAGGCTTTTTGCTGCTGTCCAGATTCTCTGCCTTGCTGAACACAGTAAATCAGGATTTGGGGGGAGGGTCTCATTTGTATCATATATGAGGTAAAGATGGCACGCACACAGAAATGCAGTCCATGAATACATGCCTAGTATGGGTATTTTCCCAGACTAGCCCTCATGTACAGTTCAGTTTAACCACTGATTGCCTTGTTACTTTTTATTAGGCTCTTTTGGAGGGAGAATCTCTAGTTACACACCAACATGCCTGTCGTGTTCACCATTGGCAGACCGTAAATATGCTGATTTTTGGAGTGTGGACTGGCACCACGTTCTCGTTGTAGGGCCAATGGTGTGGTCAATGAATTAATCATGACAAGTCATTTTACAGCCTCTAATAAGCGGTTTCAGCCAGGCTACTTCTACCAAACACGTGTTAACTTAGTGCTCTGCCCCAGTAGTGACCTCATGCTTTCAACTTGACATTATGTCTGTAGTATTCAGCCATTGAAGGCTTTGAATACAGGTTCAGAGTCATGCTCTCCTGTGATCTTTTGCTGTAGAGCACCAAAGGCTTTTGTTGGTCTGTACCTGTACTAGGTGCAGACTGGTACCCATCTTTTACCGATACCTCAGCTGCTGGTGACGTGAACTGCCTCCACAGGATTTCTTCCTGTTCTAGACTTCTGGTTTTAGTCTACAGCCTAACTGCGCAAACATTTTCAGAACAGAAGTAATAGACTTTTAGAATTCTATTCCTGGAAGGGATTTACAAATTTAAGCAACAAATAATGGTACTTGTCAAGCGCCCCACTGTAGCGGTATGCCAAGAGACCTGTTTGAGGTCCTTGGCTAGAAAACACTGCACTCCACGAAACTTGGTCTGTACCCTGACTCAAGCTGTATTGTTGTGCTGAGTTCCTTCCTCCCTTTAAGATGTGTAACGTTTCTGATTTCTTTAATACATAAAGGAGACGCGAGAAGTGTTTGTGATGTCAATGCCTACATTAGGGAAATAACTTATCTGGTAATGTTTGAGTCCATGTGGAAGGTAGATGATGCTGAAATTACCTAATTCTGGCCTTTACCTTCCCCTTGCAAAGTAGAAGCCTAATGTTCTAACTGTCTCTGCAAATGAAAATTGATGTTTTTAGTAAAATGAAATACTGGTAGTTAAAGCCGATTGACGAATGATGGAAGTCAGACTGGTGGGGAAGGTGTTGAGCTGGATTAAAAACCAAACCCCAAGCCCTTCTGAAGAACAATTAAAAAAAAAAAAATTTACGTGCTATATGTATAACTTTGCATTCTTCCCCCTAGTTTTACTCTGATTTATAATGTACTAATTATCATATACTATGACTCTGCAGCCTTAATTGAGGAAAAATAGTGAAAAGTGCAGACTGTCATACAGTGTAGACACAAATGGGGGGAGTGTAATCGTGACCGATGTCCAGTAGGCACAATACTTGGTTCAGCACTTGAACGTAGTGCAATAAAGTTCTTGCAGTAAAATGTCTTCCCTCTGGCTCTTGATGAATTTATTGCAGCTCATTAATGTTAAATGTTCTTCTTTAATCTGATTTGTAAAGGCCTTTGGACAAGTTTGTCCATGCCCCTCGTATTACTAATCACCATCGGGTACTAAATGGCTTGGATTTGCTGATGACTTGTTACTGTTGGGAAAGGCTGCTCTGCCTTTGAGAAGAGGGAGCAGTGCTGCAGACAGGAACTGTTTTCTTACTTTTAAATTACCTGTTTAAAAATGTGTAAACTTACCTTTAAAAAACCAAAGCAACCCCCCAAACCAAACAACAGCTCTGAACTTTCCCAAGAACTGTCAAAGATCTGTTGCAAAACTTTCTGTTGTGCCCTGGACAAGACTAGATACCATGCCACCTGGCAGAGCTTGAATAGGGTGGTTGTTTTGGGGTAACAATGAGTGAGTTTCTAGAGTCCTGGATCCCAGTCAGTTCCCCTTCCTCGGCAGTGGAATGCCGCTGTGTTGGTTTGTATAATTTATTTAAATAATAAGAAGGTGCTATTTTGTGGGCTTCACAGATAACAACTCAATCAGCTTTGCTTTGCTGCCATCAAAGAAATATGTTACTTGCAAATCGGTATCATGTTTCTAATATTTATCAGATTTTTCCCACTAGTGTACTAGAACAAATTTTTAGTCCCTGTTGGCAATGAGATAATAAACCACTTTGACCGTGAGACTGGCAGCAGAACTGTGAAGCTCCATCTCCTCTTTCTGTGAGGATGTCTTTGTATATTACATTTTTTTTTTGACACCGAACTCTTGCTTTGCTTGTTTTTCAAAGTTTCTGCCTTTTTGGTTACCATGCGCAAAAGTGAAATGTCTTGCTAATCAGAGGCTACTCAGTATAAAAAATATCATGCACTTAATTAGAACTGAGATATTCCTGTATGATACAAGTTACTTGTTTCTCTTGATAATTTTTTTCACTAACATCTAGGCAACTTCAGATGCTGATACTTTAACTGGAGATAACGCTTAATCACATGCATATTTATATCACTTAAGATGCTACTTTTGGAGCAATTAAGAATGATAAGCAGAGTGGAGTGACTCTGCATGGGGAAAGAAACTGCAGGAATCATGGTTTGCACTTCTATAATAGTGTATGTTCTTTTAACTAAAAAATTATAAATCATTTAACTTGGTCTTAATGCTTGCGAATCAATTCCAGAGAGCATTTTAAGTACATGTTTCTCGGGGGAGGGGAAGAATAGCTTTTTGTCAGTAAACAGATCTGAAGTAAAATGTTAAGGTTACTGTCAAAGCTGCTGTCTCTCTAGGTTTGTGTAGTGTCACCAGTCCAGACAACAATATCCGCGTGCATGCTAAAGACAGCCAGAGCCTTGGCTCTGGCTTGTGACGTTCCCTAACAAAGACAGAAAGATGCTTAGGCTAAGGCGCTTGGAGCGCAGGGTTATTTGCAGCTGAGCTCCGTAGTACATCGCTGGGCTCGGGTACGTGGATTGCTGCATTCATCTGTACGTCCCGGAGGCTGGCTTGGCTGAATTGGTAGAGGTGTAAAGTTGGGGGTGTTCAGTGGTCCCTTGACTCTTCTATGAAAATGAAGGTGTCAAGGAATCTTGTCTAGAGCTGGATTTATGTCTGATTAAGTCCCAAAGGGACTTAACAGGTAATGCTTTTCACAGGTGTATCTGGAACACGTTTCATCTGAGGCTGTCCAAGGGCTATGTAGACATCGTTACCTGTCGTTACCTATGCTAAATATTTTTTGCGAAAACCAGAACCTTTGGTATGGAGCTAAATCTTAGGACCTTCCCTTGTTCTGACTGCTTGCTTCAGCAGAATTTAAATCACAATCAGCAATGAACGAAGTGATGTAAGTGAAGTCTTAACTGTTTTTCATGCCATATATTTAGTCTAGATCCTGCTATACTGACTGGTGGGACAACACCAAAAAGAAAACTAGGCTATCTCGCAGAGTTACTGGCTATCTGACAAAGTTGTTGGTGCAGCTGCGGAAAGTTGCCTACACACCACCCAGGAGAGGAACTCCACTCCTCTTTGGACCACTGAGCAGATCCTCATTTCAGGGCTGTGGTTGGTCCCAGGTAATTGAGCACCCGAGCAGTTTGCAGGGGTAGCGGTGTGACTGGCAAGGAGCTTGCCTCTGGAAGAAACAACTATGGGTGAGATTTAGAGGCTGCTAGAGAAGCTGCTTTATTTTGGCAGTGGCTGCAGTGATACTGGCAGGATAGCTAGAATTTGAGGTGGCTATCTCTGTGCCCTTTCTTACAGGGCTTAACTCTGTAGATGGAGACGAAGGAGGGACACCGGGAGCCAACGCCAGAGGAAAATCCCTGATCCAAATCTGTGGATGGATTAGAAGAGCTCAAGGGGGGGAAAAGAACCAGGTAAGGAATCGCTTTGTCTCTGTCCAGCAAGGGAAACCAAAAGCACTGAGTAGTAACGTGAGTCCTTTAGGGCTGCACAAAGTCAACAGAGGGAGTGAATCTGGTCCCAAGATGTGGGACATCCTCTGTGGCTCCTGAAGCCACTTTGCTGGGAAGCCCGGCTGAATGCTGATGACTGGAGTCCTTTACTGAAACAATTCTCTCGCTGACAAGCACCCTGAGGGGATGCGCACGCAGTCGGTTGGAGGATAGGATGTTGTGAAAGGCCCCCTGCTCCCAGCAAAGCAGGGAGGCTGGGGCTACTAACATCTGCAGCATTTTGCAGAGAATGGAGAGCACAGCGTGAACCCCTGGCTGAAATAATATTCGGAAAGCCCTTGTGCTGTCTTTGGCAAGGCCGTGCGTGTGGAGCTTGTGACCTTCCAGGGCTACTGTTTTGTTTCTGGGTTTTTTTGTCCTTGTTGTTATCTGGAGGGCTGTTGGATCATTAGCTTCCTGGGTGGCACGGTCTTGCTGAGCTGGTTATTCCAACGGACTAGACTTAGTGCTTTGGGGTACCTTTTGCTGCAGATAATTCTGCATGCGGACTGACTCTTGTGCTACTTTGTGATTTATTGCCATTTCAATTTCAAATTTCAATTTCCAACAATAAAAGGGGAGAGGACATTTTTGCGTGGAATATAAGTGGATTTAGGACTGAAATAAGAAATTTTCCTAGAGAAAAGGGCAGCAGAACCCATCAGGCTGGCGCAGAGTGGGGTTGGGGGGAAATGTTAAAATAGCAGCAGCTTGTTGACATCTAATCCTCGCTGCTGCTCAGCCCTGCTGCCTGCGAGCTTGAAGTGCTAGGAGTGCAGGCAGAGCCTCCTGCTTTTTTGAGAACTACGATGGGATCGATATGTTCCTGCAGAACGCTTCAATCCCATCACTTCAACATTTGGCAGGGAAGGGAGCATCTGTTTTGCTGGAAGATCTTTGACTAGTCCTAATAACGAGAGATATGCTTTTTTTTTTTGTTTCTGTTGCTTGAGGGCAGTAAGCGAGTCGGTGGGTCCCCCCCGGCCTCGGGCGCAGGGGAGATAAAATGCAGATTTGATGGACTCCCTGGGGATGGAGGGGCTGGCTGGTGCGTTGGAGGAGTCAGCTGGAGTGTATTGTACCGCAGGGCACCTGCTGCGTGACCCGTGCTGGAATAGCTCGTGATGGGGTGGGTATAAGCCATAGATTTCTTCCCTTCTCCCCTCCCTAGGCACTGAAAACAAGATGAAGGGTAAGAAAATGTTGTCAGGCTAGTAGAAAAAAAATCTGGAGGAAGAACTGCATACTGCACAACTTAATGATAATTGCTATCTTCCCAACTGTTACTTTAGCTCCTCCACCACTGGTCACACTGCAAGCTGCGTGGGACAGGGACCTCGCGATATGAACAGGCTTTTGGGGCGTTCCTTTTCGTGGAACGCTAATTCGTATTCGTGGTATCTTTGTAACCGGGATTCAAAGTCAGGCCTGATCTTGCAGCCATGGAGTGGGGCAAAAAAAAAAGAGATTCCATGGAAAAAAAAGAAAATGTTGTCAAGGAAACTGCTCTCACAGTACCACTGCGCGCAGCCAATAAGGCACAAAGAAAAGTCTCCCCACAGCAGAGCTGCGTGCAGCACGGGGTAGGCTCCACAAACGTAATTGAGACAGCAGGAATTCAGTGCTAACTACAAAGCCTTGTTTTGATTACCGTGTGGACTCCATCCCAACCTGCTGTAGTTATTCTTTGTACCTTCGTTAATGAGCCAGTCTTGCTTTCCTTTCTGTAAAGCTAGCCTGAAATTTTAAATAGGAGAAGGGGTCAGGAGGAAGGTGACAGAAATTACAGCAGACTTGCTTTTGGTAGCGGTCTTCTTCCTGCAAGGATAATTACTTAAAGCAAGACGAATGCTCTGCATTTCAGTTAACTCCTCTCCAGCCCATGTTAAATCCATTACGGGATGCCTTGCGTTTGACATTTGCGTCTTTGTCCCTAATGATGACAGTAAATTTAAACACCCCAGGAGGGCTGCGGAGAGCTGCCAAGTCTCAGGATGCTACTGCTGCTGCTACGGCTGCTTTAACATCGCCCCACGGGTGAGGCTGCTGGAGCTGCTTCGCCCGGGAGTAATGAGAGAGCTGGTGTCTCCCACACACTCACATCATAGGTGAAAGCTGCGCTCGCAAAAGCTAGATGTGACGCTGATAACTGGCGGTTGCTTCCTGGTTACTAGGTAATAGCACTGTCCCAGGTGAATCCTTCGTGCCTGCAAAGGTAATTTATCATATGGCTTTCCTGTTTGTGTTCTGCTAAGCTGAATCCAAGCCTTCCATTTATTTCAGGACCTCAGTAAGAAATCAAAGCAGGGTTGCCAAAGGGCAGCAGAATTAAACAGTTTGCCTTTGCTTGGAAATGGCTTTAAATTAATTCTGGTGCTCACAGGGCTGAGTTTGCTAGTGATAGCTGGGGTGGGAGGCGGTTCTGGGCAGCTATTTTGCAAACAGCACTTGCACTTTTCTGCCTTCCTTTGCCCTATAGCTGTGTAATTGATACAGCGCCAGAGCCCCCACAGCTTCTATAAGTGCAGACATGCCCCTCTGGGAGTAAAGCCCAAGGCAGCTCTACCGTGGTGCTGGGGGACTTCTGACCCTCACTGCTGAGGATCCTGCCTTAGTGCCCTGAGCAGGGTGGTCTGCAGGGGACCTGGTGTCCAGCTGCTGTGAATTCTGCCCTTGGATGCTGCAGTGCCAATGGGGCAATGACGAAGCTTCGTTGTGAATCTGGGCTGTTGTCGCTCTGAAACAAAGCAGCTTTCTAAGCCAGGCCTGCAGGGCTGTGAGATGAAATGCCATCTTTCCTCCAGCTCTCATGTTTATGTATATATGCTGTGTACACTGCCATTATTCCACCTGTTTGGTGATAATGGGTGTTTGGGATAGAGCAGCTGCTAAAGTGGCACACGGGGCGGGTCGAATCAGCAGGTGACATTTTTCACTGGGTTTATCTTTGAGAACAAGCTGGGCCTGCAATAAACTGGCTGCTCCTTCATTTACTAGAGGACAAAGCTGCCATTATTCAGGGGCAGAAGAAAGCGAAACCCCAGGAGATGAGCTGAGTGCGTGTGCGATATCCCTGTCTGACTGTGTGCAGGCATTAATGCAAGAACTCAAGGTCAAAGGCTGCCCAGCTCTGAGAGTCGGAGGCAGAAGGGGCCTCCAGAAGGAAGAATGGTTTATTTCTTTATCTCATGGAGTCACGTATCAATTATCCATGGCGTCTAACAGCCTAGGAAGGGAATAGATTTTCTGCTCTTTAAGAGAGGTTTTGCATGTACCGTTCATTTGCTGGGCAGCGGATTTAAACTCTGCATGGCTCTTGAGGCAGGTGGCTAAAAGCAGAGACATCGTGTAGCCTATGAGAGGGGAAAACCCAAAGGGCAGCAGCTTTCCTTTTAATCTCAGGTGGTTCTTCTGTTGTTCATGAGGCAAATGGTGCTGATAATGTGAATTAGGGAAATCTGCTGTGCTCTGTTCTAGAGGGATTGCTGAGAAATTGAAGAAGAAATTACCAGTCCTGTGTGGCAGAGAATTGTGGCAGGGTTAAAAAAATCAGATCAGCCCAAAACCAGAGGGATTTTAAAAGCAATTTTGTCAAGGTTTTACGATAAGAAACTGCTGCCTGCCTCTCTGCTGCGATATCATATCGTGACATGACCAGCTGTCAGCCTCCTGACACCAGGCTGCTGCCCAGCTGCCTCAGAGCTCCTGGGGTTTCCAGTCTGCAGAGCAGTGCTGCATCCTCTGGAAAGGCTGCTCGTGAAGTGATGCTCCTGCACCTCCCTTGTGATGAATCTTGGTAAGACCCTGCTCACTGCAGTCTCACAAACCAGCACTGTGGCAAAACCCATCCTCAGCAGGAGGGCACAGCTACAGGAGCTCGTATAGAAACAGCATTTCTGCTGAGCAGAGCAAGTGCTGAGCATTGATCCCAGCCTCGGCTTCTGAGGGAGACCCTGTCATCTGTTGTGCTAACAGGCAGAGGAGAGGATCCTGTGGAATACAAATGGATCTGGGCTTCAGCACAGGCATCCCACAGCATGGCTTGCACTTTCCCTTGCGCCCAGCCAGGGCTCTGCTCTCTCAGCAAGTTACTGGGCCAGCTTTCCCTCTGGCAGCAGTGCTTGCTGCCAATTCCTCCTTGGCCCAGAAACGTGGGGGCTAGAGAAAGCTGGCCCTGAGCAGGAGATGCTCTGAGGGGTACCTGGCAATTCCCAGGGTCCTGGTCCCTCTGGGATAACAGGAGGCTGTTTCCACCTTCACATCAATTGAAATCAGCTCCTTGTTTTGGGGAAAAAACATGTTCTGTTGTCTCACGGCCTCAGCAGTGAATTGATTACAGAAAGCAGTTGCTGTAGCATGAAAGAAATGCCTCTTAGCTAGACAGCAATGAGCAGGTTTGGTTTACTGTCTCTGCGATCCGTGTGCGTGCTGCTTGCCCTGGTAGATCAAGGCATCAGAAAGCACTCCAGCAGACTTCCACCCTGCCTCCTTTGAGCACCCTCCGCTGCTGCCTCCTGCCCCTTCCAGCTCGGCTCTTTGAGCTCTGGGAACATGTTTGTTAGGAAGCAACTTGTGGAGCAGCCCATGTGAACAGGGAGCTTTTTCTTTCCTCTGAAGCACCGGCGTTTGGGTGCTGGGCACAAAGCCCTGGCCGGATGCCATGGTGGGCTGTGAACTGTTTGCCCTTTGCTGTTCTTACCTTGATCTCCTTAATGGCCTCAGCTTGGGTCTGGTTTCTAAACTGACTGCTGGGGCTGTTGTGCATCTGGTTAGCAATTTTTGACAATGAGAATAAATGTAACCTCTTGGAGATCAGTCTCATATTGAAAATGCAATAATACGGAAAGCAATTGCTCTTTGAGTCAGCCTTTGAGGGCTTCTGACTGCTGTCTGCAGGGCTTAATGCAGCAGGGAGCATCTTCCTAATTAATGAGAGCTCTCTGCTGCTCCAGAACACCAATATCTGATCAATACGTGGTAGAAATGGAGCAGCATTAAACCTGTACCTTCTCAGGACCTCCCATGAGAAGTGGAAGAAATATATTTGCAGCCTTGTAAAGTGACTTCCCGGCTGGAGACTGGCAGGGCACGTGTCTGCACAGAGCTCCGTCACGCTGCCTTCTGAACCTCGTCCCGTCACCACATTTCCATCGTCATGTCGTATCTCCATGCTTCATAAAACTTGCATTATAAACTCGAGTCCCCTTCACGTTTGCTGTGTAGCTGAGGCAGAAAACGGATGAGAATGGCTATGGGAGCTAAAGGCTGGGGGAATGTCTCCTGCTCGCCTGGAGTCCAGCACTGCCTTGCTAGTGAGAAAAGGGTCATAAAACACCAGGGGTGTCGATTTAATGCGTGTTTCGCATTTGGTGCAAGACAAAGAAGGGATTTTAGATGGATGCCTTGGCAGAATTCAGGCAGGAGATGATTCTTGTTCCCTTGACAAGGGTGTTTCAAGGGCAAACACTTAGCAATGCTGAGCATAGTGACCTTCTAAATCTGCGCTATAACATCTCGAGTATGTGCAGCCCTTGGGCTCCACACAAGTTGTGCTCACAAGGAGCTCTGGCTCCTTGCTCTCTGCAGCGATGGGGCTCCGCAGCCGGGCATCTCCCCATCCTGTCGCTCGTGGTGCGGTACCGAGGTTATGAACCTGTTGCACGTGGGGACCCGAAGCATGTTGGGGTGAGATGCTCTGCTGGCGTCAAGCTGTGTAATGGCAGGGCGCTTCAGTAACCTCGTATGGGAGCGAGAGGGCTGGTGAGAGGTGAAGTGGTGGTAACTCCTGGCAATCAAGGCAGTGAGATCCTCGCCTGCAGACTGCCCCTCGCAGAAGCTTGCAAAATGCAAACTTTCACTGTTAAAATGGCATCAGCTTGTTCCTGTGTTGGCGAGATTGTCCCAGGGTGGCCCCAGAGCCAAATGCCATTGCTGCTAGAGGAGAGGTTTCAGAGGCTGCCTTCTCATTTCACCGGGGTGCTGACTCCTCCACGGCTTGATCTTTGTAAACCTCCCCTTACGAGCCATGGGAGACATGTCACAGATCAAAACGTATTTTAACTTGGCTGCCTTTGTTGCCCTTAGACTTAGAGTGTAATTAGAAATATAATCCATCCCCTGTACGCCGGGTGACATCCCAGCCTGTCTGAATTCTGCAGCTATATTTTGTGATTACCAGCGACGTAGATGCTATTCCTGGTTGGGCTACAGCCTGACTTGCCCATCTGCTGTCTGCCTCGCGCAATCTGAATGCAATCCCAGAGGGGGACGGGACATATTTGTCACCTGGTTGAGCATGACAGGTCCAGACCACTGAGGTCCCTAGATGTCCCTTAGCGGGATGTCTTTGCTAACTAAGAGAAGTGAGATGGATGTAGGGGTGGCAGAGCCCAGCGCAGGTGGGTTTCTGGCCGAAAAGAGCATGTCCATAAATAACTTTCCGTCTCGGTTATGGTCCGAAATGGTGTATATCAGGTGGAGAGGCTTGTGGGCTCAGACTCCTTTGGTTTTGATGCTGGATACATCTTTAATGTTCAGCTGAGTTGTTGCTGTCTGGTAGAGCACCTGCCTTTGCCTTGCCAAGGAGCAAAGAGCACATTCCCGTGGTGCAGTACCCTGGGATTTATCCCGACGGCAGTGGGAGAGACAGGGATGGAGTCATCCCAGGGGATGGAAGGGGATCACAAGCGATGACTGGCAGGAGCCGGGGCTGGCTCGCATGCGTGCTGCGAAGGCAGCGTGTCTTGCTGTGTCCTGGTGGAGCAGCTCTCCTGCTCCGTGCCAGATGGAGCCACACGTGCCTGGGCTTGCAGAGCAAGGACGGGGAGCGTGTGACGTGCCACGGCTTAACAAGCTGCTGCTTCCCAGCTCTGCTCCCCGTCCCGTTGCTGCCGGCACAGGGGAAGGCACATGCACGCCAGTGGTCGCCCTGACGTTGCTGCGGCCAGGCTGCGAGCCCTCTCCAACCCCGGCACGTGCACCCTGGGCTTGGCACGGACCTGGGGCAGAAACACAACTGCCCTTCCTAAAATGTGGGCTGCACTTCTCAAACCCCATCCAAAGGAGGCCAGGCTGCTTTTCCGTGTGCTCAAGCGGAGCGCTTTGCAAATAGCTTGCAAAACTCCACAGGGATGAAACCTGAGGATTTTATGACGCTCTCTCTGCTTTTCCAGGAAGGACTCTTTGCCGAGACAGGGCTCACTGGGCTGCAGTGAAATGGGATTTTCAGGCTAATGTGTGTTTCTAGGAATCTCCTGTCCTGGGAGAGAGGAGACCAACTCGCCTGTGTTACTGTGCGGTGCTGCAGCTCTCTGGTTTCCCTGTTCCTACTTCCTGACTGGCTTTTAAGAGCCTGTTAAAAACACTGGAGCATTTCTCGAGTCACATCATTGTACTTCAGAGAACACGCTGGAGAGTGCATCAGCCTGAAAGCGTGATGGGAACAAATTTTGGAGAGCTTTAGAGCTTTTGATGTGAGGGGAAAGAGGGGAATTGGCCTGCGTAGGAAGGGTCCTTGGCACTGCAACACAGAGAGCTTTAAAAAAAAAAAAAACCCTGCAATTTGTTTAGCCGCTTCCTACCCAGTTTTCTCACATTCCTAGAACTGACTCATAAACCTGCTGCTCTGCATTTCTGATATTCAGCCTGAGGGCCTAATTTATGCTGTACTGGATGTCTTGTAGCTCTGCAGCCTCTCTGTACCGTTGTGGAGCACGTGGAAGAGCTCAGCAGAAAGTGCTCTGGACCTTACAGGATTAATCTTGGGGACCCCGGATCTGTAGGAAAGTTTTTTACTTAGAGACAGCTGATTGCCATTTAATTAACAACAGTTAGCATGTTTCTTGAGTGTTTGGGAAGTGTCCAGATGAGCTTTCTTCCAGGATGCTGCTCTCTGTGGTTTGCCCCAGGGCTCAGGCGAGTTGTTAATGGGGATTCAGACGCTGCCCCGACTGGGTGTGTGCGTTAGAGTCCCTCGGCAGTGGTAGAAAATATGCTTTGAAAGTTGGCCTGGACAATCTATAAATACAGAGGGAGCTTCAGCAGGGTCAGAAACAAATCCGTGACATTTTGCATCAGCAGGGAAAAAACAAAATTTCATCCAAGATTTTATTCAATAGAGAAACTGATAATAAACCTGCCTTCCTCCAACCGGTCCGTTGCCATGGCAACCGGTGTGACATGCCAGGATGCAGGGATGGATGCAAAGTGTCACCATGAGGGGGGCCGCTGCCTTAAGCGTGGCAGCATTAAATGGCTTCATCAAGGCGAAGAACAAGCATAGAAGCAGTGGGGCGTGTGTACGGCTTCACTCCTGCCACGGCTTGCTCCAGTCGGCAGAGGTTCAGGTTAGCCCAAGGAAAGGCGTGGAGGTCTGGGGAATATTGATTTAGGCTTAAAGCAGCAAAGTGCAGCTGGACGAGGTTAGGTGAGCTAAATTTGCAGCAGCCTGGCAATGGCAGAGCAGCTCTTTCCATCGCAGTGGCTGTCACTGTGTATGTCCCATCATAACAGAAGAGGGAGAGACCTTCGTGCTCTGCACAACTCAGCTGCCTACTGCGTCGGTACAGCAGTTAGTGGGTCTGTGGGCTGCCGTCTCCCACGGGTTACAGCTGAAAGACTGTGCAGCATTGGGCAGGGGATGTAAGGCACCTGTGAGCAGACCGGTGAGGCTATAATCTCTGTTCCCTTTCTGTCCAGGGAGGAAGAGGATCCTTTGGTTCATCAGTCATGCGGCATGCAACCCATGTGCATTGCTGATGTTTGGGGGTTTTTGTTTGGTTTTTTTCCACCCTCAGAAAGAGCAGGCAGTGGTGCTTTGAGGTCAAACCCAGCACTTTAAAATCTTATCCCTGTGAACAAGAGCAGTCATCTGACTCCAGGTAGCCAAGAGCGTCGGGAACTTGTCTGAGATGTGGATTCAAGTCCATCCTGTCAGTGAGCCCCCAACACTCGCTTCTGTCACCCTTGGCTGGCAGGGCAGCGTCACTGATGGGGATCATGACACAATGAAATAGTCACTAGGCGCAAGAGAGCCCTGCCTTGTAAAGCAGGGAAAAGGTTTAGGAACAGCTTTCTTCCCAAGGAAGGGTTGTCGGGGAAGCAGCAGGAGATGGAAGGGTGCCAGCCTGGACCTGCCTGCCCTGCCCAGGGGCGATGTGGGTATGGCAGGGGAGGCAGCAGGACTGAGCCGGGTCCTTGGGGCTCCCTGAGACGGAAGGCAGCTTTTCTCTGGCCCTTGTTTTTGCAACCTTTCTGCATGTTAAAACCTCCTGGTTTCTCCTCCAGAGGCTGGTGATCGCAGAGCCTGGCAGGACTGGAGGTCTTGTCTGTGCCTGTCACCTGCCTGCTCGAGTGCTTCGTGTCCATACACCATGCAGCCACGCAGCAGCAGAGAGTGGCTGCAGGAGTAGGTTGCTGTGGACTTTAGGATGGAAAATAAAAGCTGGAAGCGGAGCAGGTTGAATTCCTTCCTTGCAGGTGGAAACTGTAGCTCTCCTGTCGGCATGTTGATGAATGTGGCAGGCGTTCCTGGTCATTATTTCATAGCCTGCAGGTCTCCTTGTGACAGCCATCATCCCTGCGCCTGGTGTCCTTGTTGGTCATCTGGTTTGGAGAGTGAATCTTTGTACTCCCCAGCGTGCGTTAGGAAAAGCGCTTTGCAGAGTAGTTGTTTTATCTCCTGCAGAGGCAGGCGCTGTCATTTAGCCAGAGTCAGGAGGGAGAGCAGATGGTGACCTGTTTTTGCCAGTGAAAGAATGAGGTTGGAAAGGCACCACTGAAGTGAGGGCACAGGGAAGAGGCTGCCTGGCAGTGCCTTCGATAAACAAGACTTCATTTTAGCTGGCCCCAGTGTGAGGCTTGAGACCTGCCTTTTCCCACACTCAGGGTGGAAAATGTGCCCTCGGTGAGGAGGTGACAGTTGAAAATTTAGATCTCTGTGGTCCTTAATTTTTAACCCGTGGTGTTATGTTTTACTGTCTTTAAAAGACGCATGTGGTAGGATGGGAAGAATTTGTCTGTCACGTGTCTGGTCTCCAATTGTTCACACCAAGAACTCCAGAAGAAGTGACCCTCCACTAGATAGACCCCACTGTTAATGTTTCAGCCTGAACCCTGATAAAGATTTGTCCAAAGCAGGAAGGATGAGGGTATTTTTCCCTTTGTTTTCCTGTGTGCAGTTAACTATTGTAAGATGATTCAGTGTTATGCATATAAACATATGCTTCTTCTTGGAGTGTTGCTAATTTCTTGGCTTCAGCAGTTTCTTCTGGGAGTTTGGCCACATTTGGTTCATGTCGAGTGAACAAGTGTTGTTAATGCCTATTGCTTTGTGTGGGGTTCTGCTACAGGGGAATTGTGGGCTGAAGCTTGGTCCCTGCTCAGCATTCATCTCCTGCCTTGAAGATAGCTTAATTGTTGGCAATTTTTGCTGTAGCAGAAGGTGCCTGAGGCAGAGCGGGTTGCCCGTAGCAAGAGAATTCGGAAGTCACCTGAGGTGCAGAGCTGGGAGGCGCTGGGTAAGTTACCGTGGGAGGGATTTGCTGATTTTGAAGCATTTTGGATACTTTGACCCTTGCAGCGACACGATCCGCAGTGGAAGGCACGGCTGTCGCTTGCCGAAGGGGAATATGAAATAATGGAGAAAAGGATTTGGAGGGCAGATAAATGAGCCCTTTGCCTCACAATGGTTCATCCAAATCTGTCCAAGGTCCCACGTAGATCAGAAGGTTTCCAGCTGCTGACTCCTGCATGAGATGGAGAGCGATCTCAATCTCATGTAGGGCAATGTCCTACATCAGCAGTGGGGCAGAGGGGTTACCCCCCACGCCACCACGGTCCGGCAGCCGGGGAGCCTCACAGCACTGCTGCCCGGGAAATCCCAGCTCTGCTGGAACCAGCCTGGCAAGGGGATGGGTGTCCCTGTACAAAACAAGGATGCTATGCACCAGCCAGGTACGTGGGAGGTATTAATGGGAGGGAGAGTGTTTCCAGGCCTGGGGAGGCAGTAAAATGGTCTGGAATGGTCTGACACAAAATAGCAATGCACAGGGAGATACTGTGAGCGAGAGGCTGAGGACTGTTACGGTAAGTAGGACGGGGATACAGGGAGGCAAATGAGTTACTTGGAGATTAAGTAAATCTCAGCAGGATTATTATTATTAATATTATAAGGGAAAATCCTGCAGATGTTGGCTCTCAACAGCTTGAGAAGTCACCTTGAAAAGGGAACTTTCCAGGGCATTGACCTTGGGAAAAAAGCATCTTGGTTTAATGGGAATTTGGGTGCAAAACCGTGGCTAGCTTTGACTATACCGATCCATCCCTCCGTAAAAGAGATTCAAACCCCTTTCAGCCTGTGTGGTGGGGCAGATGGCACAGCACACAGGTCAGTAATGTCCTCTAGATGCAGGACAGGGTCCGGGTAGCCCAGCCGTCCTTTGCTCACTGCGTCGGGTCATGCTGCTCATTGCAGTTGGCCGTGCAAGGCTGCTCTGAGCCTGCCGGGGTGGAAATTCCCCGCAGGGTTCCCCTTTCTGTTTTTGCAGGAGAGCACCATCAGCAGCCGGTGATGGTGGAAGTGATACCACCCCAGGGACCGAGTGCTCCTGGCTCTGCTCCAGGGCACATGGCACTCAGGGGCACCTCATATACCCCCGGTGACAAACGTGGTGTGGCTGTGACCCCCTTTTCCATGGGGGTCAGTCCCCACTGAGGCTGGGCTTGGAGCGGGGAGTTGCTTGCAGGGGAGATGTGATGGTAAAGGTGGGCAACGCTAGCTCAGAGAGCCAGGGTGGACCAGGTTTTGTTATCTTGGTAGGTCTCTCCGGTGTCTGGGAAGCTGGCTGCTAGCGCAGTCCAGTCTATGATCCTTCTGGTTGAAATATTAACTTTCAGAGCATGAGATGTTTATTAATCAGGCAGCAGTATTTGGGCACGCAGCTGCGCAAGGCAATAGCTCCGAGATGCAAGAACTNTTTTTTTTTTTTTTTTTTTTTTTTTGCAAACTGTCAGGATCCTCAGTTCCTGTTGATGACCATGCACAGGGAAGAAGGGGGCAATTGGATTTTGAAGGTCTCTGTGGGAGGGTTGTGCTGCGACGGATTTTGGTGTAGGGATGGACCTTGGGAGGGCACTGCAGTTTAGCCTTCTGCTCTTCAGCCTCTCTCTTTTTCTCCTGCAAGATTGTGGATTAGCCTGGTGTCGGCAGGGGAAGATGGATCTGGTGGCCCTGTAACAGTCTCCTGTTCATTCCCAGCCCTCTTTGGAGCTGCTGAAAACATCCCTGAGCAGCAGCCATCGTTTCAGGTCATGACTGAGGTTTGTGAACAGAGACACATAGAGCAAAGCCTGCAGTCTCACCTGGACTGATCTCCCAGCAGGGCGACCCTCCGACAAAGACCTGTGCTTGGAGGCTGTGAAGGCTGCAGCAAATCACTGGAGGAGTCTGCAGGCAGCCTGTGACCTCTGCCTGCTGCTCCCGTCCCCCTGAATTAGCAGGGCCTCGTTAGCGCTGCCGCTGCACTGGCGGCTGAACCTGCGCCGCCCTAGCACTCCCCTCCAGCTGGCAGCAGCTTCGTGCCACCAGGTCGTTATCGCTGTGCCGGCATGATGCTGGGCGAGTGCATTGGGGCTGCTGGACTCTCCGAGCACCGTTACATACCGAATGGGCTGGCGGGTCAAGCTGAGGGCTTTTCTTCTTGCTCCTGCAGCTCCACAGCAGTGTAGGAGTCAGAAAGGGGATTTCTCTGCTGACTGATATCTCGCCCAAGCTCTGAGAGTGAGCTCTGCCTCTCTGTTTATTGCTGACAATAAAGATGCTGTGAGCCGAGTGGTTTCGGTGCAGCCTGCCCTGCCCTTGTCCTCTGTCTTCTGCAGGGAAAATGGGTATAAAATGCTGATTTGGAGTCCGGCTCTGCAGCCCTGCCTCATGGCAAGGGGTCCCCTGGCTCGGCGGGGATCTCTGTGAGCGCTGGACAAGGGGAGAAGGAGCTGCTGCCGCCCAGACCTTCATCGGCAAGGGCGTCTGCATCGCCTTGGATGCTGGCTGGTGTAGCAGGCGGTGCAGAGGGGAGTTGTTTCGTTTATTTGAGCTGCCTGGCAGTGGGGAAGCACTTCTCACGGGGGATCAGTGACAGTGCCCAGGGTGAGCCAAATTTGCTGGCAGCGCTCCCGCAGTCAGTCTCTTGCACCCTGGCCGATGGGTAGGTGACCTTTGGTTTATTTATAATCACAGCCCCCTAATTCCCCAGGTAGCAGGTGAGCAGCAGTCCTGTCCTGAAGTGCGGTGCCTTGGCTTGCTATAAATAGATTAGACCTTAATCCTAAAAAGATAAAGCAGTGCTGCTACTCAGGCAGATTAAGCGATGTTGGGGAGGGATTTAGCAGCCTGTGGAGCAGGAGGATGGAGGCAGCGAGCATTGCTGCTTCACGGCAGTCCCGCAGCTGGATTGTCACACAAAGCCTTTATTCCTGACCCAGAGCATCCACCCTCTGCGTTTTGCTCTTTTAAGTGTAATAATGATACGTGGTGCTCTGAGATGCTAGGGTACACCCCGGCGGGGCTCATGTACCTGGTGGTGGGACGTGCACAGCAGCCAGCGGCGTGGGGGACACAGCTCTGCAGTCACGTGCAGTGATGCTCGTGGATGGCAGATATACTGACCTGGAAAGATAGGACAGGATGTGTATCCACGGCAGATAAAAGTCTGCCTTGTGTTTACCACAGGCTGCAGCCACCTCTAAATGCTGTTACACAACGTGAGGTTTCCTTTGGTGTGGAATTTGACTTTAACAACCTTAGAATTTAGCAGAGTGATGATTTTTTTTTTTTCCCCTCTGCCTCTTTCCCGAGCTGTTATCATCCTGGGAGTGCTGTGCTGACTTTAAAGACAGGCTCGAGTTAACCATGGGTCTGCCCGTTTGTTAGGCATGGGCTTCTGCTGGGGCCAGAGATGAGGAGTGAAATGGTTAAGTCAGCTGGCATAGGCAGGAATTAAAATAATGACAAACATGTCTTGGTTAGCCAGGTGATGGTCTAAGTCCTCCTCTGTTTTCAGCAAGTGCACATATTAAATAGCTGCCTTGTGCAACAGCAAGGTCCCTTTGTACGGCTAATGAGAAGGTGGTGTCGTTTATGTGGCGAGCTGGTTGTCTGCACCTCATGTTTTGAGAATGATTTCAGGCAGAAAATTACTTCCTTCTGTTGTCCACGTCGATACAAACAGGAAAGAGGTTTGGAGAAGGCAAAGAATAATTTTTAATTGGATGCCGAGACTCAAACATGCCTTCAGTAGGAGATCTGAAGAGCACCTTGGCCCTGTGCTCCTGCTCAGAGGATGCTCAGTGCTCCTGCATCCCCCTCGTTAATGGAAAGAGGGGCTGAGGTCGTCAGGGCCCGTCTCTTGTAATGCGGTGAGGATGAGCAGAGGAGGGGGGAGGCATCTTCTGAGGAAGCTTTGGCGTCTGTCCATCGGCAGCGGCTCTCTGAAGAAGAAAGTTGGATCAAGGGCACAAGCTCTGCCAGGGATGGTGTGGAGAAGGTGACACGGCTCGTGGGTGAGAATCACGGGGAACGTGCTGATGTTCACCATGAGCTGGGTGCAATTACCGGGCAAAATCTCACGTCTGATGCCGCTTTCCTTAAACATGCAGGCAGTGAAACCCTTGTTTTGGATGTTTGGATGCTGTTGGAGAGAGCCGCTTTGGAACAAGCTGTTCTGAAACACAACAAACCTACTCGTTGTGTTTTCTCTGGGGAATAGGCTCGCTCCATGAGGAAGTTATTGTACCTTAAACTCCCCTGGAGCCCCCAGCCACTTCCTCTTGGAGGATGAGGCAAAACTCCTGCTCCATCTGTGCCATGTCCCCCTCCCTGGGACCCGAAAGCAGGGTCCCTCGCTGGGGATCCCAGTTAGGTGGGACCTTGAGGGTCAGGGAAGCCAATACCACCCAAACCGCTCATTGCACTGGGTGTCCTCGGGGATGGTCTTATTGCTGCTGAGCATCCTTTCCCAGAGCTGGATGGATGCGTCCAGCATGTCCCTGCTCCGGTGAGCAAAGGGCTGGGAATGCCCACACCGGGCAGTGAGCTGGGAGCGGGGCTTGGGGGTTTGCATCACACCCCAGTTTGGTCTGCAGCAAGGTCCTCCCTCCGCCTGAGCGCTGCCTGCGGGCAGACCGAGGCCGGGAGCCCGGCGCGGTGGGACAGAGCCACGTGGATATTTGGCATTCATGAAGTTTCAGCTCCACTACAGTGGGGGAATACAGACCGAAGGCGACCTCTGCTCCCGAGGCGCAGGGGAGACAGGCTTCAGCTCAAGGAGCTAGAGGAGGGGTTTTCCCACGTGTGAGGTTTTTCCCTTGTGTGTCTTGCTTAGAGGGGCTGGAAAAAGTCTCCCGGCAGCTTGGGTTAAGAGCATTTCACTTTCCAGTGTTTGTTTCTGGTCTGAGAAATGTGAAGCATGTGCCCTAGCCCGCAGGAAGGCCACTTTATAAATGTTAGAAGTAAATAATAGAGATTAATAGCAATAACAGTCTTGGTATCGTGTTGCATACATAGGCCTTGGAGTAAATCTGAAGGTTATCAAATAAATAATAATGATAATCTTGTGTATTTTTGCTCCTTTGGCTTTAAAAGCCAGTTTTAAAAAGGTTTTCTAAAGCAGGCTTTACCCCGCAGATGCAGTCAAGAGGCTGTATTCTCCCCGAGGCTGACTGGGAGAGCGCTGTGGGGCCAGCCGAAGCCGAGGTATTCCTTCAAAGGCTCTTGCTTTCTGTGCTGAGGAGCACCTTGGAGAAGGGGCAGTGATGGGAGCGGAGGAGGTGGCTGGTGCTCCCCGTAATATCCAGGGACGTGACCAGTGGTTAATGCATGGGGGAGGTTTTTGGTGGCTGCAGAGCCTGGAGAGGTGCTGACATGCGTTTGCAGCATCTGTTGGCAAAACCAACTTTGCATGTCAACGGTGCCCATCAGGGACTAATCCTGCCCCTGCTCTCAAGCCCTGGATAAAAAATCAATTTACTGTTGTGATTTTTCTTTGGGGCCGTGAAGGGCTTTTAGCATCAGCTGGGAAAAGGAAGGGTGATGTCGCCTGAGTTATTGGAAATGGCTTGTACTTTGGTTTTGGTCTTTCCAAGCAGCCAGTGATTCCTGCCACAGCCCGCAATGACTGAAGATTGCTGCTCATCCACAGCAGTGGTGCCTTATTTTTAGCTGTGGTCAGCCTCAAATCACAGCTGAGCTGCAGTGACATGTGTGCACGCAGAATTAGCTACATCTCCTCATTTAGAGTGATTTATACAATTAGCGTTGCTGTGTCACTTGAGAAGGAAAACAATATTCCCTGTCCAGAGCGATGGGCTCTTCCGATACAGCAGGAGAAACCCTGAAAATAGCAGCAGTGCTTGAAACTGTGGCTGCAGCTTTGGGCACAGGGGATTTGTCTGGCTGCCTGGGAGCGGGCAGGGTACCCAGCGTGGGTGGGGGGCCGTGCNGGCTGGGATGGCAGAATCACACTGCACAAGGCAGCAGGTCGTATTCCCCTGGTAGTGGGGCAATGCTGGCCACGTGGCCGGCTTCCTCAGCCGGTTTGTAGGCTTTGCCCCATATCCCGTACTGGTGGCACTGGGGAATGCCGCTGTCCCCAGGCCAAAGGCATGAATTTAGCAAATGAGATGGATGGCAGCTAAAGAATGTTATCCTGGTCGGAGAACACAGCCTAATGCCATACGTCTGTTTAATAGGACGTGGACAGGTTGTTCCTGCTTGTTACTGCAAATGCCCTTTGCTCTCTTGCTGTTTGCTCCCTGTAAAGACAACTGATGTGTTTTTACCTCCTCCCGGTGATCCAGGCTGGCTCCTTGGGCCACTGAGCTCGTGCCTTTGCCAGGCTCATGGGGGATAAAGGCTCAGCCCTGGGGTCCGGTGTTTGCTTGTGAGGGGCTTTGCACAAGCTCGAGACAGCAGGAATAACATGCAGGGCTTGGAGCCCATCACGGGTGGGTGGCCAGGTACCGACTGCGAGGTGAGGTGGGGAGCAGGATGCTTTCTGGTCACTCGGCTTTTTGCAGCAGCTAAAAAATAACTATAGACTGTTTCCTCAGGAGGGCAGGAAAATACCCTGCATTAACCAGGTGGAGTCTGTGGCCTTGCTGCGAAGGCACCTTAGGTACCCATCTGGAAGCAACAGACTGCTGAGAGGAAGAGATTTAAATTTTAATTACACCTGGTATGGGCGTGGGTTGAAGTTTTGGGCTTTTTTCAGTGATGGTTTTAGTGCAGAGACACCAGATAGAGGTGGATTTGCTGACTTGCGCAATGCGATACAGCCCTGAAGGTTTTAACTCTGTCACTGAGCACAAAGCACTTTCCTGGCGGTTCTCCCACCTCGGGGCTGGTTTTTGTTAAAATCTTGGTGTGGGTGGGAAAAACCCCCAGATCTTCCCAGGGCTGGGCACTGCTGCTCAGCATTGGCAGTGCTGGTGTTTCTCAGAAATACTTGCCAGGTTCTCAAGGGCTCTGGGAAAGGTCAGCCTGAGCTCACAGGGCTTTAGCTGATAGCTGCCACGATGGAAACGCTGGGGGTGAATCCTCATGGTTTGCAGGGCTGTGCCTTGACCCATACGCGAGGGATGGCTGGCTGCACGCAGCGGGTCTTGCATGGTTGTGAAGTCTTCAAAAGAGCTGGTTTTGGAAGAAAGCTCCAGGATCGCTGCTCTGCCTGTCTAATGCTGTGAGCTTTGCACATCTCAGGGCATCCCTGCTGCCAGGAGAGCCGAGGAACAGAGCCAAGGGGGAGCGGGAGCACATGGGGTGATGGTGCCCACCCACGTCAGAGCCTGCGGGGCAGGACACGCATTGTGGGGCTCAGGCACTTGGTGCCCTAATGAACTGTCTGTGGGAAATTCCCTTCCTTTCCCCGGCTCTGCACGGAGTTTCCCCATTGCTCCCTTCACTCTCCCTGCTCCCAGCACTGTAGCACAAGGTGCTGGGTGCTCTGGGTGGCCACCCAAAAGCTGTGCCAGTGCTGGGGGGTCACAGGGCAGGATGCCTGGGCTGCCCAGGACAGCATTCCCTGTTTCTAACCAGTGTTCAAGCTGCAAACGCATGTGGCTTTTGCTGCTGGTGCTGGGCTGGACTCTCCCTGGTGTTGTCCTGGACCAAGCACTGTCACCTCCAGCTCCTCTGCCACAGACCTGCATCTCGCAAGAGCAGCAAAGCGGCATCGCCCACCTGCATGCATGCGTGCATCTACCATGCTGGGACACACCCGGGTGCCCCTGCCCTCGTCTTTCCACGTAACAGGGTGCTGTCTGCACCGGCACCCCCCAGCAAGCCCTGTCTCACCCTCCAAAGAGACTTTCCTGCTGCCGTTTATCGCTCCCTGGAGCACAATGCATCTGGCAGCCTTTTATTGCTCCTGCAGAGGAGGTGAACTTGTGTCTGGACAAGGTGTTTCCTGGAATTGCCGTGGAGGTTTGCTGCTGTAACCATTGAATTTAGAGCTGGGCTGCATGTGGGGAGCGGGGAGGTGAGAGATGGATCCCGCTCCGGCAGCGGCAGGGCTTCATCTCCTTCCCGCAGGCGCCCAGCTGCCTTTGAACGAGTTGGGGAAATTCTGCGCCTCTGAATTTATCTCATTTCCTTGTACAGGATCCAGATGGCACGGGGCTCCCTGTCCTCTCGTAGTAAACACAGCAGGCAGCCTGCCGGCGCTGGAAATGCTCTGGCCAGGCGTTTAGTGCTTCTCGGCCGCGGTCCTTGGCATGTTGGTCCTGATCTCCTCTCACCTCTTTGAGGGCTGCAGCAGTGACCCTGTGGCCGGGCTGCTCTGAGCAGCCGAGGTCCTGGCACCCGCAGCCTGCCCACCGGCAGGGACTGCTGCTGAGTCCTGCTTGTGTGCGTGGTGTTGCTGCAGAGGACTTTGCAGCATGGGTGAGGTTTTCCCAGGAGCCAAGGGGAGCAGGGCACAGGCAGCACCTAGGGCTGTCTTGTTCGGCTGTGGGTCCTGCTTTTTGAGCATGAAATTAGGAATTTGGAGAGAAACTTGTAGCCCCAGGGAGGGTTTGGCAGGTCTCCGGCAGAGCTGGGGTCTGGTCCCCAGGGTCCTGAGCCCCTCTTTGGCCTATTTCCCCAGCAGTACCTGCTGGCTGTCCGCACACTGCTGGGACACTGTCATCTTTAGCATCACCCAACCAAGCAAACGTTGCTGGTGCCTATGTGCCTGCCACGCGTGGGCGGGCTGCCCATGAGCTGGCCTCTCCTAAGCATCCCCCATGGCTGGTGGCGGGGCAAAGCCAGGAGTTTGCAGCTCCCTGTTCAGCAGAGACCAAGAGTGATGGGGAGAGCTGCCTCCAAGTCCTGGGGGGCAAGTGCTGGGGGCCCCCAAGGAGGATGTGGCTACCAGCACCTGGGACCGGTGGCCCCGTGTCACCAGCCCTGGGAACGGCAGCATTTTGCTGCCCTCTAGTGAGGTCTGGCAGCCGGGCTCCCTTTGGGGTCCCCACCGCACCGACACCTCCCTTTGGGGCCCCTCCGGCAGGGGCACAGCCTTTGGGGTCCCCAGGGCAGGGCACTTCCCTGCAGGATGGTGGCACTTTGTGGTGGGAGCTGCTGTCCCTGGGCGGTTGCTCCACGTCCCGCTGCAGGATGGGTCACCAGCTTAAAACTAATTGACCCCCCCCCAGCAGCTGGGCTTGTCTCCCCCTTCCCACAGCCTCGTGGGACCCCACCTTGTCTCCCCGCTGCGCCCTGGGCTGCAGGGTGCTGTCACCAAGGTGTCAGCCCTGGCCACCCCTTTCCTTTGGGACCTGCTCTTTGCCAAGCAGTGAGGAGGCATTTACCCTGACTTCTGCCCGGGCAGCTGTTGCTGCGTGTAAATAATACAAATTAATTAAAAGGAAAATCAAAGCTAGGCACATTTATAATTAGGTAATCCACAAGCCCCTGGTATAATTAATTATGTTAATAGGGCCGCCTGCACTGTGAAGGCTTGCAGGGGATCAGCGACGCGGCGCAGCAGGTCGTGGCAGGGGGTTGGAAGCGCAGGGGATGAGTGGTCCAGCCCTGCCTCAGCCGGGTGTGCTGAGCTCTACTCCCCTGCAGCGTGGATGTGGCCGGGACCCCTGTCCCTGGCGTGGGGGCCAGTGCCCTTAGCCCGTTGCAGGGCTGTGCAGACACAGCCCTGGTCGTATCTGTCTGGGGATGCTCATCCCCATCCCAATGGGTCTCAGCTGAGGGAGGTTTCCCGTCCCCAAGGTGTTTTATCTCCCTGCTCCTGGTGCCCCAAGCCCGGGCTCACCCCTTACCCCTTGCAGCTGGTCACTGTGCTCCACACCAGCTCTCCTGCATGCAGTGGGAGCGGGAGGCCGCCTGGCACCAACCCTCCTGCCCATCTCCATGGCTGATGTTTGCAGCCAGCCCGAGGGCTCCCGGAGCGCTTCATGGGCTCCCACAGAGCGTCCCTGCCCTGGGGTGCAGGGCATCCCTGTCCTGGGGTGCAGGGCCAGCCGCCGGGCAGGGAGCCAGCCCAGGGCTCACGCAGGAGCAGGGCCACCACAATGGGCAGGCTGAGGCCGTGGAGTCCAGGCAGAGCTGCCCACTGTGGGTAGCTCTGTCCTGGGAGGAGGATTTCCCTGGCAGCAGCTTCGGGGCGGCAGAGGGCAGCAGCAGGCTTGGCACGGCCGTGCCCGCTGCATGCAGCTGCAGCGGTGCCATGCAGGCTGTGCCTACCTGGGGTGCAGAGCCAGCACCCCAAGATGTGCTGGGTTTCGCATTTCCAAAGCCCAACATTGGAAGTGGTGCACAGGGGATTTGGGGCAGGTGAATAGTTCAGCTTAGAGAGCAAAGCATTTTAGGAGCACGTCTGCAGAAAAATGAGGCTTAGAGCTTCCCTCTGCTCTCCCCTTAGGGCTCTGATCCATCCCCTTTCTGCTCAAGGAGAGACGTGGGCACAGCAGGATGTGCGGGGAGGGGGCTGTGTGTCTGTCAGCCTCTGATGCCGTGCGTGTGCTATGTCTGTGCATGTGTGCAGGGTGCTGAGATGGGGTTTGCAACCCGGCGCCATGAGGAAGTCTGTTGCATCCCCAGGGAGCCCCCAGCAAAGGGCCAGGTAGCTTTGGCTGGCCACTGGGGATGCTGCCAGTACCTCTAACATGCTCCCTTGCTGCCCGCCCCTTTCTTTTCTCCTTTTTTCCCGTTTTCCACCCGTGCGGGCAGCAGCGTCCCCAGCTCTGGCAGCAGGGATGGGGATGGCCAGGATGGGGCTTAGGGTCTTCCCCACCAGCCCACCCCCCCTGCCCTGCTCCCGGTGCTCTGTGGCCACCTGTGCCGGCTGGGAGAGGACCCGGCACTGCGTTTTCCTGCTGCTTGATGGTCTTTTATCCTCCAGGCCTCTGGGGACCCATGGGGAAGCGCGAGGACAAGGACATCAGATACGCGTGAGCGGTGAAAGCTGAGAGGGGAAGCCATTCCCCCCGAGAGCGGCTGGGAAGGTCCTGTCCTTCCCAGCGAGGAAAATACACTCTGCCATCAGGTGCGGATGGCTGTCACCGTCCCTGTCACCCGTGGGGCTCCTGGTCAGGCTGGGGGATGGAGGTGGCATTTGTGACAGACAGGCGGGATGGTGTTGTCCGTGCGGGAAGGATCAATGAGCTCATATGGAAATGGGATTCACCAAATGGCATCCTGCTGCGACAGGGCGTTTAGTGAGGCAGGGCTGGGTCTGAGGGGAAGATGGAGCTTATTAACAGGCAGATGAATGGAGGCTCCTTCTACAAGTACCACAAATCTGGGTGTTAAATGGCCGCTGTCAGTCAAGATTAGGACTGACACTTAGAGCCTGACAGGGGAGAAGATGTTAGGAAACCTTGCAGGGCTCAGGGCATGCGAGTGAGTGAGTTTGTCTTTTGCAGTGATACAAATCCATCACTACCTGGGAAGTGCCTGTTTGTTAATCACAGCGCTGGCTGCAGCTCTTCCCCGGCACTGGGCTGCTGCAGCAGGGGAGAGGGACACACGGCCCTGCGCTGAGCCGGGTTCGGCTCTGCATGGGCAGCAGTACCCACGGAGGCATGTACGGGCATGCACGGCACCTGTACACACCTGTATGTGCATGCACACCCTGTTTATGTACCTGTACAGGCATGCACAGCACCTGTACACACCTGTATGTGCATGCACACCCTGTGTATATACTTGTACGGGCATGCACAGCACCTGTACACACCTGTATGGGCATGCACGCCCTGTGTAAGTACCTGTACGGGCATGCCCTCTTCCTGGGGCAGCTCCAGCTGCACTAGCCCTTTGCTCATCTGCTCCCCACGTGTGGCTTCCTTCAGGTTTGAAGCTCATCTTGAGCCTAGTGACTGCAAATCTTTCCCTGGGGCTGGGACCTGGCCGGAGCATATGGCCTGGCCATAGTCTGAAAAAGCCCTAAATAAATGGGGGTGTTGGGGGAGCACAGCAGGGCATCAGCTCAGGGCAGTGGACACCCGCTCCTGCCTCTGTATCTGCTTTCTCTGTGCTTCAAACGATCCTCAGGTATTCTGAGAGCCGGGAGCAGAGTAAGCCCTGGGGCCACCTTGAATTAAAGGGTAATTGTTCCATATTTTCTAACTAACTTTAAATAAAATAATAAAAATAACCCCCCACAAACCTAGCCTTTTGCACCAGCCTTCCCGTAGATTTCAGCACAGGGACTTTATAGTCCAAAACACCATAAAACGGAGCCTAAATTACCTAGCTCTCACTTGAAACAATTACAGTTTTTATCTATGGATATTAAAAGAGATGATTGTTCAGTGTAGTTAAATCTTTTCCTTTCTTTATAATTTAATCTTTATGGACCCGGGGAGAGCGGGTGTGTGGCTGCCCTGCCAGCCTTGGTGGGGCTGAGGGATGGGGAGAAGGGTTTTGGGGAGGTTTGGGGGTGCACGGCTGCCGTAATGAACAGCCGGCAGAGAGGCACTGAGGGGCTTGGGCAATGCACGTCCTCGGGGCTGGGAGAGTGTCGCTGTCTCCTGCACCCATGCTGGGGCTGTGCCCCCGCAGCACCTCGGCTGATGGGCTCCAGCTCCCTGCTGGGTGCCCCCAGAGCTTCTCCTTTCCACTGAAATTTGGGCATATTTGGAGGAAGCTGCTCCGGTGCTTGGAGCAGGGTTTGGGCTGGCTGCTGCTGAGCCATGTTGCTGCATGTGAGCGCTCCTCAGCTGCTCCAGCGCGGAGGCGGCCAGCTGGGCTGGGAGCTCCTCCGGGCTGGGTCAGTGCAATCGCTTCTTGCTGAACTGGGCAAGGATGGCTCCAGGTCATGCAGCCCTGGGATTTGGGGCTTTGGGAAGCGTCCTTCTGCTGACTCTTGATTTAGGGGCATTTGCTCTTCTAGACCTTCCCAGCTCCCCTCGTCTTGGGAGGAGAAAAGGGCCAGGACAAAGTTTTAGGGGTAGGTAGGAGCCTGGCGTGGCCACCCCAGCCCTGCGGTGCTGCTCCCGGTGCCCAGGCACCACTGCCCTGCTGCTGCCGCTCTAATCCCAGGTAATTGGATTTACAGGGAGTGCTGTATCCAATTACAGAATCCTAATTAACGGACCAAAGTTACAAGTGCGATGTGTCTTGCTTTCAGCAATTATGATTAATTTTGCCAGAATACACATGCAGACGTTGATTACAGGATCTGCGGGCAAACAGGACCTGAATGCTGATAATTGAGCTGTCAGCGAGGAGGCACATCCTGGGCTCGCAGGGGCGATGGCCGCAGCCCCGGGAGTGGAGTGTCTGGCTGCCGCCAGGCCAAGGACCACAGGGCAGAGCCGAGTCCCCGCCGGCTTCTCCATGGGGTGAGAGCATGTTCCTGCTGGCTTTAGGAAGAGATGCAGGGACGTGGGGCATCACCGGTGCCCTGGCCCACGTGTGGCCAGAGGCCACGCAAGCACGTGTGCCTGCTCCGTTCATGGAGGACCAGCCTGAAGCCCTGGAGTTCCCAGAGGTGCCCTAAGGTATTCTCATGCATTGATGCACCAGACATGGGGACCAGAAGCAGCATCCCCGTGCAGCGCATCCCCTTTGCTGCACCAGCACAAGCCCCTCGCCGGGGTTTCCCACCGCAGGAGCCAGTCTGCGATTGTTTACTGCCTTGCCAGGCTCGAGCGGCTCCGTCTCTGCTCCAGCTGAGCTGTGCTGGCAGCGAGGTGCAGCCGAGCCATTCGCAGGGAGGGCTGGGGGAACACCAGCCACGTGTCGCCTTGTGCCGTGACAAGCGCTTGGCTGGGAAGCTCTGCTGTGCTGCTGCTGCAGAGCCAGGCACCTGCCCTGCGGCATGGGGGGGTTTTGTCGCGTTTTCACTCCTTTGAAAAAAATAAAACCCACCCACTGTCCAAAAGTTACAAGTGCTTGAGAAATCATTGCTCCAGCAGTCCCTGGGCTTTGCCTGCACCTGAGCACTTGCTGGAGCATCCAGCATCGTGCCCGTCCTGTGCCGAGGGGCAGCCGGGGCTACGTGCTTCCCTGCCAGGCATCCTCCCAGTATCTCTGGCACACGCGGCCCCAGCGAGGCGGCCGCCCCGGCCAGGGAGAGCACTCCTCCATGATGTACCGTGCCTTATCACTCTGTTTGCTGTTGCTTATTATCTTGTTCCCAGGCAGCCGCAAGTCCCCAGCTCGGGACATTAATCCAGCACAAGCCAGAGGCTTATCCAAATAGGGAATCTTCCTTGGTGATTTTTAAACAAAACTTGATAAATCCTTCGTAAAAGAAAAAGGGCTTTCATCTCCAAAGGGCCCGTCTCGGAGCTGATGAGTGATAAACGCTCCATCACTGCACATCTTCATTTGCTGCACGTTTTCTCCCTGGGAGCCTGGGCTGCACACATTTACTCTGTGCTCTTGCTCTTGTTCTCGCTGTATTTTTTCCTGCTATTGCAGCTCAGTGGAGAGATCCCAGCCCGGAGACCAGCCAAGGGATGCTGCATCCCAGGCCTGCAGTGTCCCACACGGGCTGGGTTTTTGGTGTTTGGGCTGTGTCGGGGCTGGTAGGGGCTTTGGGGACCTGTGGGTGGCCCCAGTGCCTGGGGATGTGCTGATGAGCAGGAGGGACCTTCCCTCCACCTGCGCCTGGGGACACCCTTTGGTTGTTCCTTCCCGGGAGCATCCCCATGGTTGTCTGCCTCCTGCCAGCGTGGCAGGACATCTGCCCACATCCCCAGCAGCTGCCCTTCTTGCCCAGCCTCAGCCCTCCGTCCCCCTCCATCTCTGCTTGGCCCTAAGGCTGCTCTGCGGTGCCTGGATTCGGGGGTGGCTGGGACGGGGCGGTGATGCCGAGCGCAGTGGCGGGCACCAGCCCAGACATTTCTTGGCTGCCGTGGTGGCCGAGGGCAGCGGGGCTCAGGCTGCCCTTTGCTGCCCTGCAGCCGCTTTCCCCTGATGGTCTGCTCCTGCCCGGGCAGCGGGGAAGCTCCGAGTGGAGTCTCCAACCAGCATTCAGAGCCACATCTCCGGCCTCTCCGTCTCCTTTTGTTCCCAGCCCTTGCTCCCTTCCTCCCCTCCTTCCTCTTCCTCTCCTCCCTCCAAGTCCCCCAGCTCCTTTGACGCTGACGCAGGGCTTTGATCTCCTTTGGAAAGCCCCTTCCTCATGCCGAACCGACTGCAGCGCCTCGGCGGAGACTTATTAAAATAGATGAAGAGCTCCCTTTCATCGCCGCGGTGCTCCGAAGACCTTTCCCCACTGCGAGGCTTCAAGTGAAGCCATCTGCCTTTCATCCCAGTGCTGGCAAGGAGCTCACCAGGCTGGAGACCAGGAGCTGTCAGGGCTGATGCTCGCCTTCCAGGGAAAGGTTGGGGGATCCTGGCCCTTGGTGAGCCCAGCGTGGATGGAGCAGGGCTGCGGTGCATCCCCAGCAGCTCAGCACCTGCCGCAGAGGGATATTGGGGCGCCCGGCAAGGACACGGGTAGAGACGCGCCAGGGAGGAGCGTTGCTGAAACGCTGGGGAAAACAGAAAGGAAACGGGAAGATGAAGATAAAAACAATGCTGGGGAAAAAAAAGAGAAAGGGTTAGAAAGCAAAAGAGAAGGCAGCAAGGGTAGCTGCCCCCCTGGGCAAAGCAAGAGCTTGTTAGGCCTTTCTAACGATGTGTCTGAATTTGCTAAAATATGAATAATTAATCCTCTCCCCCCCGTGGATTGGGCTCTCTGTGCACTTGCTGCACTGTGTGTTTCTGTGGGCACTGAGCTGCTGCTGGGCTGATAAATGGGGGAGCCCCTGCCCTGCGCAGGGTGTGGGGATGCAGGGATGTGGGGATGCAAGGTGCGGGGATGTCCTGGGGGGGTCCCCCAAGGGAAGCAGCCCCACCTGGGAGCCTGCCTTCCCCCCACACGCTAAGGGGGAAGTGAAGGTGACAGCCAGGGCAGCCTGGGGGGCACAGGGGACGCAGGGGGACGTTGGGGGCCAGATGTGGCTCCTGCCCTTCCCATGCCGGCTCATCCAGCTCCATCCCCACAGGAGCCAGCACGGTCTGCGGGGAGCTGGTGTGCCAGCGCTCCCTGAGCAAATATTTGCCCAGAGTGCTAAAATGAGGTGAATCCTGCTAATTACAGCTAATTAACTGCCAGGCGGGCAGCCGTTGCCCTGCGTGCCACAGCTCTGCTGCGGGCACGCTCATCCTCAGAGCCAGCACAGTGGCTGGTGCCGTCCCGGTGGGGACTCTCCCCAAAACCTGGTGCTCTGCACATTGCATCTGCCCTCCTGGATGAACGGCAGCGCCGAGGATCACACCGCGCTGCTGCCGAGGGAGAGGCGGCAGCCGGCAAAAGCCCTGTCCCGCTTCGGCGGCGAGCCTCCGCCATGAGGCCCCGGATAGCAGAGCCTGCGCTGAGCCCTTAATAAGACGTGATTCACACACTGTGCTTAATTAGCAATTCAGTTAACGGTTTGTAATTCAGCTCGACCCTGATTGCATCCGAATGCTACTTTATTTCTTCTCTGCCGCTTGCATTCTGAGCACTAATTATGCCTCTTTGGATGCTAATTGCTTCCCAGCCCTCTGCCACTGTCTTTCCCGAGCAACATTTATTTTTCATGCGTCCATGTGTTTAAACTAATAAAAGCCGGAGGTGGGGGTGGGAGGAGGGAGCTGCGTCGGTCCAAGGCTTCGCCAAGATCAGACATCCCAGGAAGGTGAGCTGGGACATGCAAGTGCTGCTGCTGCCTTCGCCACGTCTCCGGTGGGGAGGAGGGAGCGTGGGAAAGAGCCAGGCTGCCCTCTCTTCCTTCCTCCTCCTCCTCCAGCCCTGGCTCTACCCTGCATCAAGCCCCTCTCTCCTCCCCAGGCTCATCTCCCTTCCCTGCGGGGTGGCCGGGCCGGGGGTCCTGGGGCAGGCAGGGGTGCTGCTTTGCCACCAAGGCCGGTTGCTCCCCGCAGGCTGCTGGCCCCATTCGGGCTTTCCAGCGCGGATGGAAGCCACCCGTGCAAAGCAGTCAGGCTGGGCTGGGGATGAACATGGGCACCAGGGGACTGGTTCCCTGGCCAGCTCGTTCTGGGGCAGGCGGGAGGTGCCCATGGAGGGTGCAGGGACAAGCGGCTCCGGAGCCGACACGTTGGCGAGGCTGTGGGCTTGTCCCTGCGGCGCGGGGCCGGGGCCGGGTTGCTGGCAGATGGCAGGATGTCATCCCCATCGCATGGCAACAGATTGGGGATGCAATTACAGCGGTGAGCCAAGGCAGCAGCTGGGACTCCTGATTTTTGGCTGCTGCGCTCGGGTGGCAACAGGGACAGAGCAGAGGGGACAGTGCGGGGACCTCTGCTGCCCATGGCCCCCCAGGGTGACCCTCCCCAGGGCATCCCCCTGTCTCTGCACTTCTGTGCCTGGCTTGTTAGAGGGAATGGGCTATTAATGAGCCCCCGAGCCTCCTCTGCTTTGTGCTGGCTGGGAAAGGTCCCCGGCCACGCAGCCCCCAGCTGAGCCCCTTCATTTCCCACGCAGGACCCTGGGTCCCCTGTCCTCCAGGAGCGCGCACAGCTCCCTGCGCTGGGCTGCTTGGTCAGGGTGCTGCAGACAGGGCTGAAATACTCCTCCAACTTCCACCTCTTCCCCAGGGGATCCTGCAGCAGCTGGGTCCCTGCGTGGGACCAGCAGCCCCAGGCTCTGGGGAAGTGGGAAACCACAGACCCAGTCACCCCTGAACCCTCCACACTGCTGCTGTGGGGCTTTCCAGCAAACCACCTGGGTGGGAGCTGAGCCCTCTAAATTCATTGCATGTGTGCTGATCGAGGTTTCAAAGCCAGCTAACTGTGGAGCAAAGCTGTGATGGGTTTGCAGCCCTCTGCTTTGCCAAGCTGCTCAGGAGCTGGCTCCGGAGAAGGGGGCTCCCACCAAAGGGGCACAGACCCCCAGAGCCGGCAGCATCCTTGCGAAGCTCCACCGAGGGAACCCAGCACACAGCCCGTGGCTCCCTGGGAGCTCACCTGCACCAGGGCAGCTGTATTGGGAGTGTCAGGATTTATTGGGTGGGTAATTGATTCCCACTGCCCCGGCCACCAACACACCTGAGCACATCGGTTAGGGACAGGGCAGCGGCAGCCGGCGCAGGGGAAGGAACTGAGCTGAGCCAAACCGAGCCAAGCGAGGGCCCTGCACCGCCCCAGAGCAGCAGGATGGTGACAACCACGGCCAGGAGGGGTGAGTCCAGATCGCTTCGTGGCTCCGTGCCTCAGTTTCCCTGGTATGTACCCAAATACTCGGGCTCCCCAAAGCCAGGGGGAATCTCCTGTTAGGGGCAGAAAGAGTAAATCTGCTGGGAACCAAATTGCAGTGCCCAAACGGTGCCGGGCAGGAGGGAGGTGAGCGGGAGCATCCCAGCGGGCAGGACCCCATCGAGCACCCAGCTGGGTGCTGGGGCTCTGCAACCTGTGTTGGGGGGGTGCAGGATGAGTCCCCGTCTCCCCTGGCTCAGCCAGCTGGCAGCCAGGCCTTCCCCAGCCTCCCGATGCAGCCTTCGCCCACGAGATGGAGGTGTTACTTTGCCTCGGCATGGGTGCAGCCTCGGCGTGGGTGCAGTGTGGCGGCCCCGAGCGTGGCATTTGGCGTTCACCAGCTGTGGCTGCACCCAGCTTTGGGCACTGCGTGTGCCGTTGCAGGGGTGACCTGCAGCGAGGAGGAGACACGAGCCTCCCGCTTTCCTCTATTTTTTATGCCCATCTTGTTACGGTGAATGGAACTGGCTCCCAAATTTGGGCTTTTATCTCTCGGGCTGTTTTTTATTTGCCACTGCTTTGCATTAGTGCTCGGTGCTCAGCTGTCGGGGTCACCAACAAATGTAATTCTCCCATCCTTGCTGAGGTCCTGGGGCACGGGTGGGCACCCACCGGTCCCCAAGGGCTTCGGTGGCACGGGGGAGCTGGGCTTGGAGCACAGCCTGGGGGCAGCTGGGATGGTGGTTTTGGGGGCCCCAGTGGGGCCTGGGCTGGTGGCAGATGTCGCGAGCATGGGGCAGGGACACGCACGGCACACACGGGTTGCGTGCATCCTGGCACCCATGGGACCCGGTCCCGCCTGTGGGGCCCATGGGTGCTGGCGGGGACCCATGTGTGCTGCAGGGAGCTCTGCTGTGGGCATTGGGCATGGTGCGGAGCGAAGGAGCCAGGGAGCTCAGAGGCGGTTTTTATTGCCCTTGGTAATGACTATATCACTATCAGCTATTTAATTAGCTCAGCCACTCTCATTAATGGTATTGCGGGGCCGTGAGCTGTGGTTAAGACGGCGAGCGTGGAGCGTGCGAGGTGTCGGGGCGCAGTTAAGCCGTCTGCCTGCGCCGAGCAAGAGTGAACGGCCAGACCCAGAGCAGCCCTGCAGCTGCCAGTCCTCTGTGGTCCCACTTCTCACCGCAGCTTCGGGCTGGCCTTGCCCTGCTCTGTGCCTCAGTTTCCCCAGCGCCGAGCGGAGCATGGCTGTGCACCGGGGCGCGTTCGGGCTGCGGGGCTGGCTGGTGCTCGGGGCGGGGGAATGGGCTGTTTTGGGGCCGTGCTGGGGCGGCTGAGGACACCCAACATGCGGGAGGGTTGCGGTGACTGGCCAAGGTCACGCCGCCGGCATCGCGCCATGAGGAGGGACCCTGGCTTCCACCCCCTCGCTCCTGGGAGCCCCTGGATGCCCCCAGCACTCCAAAGATGGGGTCTGAGGGGAGACATCCATGTTTTCATGCCTCTCCTGGTGCTGCCGGACCCGTGGTGGCACAGGAGGGTGAGAGTTGCCAGTACCAGAGGAGCTGCTTGCCATGGGCTAAACCCATTAGCATTTTGCCTGGTGTTTCATGAATAGTTAACGGCGAGGGAACCCACAGAAGGGTCCCGCAGCATCACTGAAAGCATGAAATTCATCTGCTCGAGGAGATGCGGGCAGAGACTGGCTGAGTGGCAGCTGTCAATCTCCCAGCCTGGGCAGAGGAGTGGGCACCCCGGGGCGTTCCTGCCAGGAAGGCTGTGCTGGCGTGGGGCTGGGGGTCCTGCCGAGCCTCGCCAGCACCGTGATGTGCTGGAATGATGGCCGTGGGGCACAGGAGGTGGGCACCGACTGGCAGGCACTGGGATTTGGAGCTGGGATTTGGGCTGGTTCGGACCTGGGAGCTGGGATTTGGGCTGGTTCACAGCCCGGCACCCAGCTTTGAGTGCAGAGGGAGAGATCGCCGGCCGTTGTGCTGAGGCTGGATACGGCTGCATGCAGCGGGCGGAGGGTTAAATCGCTGATGGGATGGGAGATGCCGCCTCTTGATTAGTGTCTGCATTGCGGGACATTAATGCAAAGTGTTATTAAGCAGCTGTTTCCCAGGACTGCCCGGCCGGGCTGGTGTCGGCGCGGCCTGACAGTGGAGATGCGTGCCGGGTGCTCGCCGGTGGGGTTGCGGCTGCTGGCAAAACCCCTGCCCAGCTTCTCCAGGACTGGCTTTGGGATCATCCCACCATGGTTTGGTGTTGGGCTGCAGAAAAGCCCACAGGCACTGGCAGTGGGGCCGTGTGTGCACCTGCGAGCCTCATGCTCAGGGTTATATTGACGCAATCGTGTTTATTTATTTAAAATATTTGGCAGTCGGCGAGGGAGCAGAAGAATGTAAAATCGTATTTGCATTGGATTCCTGCTGGATGGCCCCACCACCCCGGCAGCGACTCGCCAATTAAATATCCATCAGTAACAAGGAAAACAAACTCACGGATCCCTAACACTCCACATTAAAAGTTAATAATACAGCCAGCACCTGCAGCAAGAGAGGCAAATTAAGAGCAGCACTTGGAGTAACACAGTAAACGGAGGAGGGAGCAATTAACAACCATAAAAAGATGAAGAGAAACAATTAGGAGGAGGGGGGAGTGCAGGGACACGTGCACGTGCGCCATGGAAGTCACCATGCTGCCGGCAGAGCCGTGCCATGCCATGCTATCCCCACAGAGCTGCTGCGTTGGATGCCTTGGTTTGCTGCTGCCTTTCCCACCGTGCCGGGAGTTTCTGCGGTGCTTTGCTGCATCCCCGTTTGCAGCCCCCAGAGCAGAGGCCTGCAGGGCTCGGGGTAAATCCTGCCCCTTCCCAGCTCATCCTTCCCCTTGGCTGCAAGGTGTCCAGCCATGCGCCGCGCCGGTCCCCAGTTGGGATACCCCGCGGACCCCCGAGGTGCTCCTGGCCCTGAGCACACACAGGAGTGACACCGACAGCTCTGGCTAATTGCCGCCGCTCCCCTCCCTCGCTTGCATCGATCCAATATATTAAGCTATTAAATTATTTTGCTGTTTCAGAGCTAGGTCAATAAACGCTGAAGCTATTGCAGGGAATGACCTTTCCTGCAGGCTGCTCTTGGGCACGGAACCTGCATTGCCATTGACCAGTGCGGGCTGCTCTGGGACGTCTCCTCTTCTAGGATGTCTCCCCTGGAAAAGGGGGGAGCCGAGGCTGGTTTTGCAGCACCAGCTTGTCTGGTAGCTGCTGCCGGGGTGGTGGGATCAGGCAGACGCTCCCAGCCCGAGGCCAGGCACCGAAACGGCTGCAGCCGGTGGCGGAGCAGGGTTGGGGATGCTGCCCTGGGGTGTGACGGGCTTTGTGATCCAGGAGCTGGTGGTGGCACCTGGGGAGTCACCATCCCTCTGGGCACTGGGTTTCTGCACCTAAAAATAATACATAAAGCTGGGAGAGAGAAAAGGGGGTTTATTTTTCTGCATTCACCTTAAAACGAGGGCAGAAGGAGGAGGATCAGGAGGGGGAGCCTGGCCTTGCATTTGCACTGCGACCACGGCACCGATTTCCTGGTGTTTTGCCCCATTTCAGGGTCTGGACCACTCCATGTCCCAGCGATGGGAAGGGACCAGCCCCAGCCTGCCTGTCTGTGCAATTGGGGAAACGGAGGCACGACGCTGGGGAGGGCATCTCCCCCATTTTGGGGGCAATGTTGAGGTTTTAAGGAATTTACTGTGGGTTTGGGAAGCGCTCCCAGGGAATTGAGCCCATGCTGCAGCCTATCACCATCAAACATGGGGACGTTTGCTGGGTTGCTCCATCTGGGCTGGAAGAGAAGCAGATGTAATAGATCCCGGTGACACCGGGGCTGAGCAGCCTTTTGATTTTCCAGGAGTTATTTTGAAATGTGGGGGTTTTTGTTGTGGTGGTTTTTTTTTTTTTTTTTAATTGGTTATATCGCAGTCAAAAAGGGAAAGCTGATATCTCTGAATATGCAGGAGAATCCTTCCTTGCAGGCTTTAAACAGAAAGTAAAATGTTTTAACTATTACAATAGAATATTATTAGAACTGCACCAGCAGGATGGAGACTGTCGCTGCTGGTGTAGCTGCAATGAAAGAAGAATAAAATCGAACCCTGAAAGCCACCCGAAAGCTCAAAGCCAAACGACCGCTTCCAAGCCCTGACTTTTTCCATTACAGATATATTTTTGGAAAGCAAAAAAATTTCCATTTTGGAGCATTTTTTGATCTGACATTACTAAAGCCCCTGATTTTGGATGAGAAAAGTGAGTGTCTGGAGGGGGTTAGTTAAAATAACCCCTGGTTGCTCCAGCTTTCACCCCAGCCTGCGGGAGCCGCGTCTCCATTGCAGACCTGCCAGGCTGGGGGGAGATCGGCTTATTAATAAACTTAACGAGATGAGTAACATTGGTGGCCACTAATAAAACGAGAGCAATCTCCCATATTTCACTGCTGGAATCTGAATTACTGTGTATCACCACCACTTACCGTTCCTGTAAAGCTTTATATCTCCAAAACGCTGTAATGTCATTAGCAACTAATTGATTTTTTGCAACATCTTGGCAAGATAGAGAAGCAGGATCCTCGTTTTGCAGTGAGACAAATTGACTGGCCACGCAGCTGAGTCGGTGCCCGGCTTTACCAGCAGCCCACGGCACGGCCGGGGACCCCTCACTGGCTCCCAGATCTGAATTTTTTTTTCCCATTTTTCTTGGATTTCAGCATCCTGGCTGTGCTGCCTGTAGGGAGATGGTCTGGGAGGGGTAGGAGTGGGGTTGGCTTTTCCATCTCTGGTTCTGGAAAGGGGCGTCAGGGCTTGGCAGGGAGCAGCCCGGCTCTCCGGCATGCGATGTGCTGCACTTTCCGTGCCCAAAAGCCGGAGCCACATTGGGGATGCCCCAGCCCCGGCACCAGCCGGATGCCCTGGCACAAGCCTGGCTGCCGGGATCTCTGGCAGTCGCCTTTCCTACGGTAACCGGGATTTATGCCAGTGAAACAGGAAGCCGGAGGGAGAGATAAATTAGAATTATTTTTAATAAAATGGGGATCATTTTTAATCACGTTTAAGTTATTTTTCTTTATCCACCTCGCACGGTGTAGATTTCCCTGAAAAATGGGGAACTTTCATCTCTCACTGCTTGGAAATTAATTCCTCCCTGACAGCCGTGGTGCTTAATGTAGATAATAACTATTAGTTCTACCCCAGACAGCACACTCCGTCCTGCGGGGCCGGGGCTTTCATTTTTCTCCCTGGATTAGACTAAGTTCTACGACAGGCAGCGAAGCCCTTGAGAGAGGAGGGGCTGGGGGGACACACGCATATTGTTAAGCCATATGGATGCTCCTGGTCTCCGTCTCTCTCCCTATCCCGGTGTGCAGCGTTTCATGCTGGGCTGGCAGCATGGCACGGGGCAGCCCGGGGATGGGATTTTTGTGCTGGCGATGGGTCTTTGTTCTGCAAATGGGTGATTTTGGGTTGGCCTTGGGGTGCCTCCCGGATTGCACCGTTCCCGTGTGCTCGCCCTGCTCCCGGCACATGCTGCTGCCGTGAGCATCCTCCATCAGCAGCAGCATGACAGAACGACAGGACCTGCATCCTATTAAAAAGGGGCTGTAAATATGAAGTTAATGGAGCCTGAAATCTGGCCGTTTCCTCGGCACATCTCCCTGGCTGAGGTTTCGGGGCTTGTTTGCAAGCGGCTCTAGGGATTTACAGCCAGGATGGGGGACGGGGACAGGATGGGAAGGCTGCTGCTCATGGGAACCCTGGCTAAGGGGGTTTGGTGGCTGATCACAGCACGGAAGCCCTTGGTGTCTGCCCTCTGAAAACCTTGGTGAGATCGGAGAGAAGTGGGAATAGAAAATATTCTTGCGGAGGGGAGGCTGGAGAAGGACCCAGCTGGAGGCCCTGCCCTCCAGAGCAGGGGACACCAAAAAGGGCTCTGCCCGGTGCACCGGGCACCCACGGTGCTTTTGTGTCCTCGTGGTGTGGCAAGAGTGTGGGACTGGCTGGCAAAGAGCCCCTTTTGCCCAATGTCTGCTCTCCCCGGTGACCCAGGAGATGCTCGGGGGACACTGGGGCCATTGCCCGTCAGGGTCAGGGCTCCTGGGGGGGCTGGCTGTGCCCGGCAGCCCCAACATCGCATCTGCCAGCACCTCGTCCATCCATCTCCGATGGTCGGGCCCTTCCCAGGAGCATGGAGCTGTGTTTTTCCCTCCTCGGAGTCACTAATCCCTTCCCATCACTCGGGCAGAGATAATCTCCCTCCATCAGCCGAAGCCCGTGGGGCTGCAGCAAGAGCTGCTTTTAAAAGCAACACAAAGAAGCCAGCAGTAATTTAGGTGCAATAAGGGCTTTCTGCTGCTTTCCTTGCACGGTGCCGTCCTCTCTTTGCATCCTCGTTTCACCGAGATGTGGCTGGTAATCGCTGCCTCTCTCCTCGCTCCTGGGCTCTTTTGCAAAGCTGTGTTTCAAACAAACCTCTCCTGGCCCACGAGGCTCTGCCAGAGCCAGCCGTTCTCCCTGAGCAGGGCTGCAAGCAGAAGGGATGGAAAAGCCCCTGCCCTCCTCACCAGAGCCCGGAGAGCAGCTATGGGAGCGCTTTTATCCCCTTTATCCCTGCAAGCACGTTACTGGTATCTCCGCTGGGCAGAGGCATGCAGCGCAGGGATGCTGCTACTGAGATGAAGAGCAAAGCCCAGATCCCGGGGTGCCTGGCCACTTCTCAGCCTCCCTCTGCTCCAAGGGCATTGCCCTGGGTCTGGCATCACCTGCACCAGGGTCCAGCATCACCCATGCTGGGGGTCTAGCATCGCCCACCCTGTCTCTGAGCATGTCTGAGTGTTGCAGCCAGCGTAAAACCTTTTTGCCGTGCAGGGTCAGGGTGCTCCGGCTGACCCGGGGTGCCAGGGTTGCTGCCTGCCCTGCTCCAGGAGCAGCCCTGCGCAGGGCTGCCCATCTGGTGCTGGCTCAGGGCTTACAGTGGGTTTGGGGGAGCAGAGATTTGGATGTGACCCACCCATCGACACTCCGCATCCCACCGGTTCCGGTGCAGAAGCACCAGGCTGGCTGTCCTGGTGCTGCCAGCCCCTCGCTGGCGCCTGCCGCACGGTGGTTGTAAAAGCAATTACTGCTCCGGCGCTGACATGCAGATCATAGGAGCTTTGATCTGGGGTGTTTTTCATTTTGCTGCAATTTCACATTCATTAGCTGCACCATTTACTTACTTAAAATATAGAAAAACACACCAAAAGTCCTAGTTTTTGTTAAAAGGATGGCTTCCCTAAAGGGATGGGTGACAACACCCTCCTGTCCCACCCCGAGATGGGGGACAGAGGGGATGCAAACAGCTCTGGGCTCATAGCAGAATGGGATCTGGGTGGTGTGTGATCCCCGCTGACCCTGGGCTTTGGGGTGCTCTCATTGATCTCTTAATTAAGGCTCGCAAAGAAGATGTGAGGATTCAGTGACTGGAGCCATTGGTCCCTAAATAACCCCCAGTTGAACCAAATGGCATCTCTGCTCCCCCCGTGGGGATCCGGGGGTGGGTGCCCGAGGCGGGGGCTCGCGCTGCTGTTCGCCTGCGTGATCTCCCCTCCGCCCGCCGCCACGGCTGGAAAAGGTTCTTTTAATCAGGGGTAATTTTATGCATCATTAATATCAGGCCTGATTATAAGGAATGAAAGTTCAGCCGAGGGAATGATGAAAGGAGGCGGCGGCTGCCCCCTTTCCCCTTGCCACGGGCTGGGGAGCGGGCACGGGGGTCTCTGGGGGGATCCCCAGCTGGTGCAGTGCTTTGTGCTCGGCACCTCGGCATCCCTCCTGTCCCCATGTCCCCCGGGAGGCTGTGTCTGGCCAAGGTGACAGGACCCAGGAGGACCCCATCCTTTGGGAACCCTTTGGCTGTGGGCATTCACCAGGAGCTTGGGGACAAAAGGGGTCTCCCAGCGCCGGAGCAGATGGGGCTGGGGAGAGCAGTGGGATTTCGGGGAGCCCTGTAAAGCCCTGCACAGCCCTGCACGACATAGACGGGGGATTATTCGCTTTCTTTGTTAATACCATTTTGTGCACGTAACGTGCTTTTGTAGCCTCTCCCGCATCAAAGGTATTTCTTTTACAGGCGATGCATCAAACACGCCTTGAAATCCCTGTCCCCAGGGCTGCTCGGCAGAGCCAGTGATGCTCATCGCCCCCGCGGCATCCCCCGACCTCCGCTGGCTTCTGCCCATTGCTGAAGGGCGATGGGCAGGATTTGGGGCTGGACCCCCAGGACCGGCCCGCGGGCGGGGGGCTTTGGTTGGGGGGGGGGCTGGCAGGAGGTGCGGCGTATCAGGGTTTCACCCAGGCATTTCCTGTGGCCGCTCCGCTCCCCGGGAGCGAGCACGAGGATGAGCGGGAATGCAGCAGCACCAGTGGGCTGAGCAAATGGCTCCAGCTCCTTGGAGAAAAGCCCTTTTCTTCCTCTTCTTCCTCACCTTCCACTGCTTGCTTTCCCTTCGTGTGTGGGTACAGCCGTAAATTAGAGCCTCCGTGAAGAAAACAACATCTGTTTACTCTCCTTGGGCATGCAGCTCATAAAGGGAGGAGAAGAAGTTGCCCATCCGCCACCCCAGTGGGTTATTTCTTTATTTATCTCCTGGCCGCAGCAGGTCCCTGCGGCTGGAGCTGCTCCGGACGAGGCTTTCCCACTCTGTCCCCTCCACTCACTCCAGGAGACGGGGATGGAGAGGGGTAATTCTCATTATCTGGGGTGTTGAAGGGAAAAAAAAAACCAACCCAAGTTTTATTCCTTGAAAACCGCAGGATATAAAATCTAAATGCCAAAAGAACCTTTACTGATGGGGTGTAAATTTATGAGGATTCACCCCAATAAAACTCAACGTGAGTCACTGCTGAAAAATAGCTGCATCCCTTGGGTGCTAATCGTGATCGAGAGCTGGTGCCGGGCTGGGGAGGGGAAAGGTTTCTGTTGCTGGGATCTCCCAGTGGAGATCGCACGTCCCAGCGAAACTGCAAATCCCCCGGCGGGGAAGCACTGACGAGCATGAAATAAATTACAGCTAATTGGATCAAAACATCTCAGCGGCTTTGTTTCCTCGCTGCCGTTGCCGCTGAGCCGGGGCGGGAGCCTGAGCACGGCTTCGGTCCCCAGCTACCAGGTGTGGGGCATCGGTGGCACGAGGCGGGGACGGGGGCTGCCAGCACCGGCGGTCTGCGCCCATCCTCGCCGGATGCGTGCCAGCAGCTGGTGTGCCCGCTCGGTGCGAGAGCCGTGCACTGCGCCCGCTGCACCGAAATGTCACGTTAGTCAGGTTGGCAGCCGTGAACATNCCCCTCCCCATCCCCTTCCCTTGCCCTTTCCCAAGGAAGAAGCTGTGATTGAACACCGCTCTTTAACTGCCAGCCCTGAATTTTGGAGTAAAATATAAAAAGCCCAAAGTTCCCCCCTAATATTAACTGTAATGAGATAAACTTAATTGAACATTTTTACGATGTCATACTCATTTCCCTTTTTAATTAGGTCCTTCTTCCATAACAACACGAAACCATATGATTGTGAACTTCCACGAGCGGTTCGTTACCGAGAGCACTGAAAGCCAGAATTAGTGGGAGGGTTTGGAAATGCTGAAGTGGCTCCTGGTCAGGGCTTCGAGGGAGGCAGCGATGCTGCAGTGGGGCGCGGGGGCGAAATCCCGGCGGTCCTGGTGCTTGGCGGGCGGCAGGAGGAGGGAGGCGACGCCAGTCCCGGCCAAGCCCCAAGCCCCTTGCTGCTGGGTGCTCTCCCTTCCCCATCGTCGCTGTCTCCCAGTCAGGAATTAATTGCACTTAGCAACATAAACAACCTAATAAAATAGAAAAAAAAAAAAAAAAGAGGTTGAAAGATGAGCTACGGCTTTGATTTAATGGCCTGCTGGCTAGGGAGTCGTCGGGAATTTGCAGCATTGGGCTGACTGGGGACGGAGGGGCTGCACAGCCCCAGGGCAGGACCCCAGGCAAGAGGGGGGCTGCGCCTGGTCCCTCCCTGGCGCCGTGGGCACAGGGATGTCCGGAGCATCCCTTCGCCATGTGGTCCTGCAGCCGTGCTGGGAGCCATCGCCCTGCTGGGGCCCGCTCAGGCACAGCTGCCCTGTTAGAGGCAATACCAGACCATACTGGGCGAGCCCTATCTCCTCCCTGCCCACCCCTGCTGCAAAAATCCGGGGATTCAGCTTATTTTTCCAGGCTGCCCAAGCCGGCATTTCAAAGGAATGACTAAAAGGGCAGGAGATGGCAGCTGGCGACGGGAGAAAAGGAGATGGGGGGGGTAACGGCACGAATGGGCACCGCTTGGGTGCCTGCTACGGACTCCTTGTGTTTGCTGGGGATCGGCTCCCACGTGCTTCCCACGGGAGCTGGGCGGGATGGGTGCCTCACCGAGCACCCGCAGGCCTGAAATTGGGACATTGCACAGGTTAGTCTGCAACGTTTGCACCGCAGTTGCTCTGTGGTTGCTTTGCTCCCTCCAGGCTTCGAGCAGGTATTTTGCAGGGGAGAGCAACTTAGTGCATTAGCAGCAGCTTCTCCGCACACGCAGCCGGGCTGTAATTAATCATTCATACAGCTCTGGGACCCCTGGCATCGTTCGGAGGGAGTAATTACACCTCTCCCGCTCCTCTTCCTTGCTGCCGCGGCCCCACTCCCCCAGCCCGGCGAGTGGGGAAGTTTTGACAAGGTGATCAATGAGGTCTGCAGCGCTGGCGGGGGGGTGCATGCCGAGGGGGGAGGTAATTAGAGCAGAAAAAGGGGCCTGGAGGAGGGAGCCCTACCTAATGGAGCAGCTGGGCGGCAGGTTGCGGCACGCCAGGAAAAAGGGGAATAAAAGCCGGAACGTGGCTGCGGTGCTGCTGACCCCTCACTGAGCCTCCTGCGGAGACCTCGTCGGCTGCCCGAGCTGCCGGTGTGCCGGGCTGGGGCATGCAACCGCGCCGGCTCACCCTGCCTGTGCAGGCAGGTTGGGTCGCCTCCCAGCCAGCGCGGGATTTGTGCAGGATCAGGTGCGGGATCGCCTGTGGGAAGCATGAGTTTGCTCCCTCCGAGAGGGAGGTTGGGACCAGTTTCACTGCAGGGTGATCCCAGTAACACCAGTGCTGGATCTGCCACTGGCCCTGGAGATGCTCCGGGGTCACTCTGTTGCACTGTGGCTGCAGTTTGCCCTCCCACAGCTTCACTGCAGCTGGAGAGAGGGGAAAAAAGGGGAAACAAAGTACCATTTGGGATTGAATACGCTTCCCCAGCCATGCGAGGAGTCCCGGGCTGGGCTCGGGGGGGAGCACACACTTGAGGGGTTTTGGGGGCCAGGGAGAGGAGCTGCACAGGGGATCGGGTCCAGCCGTACAGGCTGAGCATGCGATACGAATGGGGTTTGAAATCACCCGTCAGCTCCAGCGTGAAACATTGTCAGACAAAAACACGCAGAAAAAATCTTGGTCCTTAAAAATGCAAATAACATGTGATGCTGAATGTCCTTGTTTGTCTGTAATTGCAAAATTCTTAGACTCAATCAGCCAAAGATAAACTGTGTTATTTAGGAGCAATTTGAAAGCAGACAGATTGAAAACAATGGGCCAGATTCGGCTTTTGGTGGCTCAGAAATGAAGCCAGAATCTCTGCTGGATCAGCTGGGCCGTGCGGGATTTACACCCCTTGGATGGAGAGCGGAGTGGTGCCCGGCATCGCTTCCAAAGGCCAAGCATGCAGGATGCCCGCTGCCCACACACGCCTGCCTCCCTCCGAGGAGCCTTCTCCCTCCGTAACTCCTGGGCATTCCCAAATTTCCTGCAGTTGCAGCCTTAAACACCTGAATTGCCACAAGCATCCTCCCGGCTTGCTGGTGGCTGCAGAGATGCAGCCTGGACCGGCATGTCCTGCTCCTGCATCCCCTGTATTTATTTAGTATTTAGGAAAGAGAAGGCACAGGGACTCACAAGAGTGCAAACCGCAGGCGTGCAGCCCTGGCTGGCAAGAGCAGAGCCAGCAGCCGGTGATTTATAAAAGACAATTTTCTTGGCTTCTATGCTGCAGATAAATCACTTTGGGGAGTGGCCCCGACCGTCCCTGCTCGGGTGAGCTCTGCACCAGCCGCTGCATGAAACTCCCTGGGAGGAAAGTGCCCCGGCTGTCTCGTCCACGCTCGGCTCTTGGTGGCACCGCGTCCTGATGCTGTCAGCCGAGTGACAGCTCGGCATTCACAGTGGTTCCTTCTGCCTATAAATACACGTATTCTCCGCTCCACTCACTGGGAAGTGAAAGTTTTGACTGGTTCATCTCCACCTGCATTGCAATCACTCAGAGGATGGCAGAGCCTTCCCCGGGTGCTCAAATCCAGCCGGAGCTGCCGGTGTCCGAGCTCCACCGCTGCCTGTCCCATGCAAACCACCCCGCTATTGAACAGCACCAGGGTGGCTGGGTGCTCTCCCTTCCCTGGGTGCTCTCCCTTCCATGGGTGCTCACCCATCGCTGGGTGCTCTCCCTTCCCTGGTCGGGATGCAGCATCCAACGCCATATAAATTCCCAGCAATTCCAGCAGCAAGCCTTTGCCCAGTTCTGGGGACAGCAGCTCTGCCGGGTGCTCCTCCGGGGTTTTCCTGGGGGGCGGAGAAGCGGGGGGAGCACACAGTAATGCAGAACACAGAGGTAATTATTTTTAAACAATCACATTTCCCTTTCTGTGCAGACCTACAAGGATGTAAACAAGATACCCTTTAAACACATGCTTCCCGGCCATCCATCACCACATCCAGACTTTATTATGCTCTACTCTATATGTTATAAATTACATTTTAATGATAAATTACGCACTCCTAATGCAAACTGCAGCCTCCTGTTGTCGGTAAAAACAATAATAGATTTGTAGAAAGTGAGAAGAGGGAAATGCATATTTATGAGGTTGGACAGTTGGGGGAAAAAAGGCAATTGTTATCTGAAATACTTGGATTTATGAATTACTTCCTATTTTAAAAGGCCTCTGTGTCTTCTCACGCTCAAAATGTCAAGTCATTACAGCTGAGGAGGGTGGGAAGTGCTCGCTGCAGCTCCGGCGTTGTGTGTTGGGACCCAAACTGAGCTGTCTGCTGGGCGGGCTGGGGTAAAACCTGGTCCTTAATGGGGTTTAACGGGATGATAAATGCCAGATGATGCTCCGGCACCCCGGAGCGACGGTGGCCGTGGGGCTGGGATGGAAGCGGGGGTCCCCCAAACGGGCACCGGCCGGGGGCTGCAGCCGGCATTGCGGCTTGGGAAAATACCCACAATTCGGGGAATAACCGGGGTGGCGGCCGGCTGCTGGGAGGGGGGAAGCATCTCTTCAGCAGCCTAAACCAGGCAGGGGAGGGGAGAGCCCCCCCAGAGGTTAATTTAACCCTGTCATGGTGCAACACTGCTGTAATTAGGCTTCCCGTTGCGGTGCCGTGGCTCTGTCAGGCAGCCCTAACGATGGCAGTTAATTAGGGGTTGGTGCGAGCTCCCACGCTGCTGGGCAGGGTGCCCTGCGCAGGTGCGGCGAGCCTGGGGCTGTAATCCGGGAGGCTCATTTTGAAGGGGGATGCGATGTGGGGGTTGCATGTTGCAGAGCGGCAGCAGCTGCTGTGCAGCGAGGAAGAGGAGGAAGAGCAGGCGAAGCATATTTTTGGGCAAGCAGCAGCGTGCATCACTCCTCCTGCACCGTCTTTGCTCTCTCCTTCCTTCCTGGGAACAAGCCGTGATTTCTCCCTAAGCTAGCAGGTCCAGCAAAGGCACCTCACAGCCCGGGGCCGCATCCTGCACAGCCCGAGCTATTCGGGTGTCAGGACAAGGCTGCGTACCCACATCTCTGGGTTTGGCTGGAGAAAAGCTGCCCTCGTGCTCGGTGCCCGGTGGCACACGGGGCTGCCCGGCCAAGTGAGGAGCCGGCTGCCAGTGCGGTGGTCCGGTGCTGCCAGGGGCTGCGGCTGCCGCGGAAGGAGGGGGCGAGGCAGCCCCACCAACCCTCCGCTGCCAAGTCTGCGCTTTTTGTCTGCACATCCATTACTGGAGCAGCTTTTGACTTCAGCAGAGATCGTGTCTCTGGCCTTCAGCAAATGGCTTTTTCAAGGTGAACATCAGCTTTCTGCCAGAGCCGAAGCTTTTGGGAGCTTTTAAAAGAGCATCCTTTATTCAGCAGCAGCAGCTGGAGTCCCTAAGTGAGATCAGGACCCCGTGGTGCAAACCCCTCGGGTCCTGCCCAGAGAAACTCCTGGGCAAGACCAGGAGGCAAAGGGGAAAACAGCACATGGAAGAAAATAAGAGGCAGGGGACAGGAGGGACGGGGGTCCCAAGGGGTTGCGGGGCCATAGCCATGGGGCTGTCCCACCCCGGGGTCCGTGGGGCTGTGTGGGGAGGAGGGAGGTCGTGTGTGACCCTGGCTCCAGGGAGAAGAAGAGGCTGTTGGTTTTTGGAGACTGGTGAGAGGGGTGTGCACGTGTGGGCAGGGGGCTGGGGGCAACCGGGGGACAATAAGGACAAGGACAGCATGAGCCGGTGTCCGAGATGTTGCTCCATCCCCAGGACTGCCAGCACACAGGGTGATGGAGAGGTGATAATGTGGAGATCAAACAGGCTGTGAGCGCAGAAAGGGGGAAAGTCTGACGTCAGTGACGTCGGTGCCCTTCCTCGGTCCCCTGCGGGCAACGGACTCATCCCGCTCCCCATCTCCATCGGACACTGATGGGTACTGAACCGCCCGGCCCCGGGCCCGGGCACACCACCTGGTTGTGCGGGACCACTCAGAGGGCTCATGTGAGAGCACCTGAATAATTTATGCATGAGCACCCATTGAGCCCATGCACGAGCGCCCAATTAATTTTTACATGGCCACCCAAGTAATCCATGCACGATCGCCCAATTAGTTCACACATGGGTGCCCAAACACCCACCCCGAGCCCCTTGTTAGCGGCCGGCAGGGTGCTGGCATGGTCATGATCGCAGGGCATGGGGCAGCCAAAGGAGGCTGGGGCAGGGGCTGCCCCTCCCGCAGCATGCGCAGGAGGATGGATCCCGCCCTGGGAGCTTCATTAGAGGAACCGCTGCAGAATCCCAGGCCCTTTCTGGCTGTTTCGTGAGCCTGGCAAGTGAGAAAGGCAACCCCTGGCAGTGCTCGAAAAAGGGGTCATTAAGGAGCTGCAGCTGATGGGGATCCAGGGCTTTTTGCAGATGAAGGAGCTGCCGTCAGTCAGTGGGAAGCCAGCGCGAGGGAGTCAAGTCCCCGAGCAGGAGCATCAGCGTGGGGCTGCCTGGAGAGGGGGGTCTGCGAGCCCCTCGGGGAGCCGGGGTGCGGGGTGGAGCAGCGGGGCTGGGGCCAGGGATCCCCCCAGCCCACCCAGAGCTCTGTGCTTGCCCACGGCTGTTTGCAGCAGCTCTCTGCCCTGCAGTGAGCAGTGGAACGGGGTGGCCGAGAGCTGAGCATGAAGAAGGAAGAGGCTGTTCTCTGGGTCCTAGGGACAAACGGAGAGGATGAGCTAAAAATCCAGGATGGCAACTGCCTTTGAGCTGGGACCCTGTGGTGTGAGCTGGTGTCCAGCACAAACACAGCCCTCCCAGCCCCTGCGGCGCAGGGGGGTCTCCACCAGCATCACCGCTGCTGCAGGACCCGGAGGCACGGAGCCCCAAGCAAAGCAGCCAGCAAGGAGCAAACGCGCCCCGGGTCATGCATCAGGCCTGGCTCTGCCAGCAACAAACACTTGCCTGCATGCAGGAGAAAGCCCAAAATCTGGCCAGGGATCCTCTGCAACCACTGCAGCATGCGGTCATGCTCCTGTCATGTTGTTCCTTCGCCAGCTGTTGGGGACAGGAGGCATCTAGGGATGTGCCGAGCCAGGGATGAGCCCTTCTCCCATCCCCTCCCTGCCTGCCGGCGCGGCTCGGCCCCGGCACAGCCTCCGTACTTCTCCGGCAGTTTGGGAAGCAGAAGGTGAGAGCGAGCGTGCGTGGTGAGCTCTTCTCTGCCTTTTCATCCTCCTCTGCCGCCCAGCCACCACAGCTGTCAGCGGCACGGTGCCAGCGCCGGCGCTCGCCACCCCCTCTGCCACTGGGGCGAGGGAAGCATGTTGCCATCTATTTTTGGGTTGGCTCCCTGTGGCGGGGGCAGCTGCGGGGAGTGGGCCCATCCACCCGTCTGGCTGCCTCCCCTCAATGCCACTGGCCCCTCGACCCTGCTCAGCCACCGCTGCCGAGGGTCTCACGGACAGGGATGGGAGAGGTGACGCTGGGGCTGAGGGATGGGGACAGTGGCACTGGGGAGACTGGCAGTGGTGGGCTCAGCATCCCAGGGCAAGGCGAGCTGGACCAAACTGAGCCTCTCCTGAGCTGGCTCTGGCGGGTGAGACGGCAGCACCTGGCCGGCTATATTTAGGAGGAATGTAGGGCAGGCTGGAGCATCCCAGGCGATCGCCTTCCCGCAGCCACTCTCACCCTGCGCTGCACGGACCGCAGCATGTGAGGGCTGGAGCGAGTGCTGCCTGCTGCTGCCCGCGGGCTCTGGCAGGCGAAGGGGGGCCGGAGGGGGCTGCCTTGCTCCGAGCAGATGGGGGCCGCTGCCTGGGCGCACGGTCCGGTTCTGGCCAGCTGGCAAAATGCTCAGGAGATTTCCTCCGAAGGCTTTTTGCTGTGACTGAGGGCTCATGGCAGCAGGGCTGTGGTGCACCCGCAGCAGATGAGCCCCAGCCCCGGGGCTGGGGAGTGCTCAAGGGGTGCAGGGTGCTCCCCACCCCACTGCCCCCCACTCTTGCTCCAGCGGTCAAGGGCTCTTTATCCAGCTGCCGCGTTGCTGGCAGCACGCCGTCAGCCACGGTCAAACTGATCTCCTCTCAGTAGAAGCCTTTGTTCTGCTGCACAGGAGATGTTTAATTCCTATTATTGTCATTAGCATAAAAGTACAAAGAAAGGTGAAGAGAGAAAAATCACTCCTGTCCCCTAATTCCCTGGGTCTCTGCAGCACGGTGAGCGGGGCCGGCGGTGGGAGGGGGCTGCCAGCCGCTGCCCTGGTGTCGGGCAGGATTTGGCACCCATGAGGGTGCTGGGGAGGGAGGAACCCCGCCACAGCCAGGGGACCAGGGGGTGCTGCGGGCATTGCTGCCTGCTGGGCATCTCCCACCCTGCTGGCATTAGTCGTGCGTGCTCCATGTGGACACAGTGCCCTTTGCCGGCCGTGATGGGAGCCCCCGGCTGCACCCCAGCACCCTCCAGGTCCCTGGGCAGCTGCTCCAGCCTCAGGACCAGCCTCGTCTGCATCTCTTGTGCTCATCCCCAGCCGCTTCCAGCAGCGTGCGCTTTCAGCAACTGAGCTCGCGTGAGAAGGGCTAACGCTGCCTTTGCTGCAGGTCAGCCCCAAAACCTCACCGGGCTCTTCATTCCCGTTGTGTCCCATGTGTTTCGGGTGGAGCGGAGCTCAGTGTCCCCCTCTGCCCACAGCGCTGGGCTTTGGCTGCCGTGGGGGAGAGCAGCACATTGCCCAGCTGTCACCGCTCCCCGCAGCGGCAGCCTGGCAGTGGCCATCCCCGATGCTCCGCTCCCCTGCTCCCAGCAAGGCTTCCTTCCTCATGTCCGTCAGTCCCTCATCGCTGGCTGGCCAGCCCAGCCTGGCAGCTTGGCTGTCACCTCCTCATCCCGCTGCTCCACGGCAGCCGTGGTCCAGCTTCACCGCAGGACTTGCCCAGGTCCAGGGTCCCCGCTGCCCCTGTGCCACTGAGGTCACCTCCTTTGTCACTCTGAGGGGCTTCTGAGGATTCACTGGCCTGGTGTGGGAGGTTGTGTCCTGGACCATGGAGGCATGCGGATGGTGTTGGAGTGTGCAGGCTGGCTGTGACACCAGGGCCGCCATCCCGGGGATCGTGGCATCCCTAGGGCCACCGCTCGCAGCTAAGCCCAAGCTCCAGCACAGTGTGCGTCTTGGCTTCACATCACCAGGAATCAGATGAGCAAAAACTCTTCTCCCTCTCCTCCTCTTCTGCCTCTCCTCCTCCTCCTTTGAAAGGTGCGGAAGCCCTTTGTAGCCCCTCACCAGCTGGGTGAGCCCGGGCAGCCCCGTCGGGCTGAGCTGGCGGCAGCGATGTGCTGTGGATCTGGGCTGCGAGCGCTGCGCTCGCGGCTCTGCGCAGGTGCCGGCGCAGCAGTGCCGTGGCCTTGCGCCAGCTCCACCAGCTTCCCAGGAGGCTGGTGGGAAACAGGAGCTGCTGAGGGACCCGACGTTTCCCCAGCACCCGTGTGTGACTGGGGAGAGGGTGCGCACGGCTGGGGCTGATGCTCTGCCAGGGGCTCAGCACCGTGCACGGCCACTTCTGGGGTGCATTTGTGTCCCTTCCATCTGGGGCCAGCACGGGGCCACGGTGCTGTCAGCAGGGACACGGGCTCCGGTGCGGTTTGCAGCCAGGGCAGTGGGGGGGTGATGGCGTGCGGGGGTGTCACTGGAGCCGGGGGACATGCCACCCCACAGGGCTTCACTCTCCCAGGTGATTTCTGGGTTGCTCCTCGCCGGCGCAGGGGGAGGAAGAGGAGAGCTGCCGAAACGGTGCTGGGTTACTGTCAGCACGGCTGGGAAGTGCTGGGAGCTGAGCTGCGTTTTGCACAGGGGCCCTTTGCCGGGGCTTCTGGATGCCGAAAGTGGCTTCATGCTGCTGGCCTGGTCCTTAAAATTCCAGTGAGGGATTTCATCCCACCCACTGGTCTTCATCTCTGCGGGACCCGGCCGCTGTCGAGTGGCCAATGCAGATGCTGCCGATTGGGGCATTAAATTTAAAGAGCTGATTAAGTGCAATGAAAACCGTGTCAGCTCGTTGTCAGCGAGGAGAATGCATCGGGGCTGCGGATTAGAGGCTGAGTGACGGCTGGGGATTGCAGGCAGACAGCCGATCAATCAGCCACCGAGCCGGCAGAGGGGGAAGCTTCCCCCGTACAGGCGTGCCGGCTCGGCGGGGAGGCAGCACTGGATGCTTCGTGGTCTCCCTCCCTGGGCGCCCATCTCGGCCTCGCCCGTCTCCCACTGTGTCTGAACCCAGTGGTTCAGACCAAATCCACTGGAAAAGCTCCAGGTATGCCCAGCTCCGGGCAATGACGTTTCTTGACCTCAAGCAAAGGAGCTGGGGTTGCATTCGGTTGCAAATGTGCAGGTATCAGCCCACGCTGAGCTCTCCCTCAAAAACAGGGGCTTGGTCCAGACCTCCAGCGCCTGCGGCTGCTCGTGCCGGCTGCCGCAGCTCCCTCGCCACCGGCTGCTGCTGGCAGTCGCTGCCGGTTTATCGCCACTTCACACCCTCCCTTCCCGCCCCGTGCCGAAGCATGGATTTGTCGCACGTCTGCGAGGCGGGAGCAGCCATGCCGGGGCTGCGTGGGGGGAGGCGAGGGACGGTGCAGGGCTCGGCACCCCCCTCCCAGCCCTCCCATGCTCCGGATCCGGCACAGAGATGCCAGCAGGGATGTGGGAGCTGTAGGTCTTGCACGGCTTCAGCCGTCTCCAGCTCTTTTCATGCTTCATTTCCCCACCTGTAAAATAGGAAGGAGAGCTAGAGGCTGCGGTGCCGGCAGAGCTTGCAGCAGCAGCACTGGCTCAGCCCGCGGGGCCCATCGCGGTGGACTCATGGCTCTGCTCCACGTGGCCGGAGCAGCCTGGGGACTGGCAGTGCTGGGGCTGGCCTGCCTTTAATTCTGGTATAAATAAATGTAAAATGATCATCTGTTCTTCAGGGGGTATCCAGCCCTTCCTTTCTTTCCCTTGGTTAATTAATTTAATGGTTTTATGATTGCAAAGAGATTAGCTAGGAGATATATAATCTATATATAGAGGTATAGAGGGGACTATAGATAGCACATAAAAGTGAGAACAACCCCCACTCCCCTTGAATTGGGAACTTTTGAAGTGAAGGGGAGGCCTTGCCGGAGGACGTTGATGGAGTGCCTGGATCCAGCCCGCTCACTGCACATCGTGGGAGATGCTCACTGGGATTTAGCGGGGCCGGCACGTGCTGGGAGGCAAGGGAGGGGAGGGTGGGAAACCCAGAGCGCTGATTTGGGGTTGCAAATGGCCGTAACTGGTGACAGATGCAGCAGAGGGATGGGAGGGCAGCGTGTCCTGCCCTCAGGGGAGCAGGGCTGGCGGGTGCCTGCCTGCAGAGGCTGTGCCCTGGAGCCCACAGCACCTCTCTGCCTTGGGGACCCTGGAGTCCCCGGGGTGCACCGGCAGGTCTGGCTGTGCAGAGCAGGGTGCTGCGGAGAGATGGAGATGCTCCCGGCTCCACCTCATCTGGGCTTCGGCAGCTCTGGTGCCATCCCCACAATGTCCCCATGTCACACAGCCTGGCGCCGCTGCCTGGTCCCTCTCCAAGGGCACCCTCCTCAGTACAGGGCAGGGACCCGGGGGGGCATGGGCAGATGCACCCAATAAAGGGAGTTTTGGTGCGTTTTCATGATCAGGAGGCTCAGAGAGGACCAGTGATGGCCCTGGGGTGGGGCTGAGCCCCTCTGCAAGATCTGAGCCCCGAGCCTTCCCCCTCTTCCAGCTCAGCCCGGTGCCACTGTGCCTGGAAGCACTGTGACAAGCCCCGTCCTCCTCCCGCATTGCAGAGAGCCCCCGTCCCTCTGCCTGCGCTGTCGCCTGTTCCCTGGCAGCTCCCTTTGTGCAAGGAAGAAAGCCGGTTCCCGAGTGAACACAACTCTATCGCAGGATCAGCAGCTGTCACGGAGGGAACGTCCTGGAGCATCCGCTGTCCCCTTCCCACAGTGCCGGGGAGGGAGGGCGAGGTGGGAGCTGAGCATCACCAGCTCGTGACATGCACCATGGGCAGGCGCACAAGGGCGATGCTGGGGCTGGGGGTGATGCTCCTGCACTTGCTGCTTGGAAATAGCATTTGGTCCTCTTGGTGCTTCCCACTGAGCACCGTGGCTCACCTCAGTGATGGCCCTCATCCAGGAGCCGGGACAGGGGGGCCGTGGAAACCTCGACCCTGCGGCACCCGTGAGCTGGTGGCTTTCTCCTTGCCCAGATCTGAGAATTTGCAGCCCCGGGGTCGAGGGCGAGGGAGGCTGCACTGGGATGGGTAGAGGGTCCCCAGCACCGGCCTGGCTCTGCAAGGCTGCTCGGGGCTGGCTGCATGGGTCTGTGCCAGCGTCGGGGAGGGGGGCCAACGCCGGAGCAATCACTGTGCATGTCATTTAGGCTTGATGCCGCTATCATGTTCGAATCTCTGGAGGCAGCGAGCTGCAGATTGACTTTGACAAACACGGCCCAGAAGCTGCGTCTTGGCGGATGCAAATTATTCAGCAGCTCCTGGGAAAAATGCTCCCCGACGGCGTGCCGGGGGGGTACAGGCTGTAACACCCTGTCACATCCCCTGCCAGCAACAGCTGTGCCAGGTCCCCCCCCCACTCTCACCCTCCCGGCAAGCAGCGGCGGGGGAGAAGGGTGCGGGGGGGCGTGCATTGGTGTGGTCCCCAAAGGCAGGTGGGTGCAAGGCTGGGGAGGTGACACAGGGGGTTTGGCCAAGGGACGGAGCCCCCCTGACCATCGGAGCGGGCAGCAGACCCCCGGCAGAGCCACGGGCTGTGCATGCACCAAGGAGCGCACGTGCATGTGTGTGCATCTCCAGCCATGTGCAGGGAGACGCCTAAAGCATCCCAGTTCATCCCAGGATTGCATCTTGCTCCATGGGGCTGGGCTGGGTGTGAGATTAAGCTCCAAGAGCAGCTCCAAGCTGTGTGCCGGGGCTGTTTTGAAATTTGCTGGGAGCTGATAATCGAGGAGATGAAGATCTGGAAGATGTCTCCCGGGGTCATTTTACAGATCTGATTTGCCAGACGCTGGGCAGGTAGATCTTGCAGAAAAGCTTGTTGTCAGCTGAGATTCTATTCATGCTCAGAAAATAAGCAGCAGCAAAGCCGTTCCTGGCTGTGAGCCTGGGGCAGAACTGTCCTCAGGGCTGTCCCCAAGTGGGTGACATCTGGGGTTGGACATCGCAGCCTTGTCTGGGGTGAGCTGTTACGGACCCAAACAGGCGCCGTTTGCATTGAGAAATGGGACTTTGTTCCTCTCTCCTTGTTGTAGAGGTGCCTACACCTGGCTGGCTGCATGTGCCTGGGCAAGCCAGGCTTGTGGGGACACGGCGTGGGAGCTCTGGCGTGGCTGGAGGACCCAATCTGAAGCAACCCATGGAGGTTTTGAGACCATCCCCTGCCCCGGCCCCAGGTAGACACATTTTGCCTCGCTCCCGGGTCCCACAAAGTCCAAAGCCCTCCCGAACTCCAAGGGTCAAGCGGGCAAATCCTTAAGAGGAGGATGGGAAACAAATGACAAGGGGAGAAGATGTTTCGAGCCAATCCCTTCTGGAGGTGGCATTTAAGCAGATGGAGGAGTGGAGCCGGTGCTGTCTGAGGAGGATGTGATGGAAATGTGAATATTGAGAGGGTGCTCCGGCTGCCTCGTGGGAGCCGATGCCCTCTGAGATCTTAATAAAACAACAGCCTGCAGCCACTGACCCACAACCAGCTCCTTGTACAAATGCTGCCGGCCCTTTGGAGGTGGCAGGAGCCACTTTCAAGGCTCATTAGGGCCCTGGCTGTGGGCTGGAGGCTTGCAGGACTCCCTCTGCTTCCTGGGAGGTAGACAGGAGCCGGGCAGCGCTAGGGCTGCATCACTCACCGAGCCCTTTGAAAAAGCTTTCGCTGCCTTCTCTGCCCTCGCTGCCGGCTCTGCCCAGGTGCAGCCGGAGAACCTGGCACAGGCGATGCTCAGGCGCTGCTAGCTCTGTGCCAGCCATCGCTGCTGCCTCTTGCTGGGACAGCAAAGCCGCTGCATCAGCTCTCGTGGCTGGACCAGGCACAGGCAAGGCTCCCGCGCCGAGCCCTCCGAACTACAAGCCATATTTTTATTCCTCGGGGTTTGGCATTAATATTTATCTATCAGCAGCTTGTAATTAGGCCTTTCAATGATGCTCCTGTACTTGGTTGAAGTAGATAAATGCAGATGATCTGCGAGCGGAGAGGCAGGCTTGCTTGGGTATGTGCTTCGCGTCTAGATCAATAGCGGGGCTTGGTTAAAATTTTCCATGATGCTTTTCCATGTGCCGCTGCTCCCGCTCGGCTGGCTCTGCCCGCTCTGCCGCCTCCTCGGGAAGGGGGATGCGGGGCGGGAGCCAGGGCTTGGGGGGGAAAATTTCCCCTCCAGGCATTTTCCCACATTTTTTGAGCTTGGTGTCCTGGTGCTGCAGCGGTGGGCAGGGATGGGGATGAGCCAGGCAGGAGAGAGCTGGTGCCGTGCTGCAGGGACATGGGGGCTGCCAGAGCAGGGTCAGGCAGGACAGTCGCCGCCGATGCCAGCTGGGGAGGGACATCTCCATCTCTCCACCCCTGGGGTACCCACAGACCCTCCGCTAGCAGGGGGTCCCAAGGCACATCACACCACAGCCGTACCCACACGTGGCACCTGTAGGTTGCCTTCCTCTGGTGGCTCAGCGCGGCCGGCCAGTGCTGCGGGGTGCTGGATGCGGCCGGGGCCGCTGCTCGGGAAGCGCGTGGCACCACGGGCAGCATCCAGGCCCCGTGCAGCTGCTGCCGTGGCAGGACCCATTCGGGTTCCTCTCGGATCTCTCTCCGTGCTGCTTCCCATCTGCTGTATTATTTCAGCATTTAATTATTTACCGCGGGCTGTGTGGGCGGCTGTACAGAGGCAGTTATTGCTTAATTGAGCTACTTGACTCCAGCACTGCCAAAATAATAACATGCGTGAAAAAAAGATACCCCCTCGACAAGCAGCCTGGGGCGTGGGCAGACCTGCCCGTGGTGGTGGGGGGCAGCACCCACGCCGGGGCTAGAGCTGGGCTTGGAGGGGAGGTTTGGGGTGTTGACCACCCACATCCCACCTTACCCCTCACTCCAGCCAGTGAGGACTGCAAAACCTAGCCCGAAGGGAGAGGGATGCCCCAAGGGAGCGAGCGGTTGGTGCCTGGGGCAGTTGCTGGGGTGCAGGGGGTGGCTGAGCATGGATGCTCCTGCCCAGCTGCCCCACAAGCGTGGTGGGCTCACGCAGCGGCAGAGCCCTGCCAAGGGGCTGCCGGCATCCATCTGCCGAGCAGCCTGTGCCCGGGGCCAGCGTCTCTCCGGGCAGCGCCGCTCTTCCCCATCGGCACCAATGCAGCGCTCAGGGCTTCCCCTCCAGCTGAGGTTGGAAACGGGGAGTTTTGCAGCATTTCCCTGTTTTCCAGAGGGAATCTGGCCCCAGGCTCTGCCTGCCCCTTGTGCCACTAATTCCCTGTGACCTCTCCACCCGTCGACAGGTCGGCGTCCCCAGGACTGCTGTGTGGAACCCCTTGCCCCTCTGGCTGGTGGTGAAGAGGCTCCATCCATCCCTATTTCCAGAGAACGCAGAGCTCCGTGGATGAAAGCTCGGGGTAATTGATATTATTATCGAATCCAGCAGGATGCAGATTGTCACAGAACAAACATCTGCCCGTGGCTCCTCAGGGAGCTCGGAGGAGAGGAGGGAGAGGCGGCCGCTGCCGCTGCTCGCATCTTCCCCCGTAGTGGGACCGGTGATGATGGGAGGGAGGAAGAAGTAAGGGAGACCCGAGTGTGTGTGTTGGAGTGTGTGTGTGCATGTCCGTGCACACACGTGTGTGTATAGGTGTCCACATGTGTGTACACATCCATGTGCATGCAGCTGGGGAACACCTGCACCTCTGGGGTATGTGATTTTGTGATGGGGCTCATCACATCCAGAGACGTGCACGGGGCTCGGGACAAGGACCCAGAGCCAGCTGTCCCCATCTCCTGCACGCTCCCTCCACGCTGTCACATTGGAAGCGGCAATTTATCAGCCTCTAAAGGCTGCTGGGACTGCGTGTGCCTGGAAGTAACGGCTTCTGGTGTGTAAAGGATGGCAGCCATAAATATGCTCCAGGATGCTCCTTGCCACGGCAAAGCGACGAGGCAGGGACCTTCGTTTTGCTCAGCCCATCAAGCACTTGACCCCACGCTGCAGCCTCCTCCCGCTGTCCCCGGGCTGGGGAGCAGGATGGCTGCAGTGGTGGGGACAGTGGGGACAGCGGGGATTCCCACAGTGAGGCTGCTCCCCGTGGGGCTGGGTGCAGCCCCGAGCATGCCGGGGTGGCCGGAGGGGAGCAGAGCTGCAGGCTGGGGCTGGGGGACGTGGAGGTGGCCCCGGCACTGGCGTCGCAGCAGGCGGCATGACCGCTTTGGCAGCCGCCTTGCTCCCGTTACCAGCGTGGCGGGACAAATTGTCTAATTTATAGATGCCTTTTATTTCCCTCCTGGTGTGGCATAAATACAACTCCGTGGGCCTCCACAGCACCGCTCTCCCCATCCGTGCCCCTTGACGCCGGGTGCAGAGGCGACCCCGGGGCTTTCATGGCTTTGTGCCCTGCGTGGAGTGGCGGAGCAGCCGCTGGCACCCCGTGTGCTGGGACGGCACGAGAGGTGATGCTCGCACATGGAGCTGCCATTCCCATGGGAATCTGGGGCCACGGCCTGCAGTGACACAGCCCGCGGTGACCCCGGCTCCATCCTGCCCTTGGCAGCGCCTTTCCCCGTTGCAGGGCTGGTCTCTTTTCTGACTGTGGTGGGGATGGGGAGAGACACATATGAACATACGGGGAAGGATGAAGGAGCGAACAAGCGTATAAATGCCCTGGACTGGGGTTGCCGGGTGCAGGCGATGCTGCAGGGGGGACACTGGGTGGGTGGAAGGGTCCTTTGTGGGTCCCTGACCCCTTGGTCTTTCAGGGTTGAGCCTAGGGTGGGAGAGCCCAGCATGGGGCAAGGACAGCGCCACCCTGTTGGGGACACCACGGAGCACTGAGGGGCTTGTGTGTCCCTAATGAGGGTCCCTGATGAGGAGAGTAAGCAGCTGTGGGGCTGGGTGGGTGGGTGTGGGTTTCCTCCCCACCCATGAGCCCAGCTGTGCTGCATGAGGAGGATGATGGTGGAGGTGGAGGAGGCTCCTGCTCTGTTTGGAGAGGGTGAAGCATGGAGTGGGGAGCTTAGATCAGCCGGGTTCCTGTGCTGGGACCCTGTAGGGCTGTGCACAGCCGAGCTGGGCCACCAAGATGGGCTGCTGGGCCACCAAGATCTGGGGACCACGACTGATGGGGCACAAACAGAGGCTGGCCAAGCCAGGGGAGCTGAGGCAGGTGAGTGGTGCGCGCTGGGAGCTGGGCTGCAGCCCCTGCATGGTGAGGGACAGCTCGGGGTCATCCCCGGGCCCCCGTGGGGGTCACTGAGCCCAGCCGTGCCGCCTCGGGGTGTCTGCAGAGCCACCCTTGAGAAAGACGTGGCCAAGCATGTTCACCACCCATTGGGAAGCGGTTGTGTGCAGAGAAATAAATTAATTAAACCCATCAAATAAAACAGCACAACAGCCCCAGTGGGATCCCTGCTAATGCATTCACTGGTTGCATTTAGGTATTAATACCCTGACAGGAGGGCTTTAATTATCAGCCTTTAAGCCTGGTTTTCTCCTCCCCGCCCGAGCATCTCCCGGCTCGGGTCCCTGCATCCTCATGGGAGCTGGCTGTCAGCTCATGTCGCTCTCCAAGAGCATCCCTGCTCCCCGCCCGGCACCCACAGCCTCATCCCAGCCTATCTCCCGCAGTCATCCTCGCTCCGCTGGGATGCCAGCAAACGAGGATCAAACCGAATTAGTGTGAAGCTCTTGCATAAAGATCCAGCAAAGCAAAGTGATTCCCGGCTGATCCGATTGTGCTGCCGTAACCCGCGCTGCCGGAGAGCCGGGGGCGGCTGGGGGAAGAGCGCGGCGGGGCTCGGCGCGGGGAAAAGGGCCGACGTGTTGTGGTTTTTGATAAATTGTTGATAATTTCAGCTGCTGGAGGAGCTCGCGGGATCTCTTTTTTTATTCAGAAAAGAAGGAAACCCAAATCTGTGAGCTTAAGCAGTCCCGGTTGTCTTGGTGCACAACCCAGGGAGGTTTTTGCTGGGCTTGTAAAGCGAATGGTGTCACTGTGCTCCCAAGCAGCCAGCGACACGGTTAGTGCCGGTGTCGAGGTAAAGCACAGCTTTGTCTCCATTGGGTCTCTCCATCCTGCCCTGCGCATGAGAACGTGGCCGGTCCCCTCTCGTCCCCCCAGCCGGAGCCCGTGTCTGGAGGATCCTCGATGCCAGCTTGTGCCCCTGCCCACCTGCAGGCTTAAATCCATCTCCTGTAAATGCAAAGAGGGGATTTCCCAGGCAGGGGTCTGAAGGAAAGCGTCTCTCCCTGCTCAGCCCTGGGCTCCCTCTCGCCCTCGTCGTCCCAAAGCCTCCGCCTGGGGAGCGCCCGCCGGGGCTGCCATCCCGGCAAGATGCCGCTGCGCCCGTCCAGCCCCGGCTCTCCTGCCCAGAGCTTTGCCTCCTCACAGGATGGGATCCAACAGAAGGACATGCACAATTTAACCGGGTATTACAGGCTTAATAACACAGTCATTAGGAGTTTAGAAATTAAAAGGGGAAAAATAAGCCAGTGCTGGGCTCAACACGCTGGGTGCGTGTGGCGGGGAGGGGCTGGGTGGGATTTAGTTAAATTTTAGCTGGGGTCAAACCTCCACCTGGGAAGTGAAAGAGCGTGGGGTGGTAGAGTAGGTCCAGTGCTGGGGGTGCAGCCGGGGTTTCCCAGCCGGCGAGGGTGCTGGCGGCCAGGAGCTGCCAGTCTTCAAATCCATCAGGAGAAGCTGCCCCCCCACCGCAGCCCTGGGACGGAGCGTTTGTCTCCCTGCCAAAGTGTGCTCATTGCTCCCGCATGCTAGCTTGCGCAGCTAATTGTCTTTTAATTTTCATTGTCTTTTAATGTAGCTGTAGTCAGTTGTGGTATAATTAGCAGCGTACCTTATCTGTGGAGCTGCTCGCCCAGGGCTCGGTGCTGTGTGGGGTGGGGGCTCGCAGGGCACCCTGCGATGGAGGTCGGGGGATCATTGGGTTTGAATGCTTGCACGGGGAGGAAGTGGCGTTTCTCCAGGATGGGCACGATGCTGATGGGAGGTGCAAGAAGTACTTGGGGAAAAGCCTGGGGATGGTGCTGGAAGGAGCAGGCAGAGAAGAGGGTTCCCCATCGGATGCTGGGAGAGACCCCGGCTCCACCGGAGGGGTTTGGTCCTGGGCCAAATTGCAGCTGGGGGAAATTGGTGGAAGCGTGCCTGGGTGTGCTGCACTGCGAGTGTGCCTGTGCGTGCTGTGGCACATCGACGCCGTCCCCAAATCGGCGATGGGAGCAGGGAAAGAGCCCGAGCAGATTAGTTTGCTGCACTGATCGGCTCCATGGGCTGCCTCGCGGCTCTTAATTTATTGGGTTGTTATTTTAAATATACTTTAAAGCGCAGCGCTAGATGGAAAGCGGCTTTCTGAAGAGCCCATCTCGGGGCTTTCTCTCCATTTCCCATCAATGAGTTGGACATAACAAATCTGCCGTGTTTATAAATCAGCTTCCCATCCCTCCCACTGCCTGCGGGTCCCCCCCGCTGCCTGCGATGCCACGCTGGGCTATTTCTGACTCAGGCATCAGCGTGGCAATAACGAGTCGGGCACCGAGGCTTCGCTGGCAACTTACTTGATGATGCACAAAGCGGAGCGAGCGAGTCTCGCTCGTCAGCGGCGGCGGGTGCTGCTGGCTGCTAATGACGGGCTTTTGCTTACCAGTGGAATAAGCGGAGGGAGGTCAGGAGCGATGCGAGGGATGGGAGGTGCTGTCACACCGGGTGGTGTGACGGCTCTTCCCGGTGCAGCTGCCCGTCAGGCCCCGAGCCATATGGTCGATGTTGTCCGTGGTGAGTGGCTCCGCGCCTTGGGAAAGCCAAAATCCTCCGAAGCCAGAGGGGAGCAATCCCAGCTGACACCCAGCAGCTTTTCCTCTGGGATGCTCCAACCCTGACCTCGCTCCTCGTGGGACAGGACCAGGGATGTCCGGTGGTGTCGGAGAGACCAGCCCAAACCGCTCCTTTCCTCAAAATCATGCTTTCATCCTTTCTTCTCCCCTGCTTTGCTGGCTGCCGCTTCGGCGCAGCATTTCGGTGGGTGCCGGGCTGCTCGCAGGGTGCAGCCGCCTGCCCCAACCTCCCCCGTGGCCACAGACCGCCCGTCTGAGATCTCATAATATTCAAACCTCGGTGCCTCCATCAGAGATCGCAGCCGCCTGGCAGCACCAGCAGGAGTGGGTCCGGCCGGAGGATGAATTGATTTCTGCCAGAGGATCTATCCCTGCAGCGCATCTGCCCGAAAAATAGTTGTCAGGGCTGGTTTGTGTGCGCGTGTATTTTCCCACCAATAAACTTCTGCCACAATTACCCCATTTTTTATCTTTATGGCCTTGGACGCTGCAGGAGATATTGGATCCATATCGGAGCAAAAGAGGACATGAAAAAAGCTACTAAAACCAGAGAGGAGATCAGTCAAACCGTCGGGTGAAATACGCTATTTTGATTAAGCATTCAGCAGGTAACCCAAACATAATTTATGGGGCTTAAACAGCTGCACGTCGGGTTTTGCTCAATGCTGAGAGCCGGCTCCTTCGAAGAGCACCGGTTCGGTGTTACCCGCAGCTCGCCGTGGCCGATGGAGAGTGAGGACGGCCCTGGGGACCCCCGGGGATCCTCACAGCCCAACCCCGTGGGGCATTGCACCCCAGGACTGCGATTCTGGGAGGCTGAGATCGATAAGAAACAATTTGGTTGTGCTCGGATGGAAGAAGGTGTTTTACCCGTGCAGCCGCTGGCTGTCGAAGAGCAAGTGAGAGGCAGCAAAGGAGATGCTTTCCAGGAGCGGGGATTTAATTGCTGGAGCAAACGAGGCCCCGCTGAGGGCAGGACCTGCATCCTTTGGCTGGGGGAAACACTCTTGCCCCCCTGAGCAAGCCTGGCTGCAAAGCCCTGCGTTCCGGGGTGCCCAGGGACGGGCTGCGGGTGGTTTTTGGGGAGTGGGTTCAACCCCTGCCTTGCACCGCTGTCCCTTCAGCTGGGACCTGCATGGCTCTGTGCCCGCCGTGCTGAGAAGGCATTTATCCTGTGGATGCTTTATAGCCCTCATCCATCGCCCACTCGGATCGGGGCATTTGCAATCCCCCGTCCTGCTGCTGCCTGCAGGTGATGTGTGGGCGTCCGCCCGGCCGCGGCAGGCTGCTGCGCTGGGGGTTTATGATGTGTATTAAAAAAAAAGTCAATAGGAAAGGGCCAGGAGGGATGACAGGGCCCATCCATCACGGGTGAGGAGCTGCATTGTGGCCGAGGCTTATCCCAGTGAGAGGACCATGGAGCCGGCTGGCGGCTCCGTCCGCACAGCCCCTCACCAGGTCACGCCGGTGTTGCGGGGGGGTTTCATCTCCTGCCTTCGTTCACCCTGCTCCCTCAGCCATCCGTCACCTGGCGGAGGGGATGGCAGCAGGGCTCTGGATTAAAGGGACAGGATTTATGGGCAGGGCTCGGCAGCAAGGCTGGGAGGCGGCTGCGAGCGAGCTGCAGGGACGGAGGATCCGGTGGCAGTTGGGAATCGATGGGGCAGTGCGGCGGGGGCTCCCGTGGCAAAAAGGGTGCTGCACCCAGCTGTGATACCCCTTCTGCTGCTGCCCTGAAGTCTCTTCTGCCGGAGAAGTGCCGAGCTCACAGGGCCGTGCCGGAGCGCATGGGTACTTCTCGGGCGTCGATGGATGGAGGCCGGTGCTCTGCGTCCCATGGGTGCGACCAGGGGACGGGCTCGGGTCAGCCCGGGGACCCAGCCAGCCCCAAGGCCCCTGTGTCCTCCGTGCTGATGGCGGGGGGCTGCTGGGTCAGCTCCCAGGTGTCCGAGGAGGAAGAATGAGCACTTTCATTAATTATCCATCAGAAACGAGGCATTCCAAGACCTCAGGGACCTGCAGCGGGTGATGCTGATAGCGGTGCCCCGGGGACTGTGGCATTTGGGCAAAGGTTGGTGGCTCCAACATCGTCACTCTCCACCTGCTTTCGGAGGGGGACACGGTGCTGTTTGTCAGCGCGGCATCGCCGGCTGCCAGACCCCACGTTACGGCGAGGCGGTGATGGAGGTTGGGGAAAATTAGACACAGCCTGGGCACGGTGCTGGGGGAGATCGGCCCCGAGTCAGACCTGGCACCTCTGGCTTGGCCCAAATTCCCCGCTGGGGAGCGAGGGCTGCTTTGAAGGTGTCTTGATGGTGGGGCTTTGCAGAGCAGGCGGGGAGAGGAGAGGTCGGCAGGTATTCCTGCCGTACTCCATAGGCGGGTGCCTGTCATTTAACATCAGTTAATGAGTACTTACAGTGTTATGTAAATTTGCTCTTCGCTCTCGCCCCAAGGAATCAAATAAGAGCAAGTGCCTTTTTTTTTCCCTTTCTCCTTTAATCTTGCCACAGATCGTCTTTTCTTTTTCCCTTTTTCCTTTCATTTAGCAGCAAAGCAGCTGGGAGATCACACCAAATGCTGAATTCAAACCGGTGCGTGCAGATTTCATAGACGGGCACTACCTGGGTACCGGTACTGCGGGGGAACATGCGCCGGTGCGGCGGCAGAGCAGGCACCTTAGCCGTGCCGAGAGCCCCCTGCCCAGAGTCCCCTGCCCAGCCTTCTCCTCAGTTTTGGTGTTTTACATCCCTCCAGAAACCCTCCGCTGTAGTCAGCACGTAAGCATGAGCATTGCGAAACGCTGGCAAAGGTTTTTGGACCTGCGGTATTAGAAGCTCCAGCAAGAAACGTGCAGCCTCAACGCCACTGCTGATGGGCTCTGCCACATGGCGATGCCCGGGCAGGGACCGGTGAGCGTGGGGGCTCGGGTTGGTCTGAATGCACACGTGTTGGTTCAACCCTTCGGTAAACAGCGGAAGAAAAGACACTTGGCTTTGTACACATCCGTCTCCTGGAAGTACTTTTTAGCTCCTTTCCTTAGTAATTATTCTTGGTATGAGAAAGCAGCTCGGCAGCTCTAAGACCTGGGAGGAAATGTGTCAGTCATATAATGATTTTCTTGATATTTTTCCCCCTTCAAATGAAAGTTGGCTAATGGTTCGTTTAGAAAAAATAATTGCCACTGATTTCTCCAAATTGCAGAAAATGTATTAATGACACTTTTCAAGACAGAAATAACACAATTTGCATTCAAATGTGCCTAATCTTTGCAAACTCCACTTGGTATTTTCTTGCAGACACATAAAATACTGAGCGTTTCAGCACATTGTGAGAGCGCTGCAGCTCTGGAGGAGTGCTGATGAATGGTGGCAGGAGCAGGTGCCTCGCAGCCGGGGATGCTCACAGGGACGGTGGCCGGGGACAGCTCTCGCTGCAGCGGCTCCATCTCGGGGGCCCGGTGAGCTGCAGCGCAGCATGGCCAGCTCCGGCACCGCTGGTGCAGGCAGCGATGTTCAAACCATGCTGGGTTTGCTTGTCCGTATTGACTTACAGCGCTGCCAGGAGGGGAACGCCGCCTCGCCGAGCTGCTTCGCTTTATTAATAACCCGGTCCTTGATTTTTATTATTGCTGCCTCATTAGCAAGAGCCCAGGGGGAACTGGTGGCACAAGTAGTGATTTATGCAGCGGGGCATGATTCCCCTGGGATGGGCAGGATGGGGAGCCCCAGGAGAGGCTGAATGTCCCCGTCCTGCAGGGATAAGCCAGGGGTGAGGACGGCATCGGGGTGTCCCGGGCTCTGCCCTTCGCCCCCTGGCCCAGGGCAGCTTCCTGCGCTGCTGCTTCAGGTCTTGGCATCCACAAAGGCTGGGGCTGTGGGTGAGCAGATGGGAGAGTTCGGGTCATCGGGTCGCTTTGCTGCCCTTATGTCCCACTGGCATCACTGGCGATGGGAGGGACGAGGCTGGCAGAGCATCCCCTGCCCAGAGGGCGGGATCACGGCTGCAGGGATGGCTGCTTTGCCCCCAGACCCCTTGCCGCGCACCCGCACTCTCCTCCACCACGGCTGCTGCAGTTTAATTCTGCATTAGGCATAAATGTGTTTGGTTTTAGGAGATCAGAACGGACTCAGAGCTGTTGAAATTGGACTTTTCCCTGGCTTTGGCAGGGCAGAACTGCTGCAGAGGAGCTGAGAGCAAAATCCCCCTGGTAGCTTCAGCGGGAGATCAAGAGTAGTCAAGAAATCGTGATGAACCCTTGAATTAATATTCCTCTTCCCGAATAATGATTGTTCCCAGCTCCTCACCCGTGGGCTGCCTGCAGAGTGCCTGGGCCCTCCCCAGCTGACAGGTGGGGAAACTGAGGCATGGGGCAGCAGAGCACCAGCCCAACCTGGGGCAGTTGTGGGGGTTCGATGGAGGATTTCCCCAGAGCCAGGAGGCAGCAGTGCAGGGTCTCTCTGGCCCCCTGGACGCGTCCCTCCTGCCCCTTGTTTTAGGAGGTAAATGCATTTATCTGGAGAGGGGAAACCTTCCCTTTCGTCGGCTGAAAAATAACTCTGTTTCTTTCATGCAAAGAGTAACTGCAGTGGCGTCAATATTTGTGCCCCGTGGAGCTGAGGCTGCTCCCCGCCGTGGGCAGGAGCCTTTCCGAGGGCTTGGGTTTGGGGCTTTATGGCTCCGCTGTAAAAGAAAAACAGCTGCTGAGAAAAAGAAGCCACAGACAATCCTGGATGGGTTTGTCCGGGCGGCTGGGGGGTCCTGGGGACCTGCGGGCCCCTTCCCCTCCTGTCCGGGCAGGTTCCTAGGGATGTTCTGTGCCTCTCGCTGGACTCCATCCCAGGAGCAGCCGCCTCGGGTTGGGAGCTGGGGGTGCAGGGTGCAGGGGGTGCTGGCTGTAATGCTGGCATAATGCACTGCACGACTGCGCTGCACAGCCCTCAGGGGCTTAACTCGCCTGGTTGTGCTTTATGTGCAACGCACTCGGATGCTCCCCGGGCCTCAGACTCCATAAAAAGCAAACAGCTGCCTTAAAAACTAAAAGAAGGAGGAAAGCGCCCTCCGGCTTTCTCCCCCCTCCGTGTCGTCTCCTGTCCGGCTCCGACTTTCGAATTGCTTTTCCTCATCTCCCCTCTCCCCCTGGGGTTAGACCCTTTGCAGACCCGGCAGAGGCAATTCCCCCTTTGGGGCTGGTTTTGGGAGCATCCCCGAGGCCCCCAGCCCCGTCCCCCCCAGCCTGTGACACATCTTGGGGTCAGGACTCACCCCCTGGTGTCCCTGTTCCTCTGGAGGGGAGAGCCCCTCTGATGGGGGGCACAGTGAGCGGACGGGGGGACAGGAGAGAGGGATGGGTGCGTGCAACGCCAGGGCTGCCGGCAGTAGCTGGGGTTTATTGCAGAGCCCCCGTGCCCTCGGCATGTCCCCAGCAAGGCCAGGGGCAGCGGGGGACCCTCGCCAGCCCCTCTCTCCTCCTGAAGTTATTTCTCTCTTCTCCCCTTCTGTTTTCTTTGCAAACAGCTTGCCTTTGAAATTCAAATGTTGCTGTAGCCCTTTCCTCACCCGCTGCAGGAATATCTCCCTTTTCATCTGAAAATAATTAACAAATGAACAAAACTCCTGTGTGAAATTAAAATTCATGCCCAGAGGTGACCTTTGAAGCCCAGTACTCGCTGCTGCTGGGTTGGGTTGGTTTTTTTTTTTTCCTTTTTTTTTCTCATGCTCTCCCCTGCTTCAGAAGTGCTCCTTTACACCTCCTTTTCTCTCTCTTTTTAATTGCATTAAATTGCATTCCTCCAGAGATGATCTCCCTCTCGCCGCCGCCTCCTCCCTGGTCCTGGCTGTCCCCGTGGGCTCCCAAATCTCCCCCTGGCGAGGGGCCGGGCTCAGCCCAATGCTCCCCACGGGCTCCGGCACGGCGGGCACAGTGTGTCAGGCTGTCTGGCAGATCAATAAGGTTATTAAATCCCCACCAGCCGGCCGTGGCCGGGCTCCATCTGGCCAGCTGGCACCCAGACATGGGGCTGAGGTCAGCCGCCATGGGAGGATAATTGTTTGTAATTGGTAACGAAGAGCCTCGGGCAGCAACTTTCCTGCCGGAGCCCCACGGCTGCTCGCCTGCCCCAGCGCAGGGGGCTTCCCTGCTTGATCCCCATAGGGCTGGAAATGTCTCGTTGCTGCTTATTTTGAGCTGATACTCAAGTGCTCTGGATTTTCCTGCCTTGGCGCTGGCTGCTTGCAGATGCTGGGGGGTTTGCAAGGCTTTGCCCCACCGTCGCTCCTCTTGCCAAGTGGCTGCCCAGCATGATGGACCCTTCCCACGTCCACCCATGGAGAAGCCAGCCCAAAGCTGGTTTTCTCACCAGAGCGACATGACGACCCTGAGGTGCAGCCTGGGGTGTTTCGTGGAGGAGCGTGGGAAGGCATGGGCCATCCTGCTGCGTGCACATATGCCCATGTGTCGGGCTCCTGCGCCGGGGGAAAACTGGTCCCCTTGGTCTAGTCTTGCTTTGCACCCTAGCTGGGATGGATTGTTGGGCTGGGCCACCCCAGCGCGTGTGGTGGCGTTCGAGGAGCAGCGAGGGTAGGAGTGAGCCAGGACAAGTGCTGGGGACAGTGGTGGAGAAGGAGAAGAGGTCTTTTCCCTGCATGGGAATAGACTCTGCTGGCTTCGCCCTGGCATCCAGATGGACCTCATCCTCCCAGCATGGCCGGCCATGGATGGGACACCAGTGGGGCATCAATTCAGCTGCACGCCAGGGTTGCTCCATGAGGATGCTCCTTTGGGGCCAGGCAAGGACCCTCTGGCTCCTGTGGGAGCTCGTGGATTCCCATCGGCTCCCATCCTGCAGCCCTGGCTCTGGGGATGAGTGAACAAACAGACCCTCCCACCCCCCAGCGGAGGCAGCAACCGGCTCTGTAATTAAGCCAAGTGGGAAAGGTTGCCATGGTACCAAAAACGAAGAAACGAAGCTGCACCTTTATTGCTGCTCCGGAGCCTCCGGGTATTCCGAGCCCCTCTGCCCAGGGCAGTGGGATGCTGTGGGGCACAGAGGACGCTGTGGTCCCCCTGCCTGCCCCTGGCCTCTGCCCCACGTCTGCGGAGGGGCAGAGGTGTTGGGATGGGGCAGCTGGTCCCTGGGGCTGTGCCATGTCTGTTCCCCGGGGATCTGGGGTTGGTCCCCATGGGCTCCCTGCTCCATCCTGCTTTACCCGTGCCTCTGCAGCACTCCGGCCCACGGGGCCGTGTCCCCGTCTACGTGGGACCCACCAGGCTGCGCTCAGCACGGTGCAGGCAGCCCTCGGGGGCTCTCCAATGGGCTCACGTGGATCCCAGCCTGGGGGGGCTTCCCCAGCACCCCAATCCTGCTGGCTGATTGCATCCCCCCCCACCCCAACGCCTCCCTGCGCCTGCGATCGCCCTGATGGAGGTGGCTCCATCACATCCCGTTGTCCTGGCAACAGGCAAGGATGCTGCAGAGCCAGCCCCAGCTAGTCCCCTCCGGCTATGGGGGGCTGCCCTCACCCTCAAATATCCCCTGCCCCGTGCCTGGACCCGAGGGTCCCGCTGCATTTCCCAGCCAGCTGGTAAGGGAGAGCACTTCTGCCCCAGGGATGGCGGGGACTATCCCATCCTCACGACCCCAGCTCGTTCCGCTCCCCCCAGGTTCATGCAGGACGGGGTGCCTGCGGGCATTCATGTCCCTTTGTCCCCCCCTAGTTCCTCGGCAGGCTGTGATTATTTACGGAGCGAGGAGCAAAGCAGGGCTGGTGGCGCAGCGGAGTATCAATTAGTTAATTATCGGCAGGCCGCCTGCCTGGCTGCCAGCATTAAGCCATTTACCGTAGGGCTCTTCTGGGACTTAAGAGCCTCCTGACACAAGCAGGTAACAGCACTGGGGCGGGGGCAGGCAGAGCCTCGAGGGGGTGGGCGGCATTTTTGGGGTGTACCCCGCCAGCTCCTCCCAAATGCTATGGCCAGGTTGGGATTTATTTTTTCTGCCTCTGCCCCACATTTCAAGCTCATTCCTTGCCCTTTCTCTGGCCTTGTCCTCATGTTTCTGCTGCGACAAAAATAGCCAAACAGGTGCTAAAATAGAATTAAAGCACTTGAATATGTAAATGCTATTTGTGCTCACCCCGTCGCCTCCTTAATTTTGGCAAGAACGATGCTTTTCTTCCAACCCTAGCCCAAGGAGGCGATTTTGGACCAGGGAGCACAGGGGTACAGAGCCGAGCCAGGGGGCAAGGAGCTGGGCTCCCTGGATTTGCGAGCTCTCCTCGGCACTGATGACCCTCTTCCCAGAAGCTCCTACAAATACTGGTTTTCCACCCAAAGTTGGTGAGTGCCATCACTAGCGTCAGGCAGCAGCATGCAAGCTCCCTTTGGCTGCCCCGGGGGACACATGGCATCGTTGCTGGCTGGTCCCCATCCTACCAAGGGATGCTTTGAACTCAGCATATTCCTGGGAGGAGGTGGGGGGCACTAGGCTCAGCCCTGCGGCACAGGGTTGGACCTCTCATAGAGGAAGAGCTTGGCAGCCCGGAGTCGATCCGTCTTGGTGCGGCAAGGGGGGATATCTCGGGCACGCTGCCATGAAACTCGGCTGCTCCCGCGGCTGCCGAGGGGAAGGAATTAAGCACTTTGAGAAGCTGGCAAAGGTCCCTCTGGGAGCCCTGCGGTGGCTTCTTCAAACCCATTGTTATTTTTCCCTCCCATCAGAAGTTACAATACATGGTTGCTGCTGGTGCCGACACCTCTGATCCCTGCTCCGCTCCAGTGCCGCAGCTCCCTGCTCCGTGTGCTGCCGGACTCACGATGCCCGGGTCTGCATCACCCCCTCCATGCACCAATCTGCCCACGAGGCAGCTGAGAGACCTGGGGGACCCTTAAATCCCTGCCCACGGCCATGGGCTCCCATCCCACTCCTTCTGCCCCCATGCTCCCTCTTCCCCAAGTCTGGTTTCTCTCTGCCGAGGCAAGTGCCGGCGTGCAGGGAGGGCTGGGTAAGGCTCGCTCCGAGACAGGGAAGCTTGGGGCTGTGGGTGTGAGCTCTGCCAGTCGGCACAGATGCTGTATTTGCTCACACAACAGCTCTGCTTCCCCCTCCAGATTTTGCCCTGAAAAACTAGGGCACTGCCCACGTCTCCTAATCCCCCCTGGCATCTGCTGCTGCCGGTGCTTGGGGACAGGGAGCAGACGTGTCCCTCCCGGGTGCCCACGCAAGGACTGGCCCCTGCGCCGGGTGCTGCACCCGCGGGACTGGAGGGTCCAGGGAGGCATTAGAGGGGTTGGATCCAGGATGAGACCTGCTGCCCCAACCAGTCTCTGCCTGGCTTCCCGCAGCAAACCGCAGGCAGGGCGGCCTTCGATTGTGGTGCCATCCCAGGCGTGCCTGGGCGGCCAGTGCCCGGTTCAGGAAGGAGCATCAGGGCATCACGGGGACCTCATCGGAGGTGTCTGCTCCTGTTCTCCCTCCCCTGGTCTCCAGCCGAGCAGCGGGTCAAGGTGCCAGGATGGCCATGCACCCACCGGCTCCGGCTCCGCACCAGGCGGTGGCAGGGAGGCAGCACAATCTGCATTTAAATGGGGATATTTAAAGCCCGAGCCGGGTGGGAAGCGAAGGAATCAATTTCCCAAGTGGGAGGGCGGGGTGTTATTTTTATATATTATTGGATACGCAGCTTAAATCTGGTCCTGGAAAATGAAGAGGAAATGGGGTGGGGTGGGGAAGGGAAATCATGTCCCGGCGTTATTGCTCTGCAGTCACTGGCTCCGGATGCACTGGGAGAGTCGCCCATTGCTGCCAGCCCCAGGCCGTGCCACGCCATGTCCCTCTCCTTCCCCGGCCCCGGCTGGGGTTACAGGAGGGGACAGGGACCTGGGCACACCCTTGCTCACGTCCCCATCGGATACGTCTCTGCGGCCCGGTGTGCTGCAGCGGGCGCTGGCATTTACTGGGGTGCAAAATACAAATGGTCAAAGCAAGGGAAGGCAAAGCCATCAAGTTGTGTCAGTGCCCGGGGCTGTTCCACACAAGGATCCGAAGGGCTCGCTGCCCTCGGCTCCGAGCATCCCCTCTGCTCCAAGCATCCCCTCCGCTCCGAGCATCCCCACCTACTCACGGCCGAGCATTTTGGGACATCGCTGGCCCTGGCCTGATATCGCGGCGTGATAGAGCCGTGCATGTTCCTCCAGCAGCGACGCTGGTTTTTGGAGGTGGGCAGGGGCTCCTTTTGTGCTGGTTGTTAATTAAGAGGATCATTCAGAGCCACTAGTAGTGTAGTGTGTTGTCTTATAATAGTTGCGATTCTGTCCCTGTGCCAGCTTCCATTAGCAACAAAACCCACTTATCTTGTTCTTTCCTATCTCTTCCCTTTATATTTTTATCCTTCCCTCTCCCTGCAAGTCTCTCTCTCCTCTTTTTTCAGCCCCAGCACCGCAGTAATAATTCTACCAGTCGTCATCTCGGTTGACAAAACACTGTTGATGTGACAGCTCCGAGCTATGAAATCTCCGTTACCGCTCGATAATTAATTTACTAATTGCGTGCGCTGCTTCGCCACGTGGCTCGGAGCCAGCTCCAGGGCCAGCAGTGCCATCCTGACCTCGGCGCCTGCCGGCTCCGGGGATGCCTGGGGGGAGAAATGGGGTGATCCCCTCCCCGTGCTGGGGACCGTGGTGCGAGAGGGGGACCTCCGTGGGGATTGGACCACGTTGCTGCTGGCCATGCTGCTCTGTGGGGGGCTTTGCCATGGGGTGCCCCCCGGGTTGCTCCCTCCGGGAGGTCAGTGCATGGATGTGGTTCTCCTGGGGAATGTGGGAAACTGGGATGGAGGGAAGGGGAAGGGGAAGAGGCTGGCACAGGATGGAGGGGGCAAGCCCCATTGCCCCCCGGTTTTCTGCCCCAGCGAGCTGCCGTCACCGCCAGCCATGCTTGATTGAGTGAAGCCGTCACCTCCATCCTCTGTCCCATCAGAGAGAAGGTTTCAAAACGGGTCCATCATTTAGAAGAAAAAAGCCCTTCCTCGCCTGTCTCCTGGCCGATAAACATGGGTACGTGCTTTGCCCCAGTGCCAGGCGTCGGATGGGACCTGCCGCTGCCTTCGCACCGTGTGAGGGGCAGGAGGTGTCCCCAAAACCCCATCCACGTGTCCCCTCCAGCACACCGCAGCCAGCTGGTTTCTTCCACCTTGTTAAAGACCCATCCCGCATCTCATGTACGATGGGAACATGTGATGGAGGGGAGAGGGGAGGTTCTCTCCTCCTGCCGATTCCTTTTTAAACCCATTCAGAGACCGCCTGTGCCTCCTGCCCGGCTCCGTGCCAGGGAGCTGGGGCTTAGCGAGAGCTGATGGCTCCCACACGGGGATTTTGGTGGCTGTGGAATGTTTTGATTTTCCCTGATTGCAAGAGGCAAAATGAACAAAGTCTGCCGGAGCCGCTGTAACCAAGCGGCATCTCTTGCTTCGACATCGCCGCTTGTTTCATTCCCGGAGGGAAGCGTTGGGTTTTACTTTGTTTTGTTGATTTTTGTTGGGTTTTCTATTTTCCCTTTGATGTCTCAAGCCCCAGACGATGTGTTTTCATCTGCAGGAAAACTTCTTCAGGTCTCCAGCAGGACGTGCAGGGCAGGACCTCGGCCATGTCTGTGCCCACGGAGCAGCATTTGGGGTTAAACCCCGCTGTTTGGGGTGGTGTGGGGAAGACCCCACTGTGCTCTCTGACCCATGGAGCCTCTGCCACAGCATGGTGCCATGGGTTGGCATTGGGGACGGACAGACCCTGCATGCATCTCCTCGGGCTTTGCAGCCCGGGAGGTGACACATGCTGAGATCCTCGTCAGCCTATTTTTAGGAGATGTCACCTGAGACTTGGTATTGATTTGTTCTCACCGCCTGTACCTGCTTGGGCTCAGCCACTGCCCGTGGCATTGGCACGTTGTCACCCACTGCTGGTACAGAAGCGGGGATGGGGCAGCTCGGGGGGACCAGCTCCAGCAAATACAGAGGCAGGATGGGTGCTGGCACTTGGCTGGGCTCGGTGCCCTGCAGGGCTCTGCCCTGAACACGTATAGGATATATGCAGGGAAGGGAAACTGAGGCACGGAACGATGGCGTGTAAGGGAATTTGACTCTGCCCTGGCTCCCAGCACGAGGCTGCCCAGTTGGGGCAGGTGTCGCTGGCACGGCACGGCCGCCTAACAGGGGGTTAAGTGCTCTGCCCTGATGCCAGGGGACCTTCCAGCGCTGCCACCTCCTTACTGGGTAAATAAATAATGTCTCGCCTCTGAAGCCGCAGGGTTGGTTACATGGTAATTGCTTTTTGGGAGATGCAATTACCGGGTGATGTGGCGGAACGTGTCCTGCCCATGTGTTGGCACAATCTCCTGCCAGGATCTGGCCCCGGACGTGGGTCGGGTGCTGGTGGCAGGCGGCGCCATCCCTGTGGGTGCTAAGGGCATCGCTGCTGCTTCGGGTGCTGCTCGCAGGGACCGCGGCACCGTCCTCCGCCACACACTCTCGTCCCTGAGGGCAGGGGCCGGATCCAACCTTCCTACATCCTTCCCCTCTCCCTGCAGCCAGAGCCCCCAAACCCACCTTGCTTTAAATCCTCCTCTGCTTTTTGGGCTTTGGGGCTCCCTCCTCCCGTTGGCAGGAGGGTGGGCAGGGGAAGGCACCATGCCATGTCCCCCCCCCCATTTCGGGGGCTGCATCTGAGCTTGGCACCTTTACCCGGAGCCTGGGAAAAGGCTGATTCGTGATTTGGGATGGGAGAGGAGGGGACAGCGAGGGAGGGCAGGAGCCGCTGAAAGCTGAGGCTGTTTGGGTAAATGAGTGATGGTTTTGAAGCACGAAGCTGTGGCTCTCAGCAGCTTTTGAAGCCTTGGGAAATTTGTCTTTTTGACTCTGCAAGGTGCTCAGGCGGGGAGGGAAATGCATTACAAGTTGAAATGCTTTGAGAGCAGAGGGGAAATGTTATGTGATTCAAGCCCCGTTCCTCCCAGCGAGAGGAACCCGGTGAACACAATATATTGTATTCTTCACATTCCTTCGCCTCCCTGTGCCGTGTGTGTAAATGTGCTTGTTCCCCCTCAGCTCCAGAAGCCTGGGCTGCAACCAGGAGCTGGCTGCTGCGGCACCCGCTTCCTGACCGGCTGGGCACCCATCGCAGCCAGCCTGGCCCGGAGGGGTGAAGGGAACGCCGGGCAGGGGCTGGGGGAGAGCCCAGTTCCTGGTCAAGGATAAAGCCCCTTCCTATCCCGAGCATCCCGATGCCCCCCCGGCCACCCCCCAGGTGGGCTTTGCTGCTGGCAGAGGTGGGAAGGGAGCTGGGGGGGGATGGGGGCGCCTGATGCTGAGCATCCTGAGCATCCTGAGCATCCTGGCCTCTCCCCAGGTGGGCTTTGCCCGTGGTGGAGGGGGCCAGGGGGCCCATGCCTCGAGCGGGTACCGGGCTGGGGGGGCCAGGGCCGCGCTGTGCCGAGCACACGCCGCCCCGCCGGGGAGCCTGGGAGCTCAGCGTGACGTGTAAGGAGTCAAAAATAGAATCAATGCTGGTTTGTTCATGATAATAAATGGGAGCAAATCGCAAACAGTGGGTAAGTGACTGACAAACGCTGGTATTTTAATGTCCTCACAAAAGACCCATGTGTAAGTGGGACTTTGCATGAGTAATTCCATACATTTTTAATGGTGGACCCTGGGGGAGAATCAATCACGCTGCGCAGCTGAGTTTCACTAATGCAAGGCACAACACAAAGCAATTTTGTTTGATAAGGCGGCACTGAGAGCGGCCAGTTCCCCGTGCAGGGGAGGGCAGCATGGAGCCGTCGGCTCCTCTCCCTCTCCGATGGCAAAGTCCTCCCGGGCACCTCTTCCCGGGAAACATCCCTTTGCCAAAGCCGGCTGCTTCTCCCCAGGAGTTGCTGGCTGGGCTGGGGTCTCACTGGAAGGTTTCTTTGGCTTTGTGGGACTGAGCGGCTGTTATTGGGGGGTTTGTGCGTGGAAGAAATGTGCTCAGCTTGACCCTGGGTCATCCACAGTACGGAGATGGGTCTGGAGGTGCTGGCTAGCGAGGTGAGATGCTCTCACCGGTGATACCCAGGGACACAGGGGGTCGGGTCCTGCCTTGGGATGCAGGGTCCCACCTGGCCGCCAGCTTCCCACCAGGCCTCCTGGTTTTCAGGAGCGCCCCGAGGCTCTGCTCCAGGCTCGCCTGTGACCCAGGCTGCTGCCTGCGCATCTCTCCTCCACCTTCCCGGAGAAGCTGGCTCTGCCAGTGGCACAGGGGGAGAGACCGAGTGACAGGTACCGCCAAGAATAGCTCTCGGGGAAAAAAATGCCCTTATTGTTATTCTGGATGATCCCGGCTCCATTCATCTCCCATGGCAGGACGCTTAATAAATATTAGCGGAGCGAGCCCGGGGCTGTGCAGGCAGAAGCACCCCTGGGTGCCGGACAGCACCCAGCATGTGGGAGCAGCACCCACCCGGTGCAAGGTGCCGCTCCCACAGCAGGAGGGTGTCACTTGGGGACTTGGGCCAGTTTTGGGGCAGCTCGCCCATCCTCTGTGACCCCGAGGGCTCAGCGTGGCCCTGCGGGTCCTGCAGCCACACACAGTGGCAGAGGTGGCAGGAACCTTTTCTGCAAGGACAGGCAGCAAGCATTAGCTTTTTTTGATGGAAATGTGGCCCTGCGGGAGCAAAAGGCTAATGTGCTCTGGGTAGCTGCTAAAACTTCTGCTGGGGATATATAGCACCTCATTTACGATGATATTTTTTATGCTGAAATGGAAGAAAGCAGCTGCTATCTGTACAAACAAAATTAGGCCAAAGGAGGAAAGTAATTTTGTAAAAGAAATAGGGAGATGCAGGGGGAGATGGATAGGAGACAGATGAATAAACACAATCTACATAGAAACTGATAAAAATTCAATTTCTGCTCACACACATCCCGGTCTAGCTTACTCCCTTCCTCTCCTCTTCTCCATGCGCTCCAACGTTGTCTGCAGCCCTCGTGCATCCATCTGGGATGTGGGAGGCAAACACAATGATCCTATTCTGTCTTCAACATGCTGCAAAATTTTCTGTAATTATGGTTCTTTAATTCCTCTGACTGCAGCTTTATCTTCAATATTTTTCCCTTGCAAGCAGTGGGTGCCAGGGCGAGTGTCCCATGGGGAGAGACGGCCCCGGCACTGGGGGGGGTCCCACTGGGCACGGCCCCACTCCCACCACGGTGCTTCTGTGGTGGTACGGGGTGCCCGGATGGGGGATGCAGGACTGAAACCCCGTGGGATGAAGGGGGTCGGAAGGAATCGGCAACTGCTGTGAGCGATCTGTGATACTCATGAGTCTGACTTTATCCACATTCTCAGGATGGGTGTCTCTGTAAACCTCAGCTCCCGGAGCTGCAGGAGCACACCGGGCTCTCCCTGATGCTTTTCAAGCACATTTAGTGCCTTTGGCTGTGGGTTATAAGAAAAAAAAACACCTCCAAAAACTTCCTGAGGCCACCTGCACCCCACATGCCAGCGGCTTGTCTGCGAGCTGGGGTTGTGCACTCTGACCGGCTGCACAGTGGGAGCGATGCTGCGCAGGGAAGGACCTTCCTTGGGTTCATGGCAGCAACCCTGGCTGGAAAATTCATCAGCGTGAGCTTAATGACCAACCGCAGGCCGGCCTGGAAGCTGAAGCTGGCACATACGTCGTCTTTGATCCACTACCCACGCACCTCCGGTGGCCCCGCACCCGTCCTGGTGCAAAGCCTGTGCGGAGGCAGCGCTGCCCGGCTTGCTGCCTGCTCCTCCGGCTCCTCCAAGTCCCTGGCCAGCAGAACCCCCTGCCTGCACCTCTGCTCTCGGAGGAGACTTCTCCTGCCTCTTCCTTTACCCTCCGATTGCAGGGGGAGCATCTCGCCTGCTGACAGTCCCTTTAGGTGCATTTTTTGCAGAGGCTGCGGGAGAACCGGATGCCATGGCTGTTTGATGCTAATGGTGGTGGCTCCTCTGCCTTTCCCAAATCGGGGGCTAAAAGTGCACTCGGAGGAGCAGGAGGCACGTGGGTGCTTGTAAAGTGTGGGGCTGAGGCAGAGCAGGCTGACCCCCCATCCCACCTTCCCCTCCTCCCTTCTCCCGCCGCAGCTTCCCTGGCCCAGCACCGGGCTCCGGATGCACCCCGAGGTGCTGCACATCCGTGCGGGGCGCTGGGTGCCTGCATGTGGTGGGGTCTTACGTGTCCTCTGTAGTTGGGCACATGGGGCATAGGGCTTTGCACCGGCATGGTCTGTCCCCACAGAGTGACAGCTCCAGGCGAGAGGGGATCAATGAGAGCAAAGCGAGTGTACTTTTGAATCTGTTCAAAGGACAGTGGAGCATGGAAACGGCCGTGCCGCTGGGGAGCGGGGTGCGTGCCACTGGGGCATGGGGACAGCCAGGGCTGAGACCTCCTCCTGCCACACACGGAGCCCCGGGCAGGCCAGACCCAATTCTGCCAGGTGCTGAGCACCCCTGGCCAGGCCTGAGGGTTGGGGCTGGTGGGGCGGCACAGAGCATCCCATGGTGTGGGACCTGCATCGCCCCCAGGAGCATTGCTCCCCAGGGACCCCTGCTAAGGGGACACCCAGGAGCAGATGCTCTGCTCCACTCTGGCCCCCACCTCGGGTGTTTGGGAGGCTTCATGCTCTGCACCGAGGGTCACCGTGCTAGCGAGAGCCGGGAGCAGAGACGGAGGGTGTGGGGCACCCATGTCCCCGTGCATGCCCACGTCCCCCGTGCACACCCACGTCCCCCGTGTGCACCCACGTGTGTGGAGGCTGAGCTGAGCTGCAGACTGGTTTCCCTAGGAAACCGAGCGGAGGCCAAAATCGTGCAGGGAGGTGCTGGAGGGGCTCCGAAATGTGGCCCGAAGAGCTCCGCACCCAGGGAGCCTCGCTGTCCCACCTGGTGCTCCGCGGACACTGATGGCAGTGATGGTGCAGTGGCACTCGGGTGGCTGGGGGTGCAAGAGGGGCTGCGCTGGTGGCAGCTCGGCTGCAGCGGGGGGGTTTGGAGAGGGGATTTTGGTGGTGAAACACAGCCTCTGGGTGCTCCCCTGACACTCACAAATGACCAAGATGGGGTGGTGAGGGGCTGTCACCGGCACTGCGGGGCTGTCACAGGTGCTCCGGCATGTCCCTGCCCTTCTCGCTGCTCTGGGCTTGTGCAGGACCGGGGCTGCTCAAAGCTTACCCAGAGCATCCCATCCTGAGCAACAGAGAATTTGGGGCTATCCAGAGCCCCCAGCACGGTGCAGCCTGTAACCCTGCTGCCACAAGGGCTGGGAGGACACATTTCCCCGGGAAGACCCTATGGATGAGGGGGGAAGAAGGAGGGCATTGTTTGAGGGTCGAGGACCAAGCAGGTGTGCGAGGGAAGAGCCTCTCGCAGGTGGCAGGGTCTGCCCAGCTCCTCGGCCTCGCCAGTCGCACTTTCGCCCTGCACGCTGCCTGCATGCCAGCCCTCCTACACCTCCTTCTCCTCCTCCTCCTCTTCATACACCTCCTCTTCCTCCTCCTCCTCTCCTCCTCCTCTTCTCCTCCTCCTCCTCCATGGGCCTTTCGCAGGCTGCCAAGTGAAGATGCATTTGCCGGGCTGCGCGCTCCAAAAGTTGATAATTCCCCTCCAGGCAATTAAAAGGAAGCCATTTCTCCTCAATCAGCCGTATTTGAATATGGAAATGATTTTTAATTACTCAGAGTCAATATCATTTTATCACCAAAATGTGTTTGAACGAGGTTCGCCGTATTTGCAGGGCGTCTAATAAGCTGAATGCAAATTCACTGCGATTCATGGTTTTTAAATGTTCCGATGAGCGACGGAAGGTGCTGCCCTTTGAAGCTTTCATTCCCAGGCTCCTGACGGGGCACGAAATGCCAGCCACCCTGCTGGCTACCACGGCTGCAAAGGCAGGGGGGACGTGGCAGGGGCCACGAGCCTGGCGGGGACAAGGGGACCACGACTGCCCCTTCCCCGAGCGCGGCCATCCCCGGCTTGCCTGGCCCCGAACATGCCCGGGGTCAGCTCCTCACGGAGCTAATGACAGCTCAGCAGCGTTAGATCCCCAGCTATTGTCTCCTGATTAATTTGCTAATTATGTTCTGCTTTTATCCAAGGGGCCTGGCGGCGGTGCGGAAATGTCAGGCACTTGTTTATGCCCCGGGTTGCTGGCAGAGTGACAAAGGCAGGGTCCCGGAGGAGCCACGCGTAACCTGGCCCTGCCGGCTCCGGCATCACTGTGCCGCAGCTCCCGTGGGGCTGGGACCGAGCTGCTGCCTCTGCCACTGCCTCCCCCAGCAGCCCTGGGCCTGTCCTTTTGACCGTGCCTCCATTTCCCCCATGGTGGGGGCTGAAAATAGCCAGATCCATCTCCCTGCACGCTCCAGGGGTGGGGAGCGCTGGCACGGTGGCCTCAATGCCACCACGCCATGGCAGGGACCGACTGCCCGTGGCTGCGGTCCCTGTGCCTCTGCGGGGCTGTCACCGGGGGGGTGCAAAGCACACAGCATCCAAGGCAAGGGCGACTGGGGCAGCTTCCCTCAGGTGCAGCCCGGCATTGCCCTCATCTCCTGCAGCCTCTGCGTCCCAGCTCACTGCTTACTGGGAGGTACTGGGGCTCCAGCCCCCTGGGGGAGAGGCCCCTGGAGATGCCACCCCCACTGCTGAGAAGGGGACAGTGGACGTGGCTGAGCGGCTTCCCAACATCCAACCTCTGGGTTTTCCTGCTGTGAAAACCCATCAGGTGTCGGCATTGAACACCACGCTCCTGCAAGACTGAGCAGCCGAGATAACATCCCCGCCGACGGCTTCAGCCGGGCTTTCTGCAGCCCTCATGTATATTAATCGAGATGAATATTTATGCAAAGTTTCTTGCTCTTGAGCGGTTGCTCGTGTGCAGGCGCGATCTGGCTACCACTGCCGGTTTGGGCGGTGAAATGGCTCCGGTGGCCGCAGGCAGCCCTGAGGTGGGAATGGGCAGGGCTGGGGGTGGGCAGGCAGGCAGGCAGGCAGGCAGGGCTGGGTGTGAGCTTGCTCCTTGCCAGGCTGCTCTGGCTCGGGGACAATCTCCCAGCACGTTGGGATCTGGAGGGATTTATCTTTGCCGAAGCTCCAGGATGGAGCAGGGCTGCTTTCTGGTGCCTGGAGACCTGGAGGTGCAAATCCCACAGGTGTCCCACGTGCCGGCACCCCACCGATGCTGTGCTCGTCCCTCGATCCCACAGGTCCAGGAGGCAGCTTCTGCACCCTCATGTGGCAGAAACTCTCCCAATTTCTCCCAGAAACTCTTCCCAGCACGCCTGGCCCAGCGCCTCAAGTCCTTCACCCTGCCTCGTGCCAATGCATCATCTCCGCATTGGTGCAGACAGATCAGCCCTGGCCCATCCTTCAGCGCACAAAGTGCCTGGAAAAATCAAAATGAAGATGCTGAGCTGAAACCATCTTCCTGGGCACAACGGTGCTGCGTCCGTAGGTCTGGGAGCCGCTTGGGATCAGCTGTTGGCTGCGCTGCCGTGGCAGCACTCCTCGGTCTGTAACAAACCTCAAAGTGAAATTTATTTCAGAGCTTATTCATATCCTTTCTCTTCTGCTCATCGCACGGGCTTCCTCGCTCCTTTTCCTTTGCTTTTCTCCGTGCCACCACTAGCAGAAAACTTCATGTGAAGGTTCCTCGGAGGTGAGCAGTGGCTGCGGGCAGCCGGCACGGGGCCGGTCCCTCCATCCCAGCGACGGACACCGATCGACTGGCGAGGGCTCCTTCGCTGGCACTTACTGCCTCTTCCCATTAGAGCAGATTATCTTGCAAACCAAACTTCCCTGTTTATCGCTGCTTTTGTTTTTCCACTGGAGCAATTCGCAGCAACGTTTATGGGAAGCGATTCAGGCAGGCGGCTGCGGTTACCGGCTTCTCGGGGGCTGCCTTCTGCTCCCGTCTTGCCCCGCGGTTCAAGCTGAGATGCTCCTGCTAAGCCTTTCTGAAAAGCTGCTGCTCCTTGCCCTGCTTGGGGGAGACGAGCCCTGGGGATTGGGCCCCTCAGGGGCCATGGGAGCTTGGGGGCTGGTTGCAGCATTCCCACATCCCCTCCCCAGCCAGGAGCTGGACTCACTTCCCTGAATCCTCATCCAGGGCTGGGCACGGAGTAGCTGCCACCTCCCTGACTCTCCCCAGTCCCTGATTTCTGTGCCAAAGCAAGGAGAAATAAGAGCCCCGTGTTGGAAACGCAATAGTGCCAGGTGCCTCGGGAGTCCCCGGACACAGGGAGGGCTCGGCCGGTCCGTGCCCGGTGGTGCCCATGCTCGTGGCGGTGGATGCTGTTAGCCACGGCGGCAGCGCCTGCATAATGATCGTGGCGGCACCGGGGACCTTGTGTCAACCTGGCGGGTTATTATTGCCTTAATGGACAGGTCTAATTCCCATCCAGCAGGCAAAGCCCTGGTGTTACAACCTCTGCACACACGGGCGCTGCTCTAATTATGCCCTGCGAGCTGCTCTGCTTACGCTGACACCCAGCCCCCCCGAATCCACGGGCACCGGCGAGGCTGAGAGCCCTGATCAGTGGTTTCCCTGCATCCCAGCAGTTCACGGGGGTGAGGAGGATGCCGGGGGCTCCGGATGCTCGCACCGATCAGCTGGGGAGATGCTTCGTTTTGGCTGGGGAGGTCTCCTGTGCCTTCCCAAGCGCTGCCTGGCCCAAGAGGCTTGGGGGGGGGGGGCGCTGAGCACCCCTCTTGCCTTGCTTTGGGCTGGGGGCACAGCCAGCCGTGGAGCTCACGCTGGTGGCTGGGGGAAGGTTTGCAGGGATGCAGCAGCAACAAGCAGCTACAGAGAGCACCCAGTTGTCCTGGTAACAGTGGGTGCCTCCAGCTCCTGCAGCTCGCCTCCCCCCCAGCGCCAGAGCCCTCCGGCCCCTCCTTGCCGCGGGCAGGGTCCCACCTGGGGCAGAGGAGCCTTTTGGCAATGTTGCCTGCAGCAGCGGGGAGCCTGGGGCAGGGGGGTGACGCGGAGGCTGGAAATGACTCCCTCTCCGGAAGGGCAGCAGCAGGCACAGGGTGATGTTACGTGCACGACCGTGGGCCATGGCCAGGCCTGGTGGCATGGGGCTCTTGCAGGACAGAGCGATGCAAGCCAGGCTGCGCCACAGCTGGCACCGGGGCCAGGGCAACAGCCCACGGGCGACACGCAGGCGGCGCATCCTGCATCGCATCCTGCATCACATCCTGCATCGCTTGCAGGGCAGCGGTAGCTGGTGACAAGCGATGCTTTTGGAAATTTGGAAGTACATCAAGCACGCAGACCTATTCGGCTGTGGGAGCAAATACCTCGCGGGAAGCAGACAGCGTGACCCAGAGAACCATGGCTTTGGGATCGCCCTTCTGCTAAGCTGCAGCCGCTGCAATGATCTGTATTTACAGAGACGGGTTCTGGAATATCCTCCAGTTATGTCTGAGCTAATGATGCTTTTCTCCCTGGGATAAAGAACAGCCTGAAAAGCTGGTGCGCTTTCTTTCAGCCTTGACCCAGAGGGGATGAGTGTCTGTCTGGGGACGCCGGGTCGGGCACCGGCAGCTGCAGGGGGGGACTGGGAAAAGGGAATGCTCGGGAGGGAAGGAGCTGAATTGCACAAAGGTCTTAGGTGGATACGACCCTGCACTTCCAGCGGTGCTGGGCTGGGTTAGGGCTGGCGCTGAGCGACAGATCTCCAGGGTGCTGAGCAGTGGTCCTGGTGCTGCCTCCTGCTACTGGGTTTCTGCCTCTGTCGCGCCCGGCACCGGACAGAGACTGCAAGGGGCCGCCCGGAGATCTGTGCATCCCCCGGGCTGAGCACAGCGCACACAGCACTGGGCAGGATGCGGCCAGCAGAGGTGGACAGGCGGGCAACGGGAATACACTGCATTTCCAGCTGTGCTGCTCCTGCAGTGTGGCAGTGAGGCCGTGCTGCATCCTGCTGGGTGCCTTGCTGCGGGGCTGGGGCTCAGTGGCGGTGGCACCCTGTCCCCTCCAAGCCAGAGCTCCCCGTGCTCCCGGCGGTCTCTGCCCTGGGCAGGATCCGGGCTGCAGTGGAGCCTCCGTGCCAGCTGCTCTCAGTTCTCCAAGGACCACCAAGATGCTCAGGTTTATCATCCTGTCTGTGCACGGCCTTCACACATGAAACTGCAGCTCTGCAGCCCCCCCCAAACACCACCGTGGCTCTGGGAGTCTGACATCCTCCGCGTCACACACATTCGTGCCACGTTTGTGCAACCATGGGGTGCGCCAGCCCCATTTCTCACCTGGTGTTGATGCTCCAGGTCTCCCTGCATCCCACACCCCCCCTGCACCCCACAGCTCTCCCTGCAAAACATGCAATGCCAAGGCCTGCACGTGTGCGCAACACGGCTGCTGGCAGGGAGCACACGCACCCTGCACAGGGGTGTGCCACGCACGTGTGTGCGCACGCCCCAGCGCCCACCGGTGTGCACGCGTGCACTGCCCACGCATCGGCAAGCACGAACAGACCACTTGTGCGCACGCATGAACAGCCCAGCCGCGCACACGCAGCCACAACCCACGCCTGCCGCACACCTGCACACGCATGCAACCTGCGTGCACGCACACACACACACACACGCACACCCCCACCCCCCCCAACACCACCACCACCCGTGTGCGTGTGCGCACCACATCCACGCGCATGCACACCTCCACCCGCGTGCACGCACCCCCCGCACCCCCCCCAGCGCTGCAGCATCCCG
>WAAD01032611.1:971653-988870 GCA_013389945.1 Fregata magnificens | reverse complement strand
GCCCAGCCGCTCCTCGGGCCTCCCCGCTCCCAGCCGCGGCAGTGCCCCCAGGGTCCCCGGTCCCCGCGCCGTCTCCTCCGTGGCATGGCTCTCCCATGAGGCCGGGGGGATGTGGTTGGAGCCAGGGAGATGCAGCCCCGGTGCAATGCGGTGCTGGGTCCATGCCGGTGGAAAGCATGGATGGATGTGGGGATGGGGTTGAAACTTTGCGGGGTGACATTGGGCACGTTGCAGCCATGCAATGGGGGGGGGGGGGTCTTTGGAGGGGGCACAGAGCCTGCAGCACCGGGGCTGAGCAGTTCCAGCTCTGGGGCTTGCTCCGGGCTGCATTTCCCCTTGCCCCAAACCCATCACCCTTCAAAAACCAGCCCCCAGGGAGGCGATGCTGGGATGGGGCTGCGGCTGCCAGCTTGCGGGGACACATCCTGGGCTCCCCAAAAGAACCCACCTGCTCTTGCAGCCCAGCAGCCGTGCCGTGGTGCGGGGCGCTGGGGGACCCCCGGGGCAGGACCAGGTGCGGGTGCTGGGGTGGAGGGTGCCGGGGATGGCCGCGGCCGCCCTGCGGTGACGGCCGAGGATTTAGTGCTCTCCGAAGGAAATTGAATTTGGTGTCTCTGTCGAACACAGCCAGGGAGAGCGCCCTCGTATATCCTCGGGATTTATGGTTTTCCCCAGGCGCTTGCCATGACGTGCGTAATTCTGCCGTGCTGCTCACGGGGGTGGGCGGCCCTGTGCGGAGCTCAGCCCCACGGCCGGACAGACCCCCCAGGGCAGCCCCTCCACCTCCCCGGGTCCCCCTGCACCCCCCATGCCACGGAGCGGGATGCGCGGGGAGGGGAGCCGAGAGCACCCAGCCCACCGGCAGTGACGGTGAAGAGCCCGTGCCAGGGACGGGCCCAGGCAGGGGTTACGCTGGGTTGAAGGCAAAAGTCAGTAAATTTGGGTCTGCTTTACAGCACTAATAAGTGTCAGTGCAGACAGAGCTCCCTGCCTGGGGCTCATATATCACCTGGGTGCATTGCAATGGGAGCTAGAGCGTGCCCTAAGCACGATGGGGGCTCCCGCGCCAACGCTGGGTGTCCCCATGTCACCTCTCCTCCGTTCCTTGGGGACATCACCGTGCTCAGCCGGCAGTGCCGGGGCAGCTCAGCGAGGCGGTTGTGCTGTCCCTGGCTGCTCTCCTGGCTGGCACAGCAGCAGGGTGCCCATGGCACTTTGGGGGGCCACATGCCTGGGGTGGCATTGGCAATGCCCAGGAGAGCCCCCGCTGTTGCCCACAGCACACGGCATCCGCCGGCGGCAGCAGCCCCGGTGTTGCTGTGCCATGCCCAGGGCAAGCTTGCGGGAACTCATCAGCGTCCTGCACCCAGGTTATGGGGACAAGCAACCCTACTGCAGGACGGGGGGGTGGCCTGGGCATTGAGGGGGGGGAGCGGGGAAGGCGTCCCCCCCGCCCCCCGCACCCACAGCCGCGCCTCCCGCCGAGCCCTCCACATGCCAGTTAATTTCACGCCAAGTGCTCTTGATGGATCTCTTGTTATTTTTGGTGAGCCGAGCCATAAATTTGTGCCACCTCACTGCAGCAAGCTGTTAAGTGGGGACGGGAGAGCACCTCTGCCCAGCACGGCGGGGGCGCGGGCACCCTGGCTGCACCAGGGCCATGCTCCAGCTGGAGCCCCTGTGACAGGGGGTGACATGTTTTGGGGGAGCCGTGATGTGTTTTTGGGGGGGCTGTGAGTGTGCTCAGCCATGCTCAACCATCTCTAGCTGTCGGGGATGCCATGTGGTGCTCAGTGTGGGTTTGGGTATCCCCGTATCCTCCCTGCAATGTCCCTTGACCCACGGTGGAGCATCCCCATCCCTGTCCCCATCCCTGTCCCCTGCCTGCTCTCACCGGAGCCCTTCTCGCTTCCAGGCAATGCAGTCGAGGAGAACCAGAAGGTGAAAACCCAGTGGCCACGGTCAGCGGACGAGCCAGCTGTCTACATGGCCCAGACAGGTACCGGTGCTGCCCCGGCACGGGGACAGGCACAGGACACCGGCAGCACTGGGCTCGGGTGCCTGGCCATGGGCAGGCGTGATGGAGACAGAGCGATTCCCTTTGCTTCCTGCCCACGGACTGACTTAATTTGCTCCATTTATATATTTTTCCTTTACACCTTCCTCCGAGGGTTGTAAAGCAAAAAAAAAAAAAATCCATTAATTGTTTCGTTCAAATGTATTTATTTGGCAAATCCATCTGGGTAATTTGAGTGCGCTGCTCCCCCCTCCCCAGCCCCCCCTGATTTATGGTTGGAGGGCTCGGAGGCAAGCGGGAGATGGATGAGCCCCAGCACCGGGAGAGGAGCTCCGCTCCATGTGCCTGGCATGCAGATCTCCTCCCGGCCACGCTCGGGTGCTCACGGGGGTCCTGCCCACCGGGAGCTGCTGGGCAGAGCATGGGGTGACCCCAGTGGTGACCTGGTCTGGCCCCGGGGTCCCCGTGTGACGCGGAGTAGCCGCGGGGCGTTGTCACCTCCATGAGAGCCCTGCTCCAGAGCCTGCGTCCTGTCTGTCTCTAGGACAAATCGTCCCCTTTGGAGCCCTCCTCCGTATATTCCTTTTTAATTTAAACTGATGGCCTTTTCTTCTGGCCTGTCCAATAGCTTCAGAGACATCATCAAGCTTAATAAGAGCCCGGCTGTTGTAAATGTCAATGCTGTGCCTGGGTGGGGAGAGGGAGCCACACCGGGCTGCCCGCGCTGCCTGCGCTGCCCGCACTGCCCAGGCTGCCCCAGGGTGGATGCTATCCCTCGTGCCGGGTGCGATCCTGTGCCCCGACCCCTTCTCCAGGTGCAGCTGGTGCTGGATCCGGAGGGCGGCATGGGCTCCCTCGCCCTGCTTATGTCCTCGGTGTCATCCCTGTCACCCACGGCACCTTGTCCTTGTCCCTGTGCTCACGGGTGCTGCCCAGCCACTTTCCCGTCCCCCCGTGGGGGCTCTCCTCACGGGACCTTCCCCAGCCCCCCCGGGCAGTCGCCGGCTCTCAGGCTCCGTATCTCCCACAGGGGACCCGGCAGCGGAGGAGTGGTCCCAATGGAGCGTCTGCTCCCTGACGTGTGGGCAGGGCTCCCAGGTGCGGACACGTTCCTGCGTCTCCTCGCCCTACGGGACGCTGTGCAGCGGGCTGCTCCGGGAGACGCGGACCTGCAATAACACGGCCACCTGCCCAGGTACGGGGGGACACGGGGGCACTGGGGGGGATTTGCTGCCAGCTGGGGGGTGCCCACCGCTGGCTGGGCTCTGGGTCGGTGCCTAAAAGGCTGAGCGGGCGGGTGGCTGGGGAGAGCGCGGACATGTGTTGCTGGGGGGTCTCTGGGGGTGTGGGGTCTCTTGCAGGTGGGGGGTACTGGGGGTGGGCATTGCCCATCCCATGCTGGGCTGCTCCGAGCCATGTTGGCATCCCCCCATCATCTCGCCTTCCCGGCTGTACCAGCTCTTGGGAAACCACATGGGGAGCAGCAAGCAGGGGAGGCGTCTGGAATGGGTGCCCCAGCGCCCCATCCCACCCCACCGCTCCTGCTGCAGGGGGGTTTGCCTTAGGAGCAGCTCGGCCAGTGGCCCCTCTCCGTCCTCCCTCCCAGCAAACTCAGGGCATCCCCAGGCTGTCTCCGAGGCTTTGTGCGGGGGGAGAGGTGAGGGCTGGAGCCTGCTCCGGAGGACTTTGGGCTCGGCAGCTGCCTGGCCCGGCGTGGTGGGGGGTCCCCACTCACGCGGAGCAGGAGGGGGCCGAGCTGCTCAGTGCTTTGAGGCAGGTCGCAGGCAGGAGTGGGCAGGCAGGATGCCGGGGGTCTCACTGGGCCGTGTACTAGCCTGTTTGTCCATGGTGGTGTCCTTGCGTCTCACATGGGACACTGGGGATCGGAGGGGCTTCAGGGTGCTGCAGTGGCAGCCGGGCTGCCCTGTCCGAGCCTGGGATGTTTCGGGGGCTTTGCACCCCCAAAACACACGGGTGCCTGCTCCCCTCTGTACTGGGGAGTGCAGCCCTGTCCTGGCACTCCAGGGACATCGCAGCTCACGGAGGAGCATCCTTTAGGATGCTTGTGCGCCACACGTGTCCCCGCTCCCTTCCCGGGTGAGCTGAGCTCCTGTGGGTGCGATGTGTCCGAGGGGTGGCTATGCCCAGCGTGTTGAGGTGGGTTGGGGTGAGCCGGGCTGTGTGTGGGTGCAGGGGGATGTGCGCCGCCGGTACTGGGACCCCAAAGTGGGGCTGGAGCAGGGCAGGGAGCGGCAGCGGCACCGCTGCCTGCTCAGGGCCCTTGGGGTTCGGGCGTGATGGTGGGGCAGGCGGTGCCAGGGGGACGTGGAGGGAGCCGGGGACAGCGTCCGGCTTTGCTGCAGAGCCCTGGCCCAGGGCGTGAGGGGTCTGCGATGGCCAGGACCCCTCGGTGCCAGGAGGAGGCTGGAGCCCCTGCAGGGCCGGGAGCGTGCGGCAACGGCGCTGTGCTGTGTTGCAGTTCACGGCGCGTGGGAGGAGTGGTCCCCATGGAGCCTGTGCTCGGTGACCTGCGGGCGAGGGGCCAGGACCAGGACGCGGCGGTGCGTGGTCCCGTGGCGTGGAGGGAAAGCCTGCGAGGGCCCCGAGCTGCAGGCCAAGCCCTGCAATATCGCGAGCTGCCCGGGTCAGTACCTCCCTCTCCCCCTGCTCCTCCTTCCCTCCGGGAACGTCGAGAGATGGCACCGGCCAAGAGCCGGGGCCGTGCTCCTGGCGTGGGGCTGCGGCGCTGCGAGGGACGGGTGGCACCGCCGTGGGGACCTGGGACAGCCCAAGGGCACGTGGGTGCTGTGACATGGGGTGCACCCTCCTGTCCCCGCTGGAAACCCGGATGGAGAGCCACCTCCGTCGGCCATGCTGGGGGGCTTGAGCCCCCACCATGGGCAGGGGGGACCAGCCTGGGGACCACGGAGGAGCTGGCTCCTTCCCTCCCCGTCTGCTGCAGCTGACTGTCCCCTGCGGCAGGCACAGTGCTGGCACCGGGGTGGCACAGGGACGTCGTGGGTCACCGTGGAGGTGGCCGGAGGTGGTGAAGGGGGTCGGCTGCGGGGTCTGTCTGTGCGCGGGTGGCAGCGCCATCTCTGTCCCTTCCTCCTGCGTGCCAGGAGTGGCTGTGGTGGTGGCTGTGAGGTTTCTGCGGTCATGGCCAAGGATGCCATGCCGGGGCCAGCATCCCCGTGTGGCGTGGGGAGGCCGGCGGTGGGCTGGGAGCAGGAGGGAGTGTGGGAGCTGAGGGGTGCGCAGGGTGCATCCCCTCTGCAGCAGCTCCGGCAGGGACATGCCACCCATGGCACATGATTTGTGCCATGGCAGCCCCACGGCAATGCTGCTGGAGTCATGAAAGCTCACAGCAGCTCCTTCCCCGCCTGCCCCGGCCCGTACAGCAATGCTGGGGCTCACAGGTTTGGCGGGGAGCGATGCCGGGGCTGCTGGGGTTGGCGGGGAGCAGTGCCGGGGTCCCGCGTGTGTGGCCGCACAGCAGGGCTGGGTGTTGCGGTGTAGCAGGGCTGTAGAAGCAGCCGCTTGGGCTGTGGGGACCAGTCCTGGTGACAGTCCCCCAGCCGGGAGAGGGTTCGGTGCTGGCTGTTGAGGTTGGCACGGGAGGAGCCGGCACATCCGTAGGTTGGACCCGTTGCACGGAGAGCCCGGCGTGGGTCGCGGGGAGCTNGGCTGGGCCGAGTGCCGGGGGGCCCACGCCGACGCCCGGGAGTGCTCCAACCCCACCTGTCCCAGTAAGGCCCCGCGCGCTGGGGGGGAGCGGGGGGGAGGCCACGCGTGCTGCTGGCACGGCGCGTCGGTGCACAGCACATCAGCACATGGCCCAGCCGTGCATCTGCCGTAAAGCTGCTGCGGTGTCACCGCCAGTGACACGAGGATGCTGGCAGCCCCCTCCGCTGCAGATGTGGGCATGGGGGGAGCAGGAGCCAAAAGGTGATGCTGGGGATCACCTCACCCCACTCATGCCAGTTGCTCCCTCCAGGCACATCCCAGCTGGAGGAGCCAGGGATTTGTCCCGTGCCCTCACCCCTGTGCCATGCTGGGGGGACCTGTCGGTGCCTGGTGGCTGCAGGTCCCGGCGTGCAAGCACGTGCGAGCTCTCGTGCATGCACACAGGGCAGCTCGTGGGGCTGGGGCCAGCTCTGCAGATGGGGGGAACACCGGGCAGGGGGGTAGTAAGGCCGAAGGATGGACCCCGTCCTCATCCTGTCCTTCGACCCCATCCTCGTCTTGTCCTTTGATCCTCCCGGCATCGGTCGCAGGCGCAGAGGGAGGTGGGTGCTGCGCCGTGGCTGCCGTGGCAGCCGGTGGGAGGGAGCAGCTCTGCCGTGCGCCAAGGGTGCCCTTGGGCTGCTGGCGGGGGAGCAGCCGGGCAGCTGCACGGGGTCACCGGTCTTGTCTGAAAGAGATTTAAATCATCGATCCATGGATTTCATACCCCGCGGAGCTTTCGATTCATGGCGTGGCGGGCAGCCGCCGCTGGGACCCATCAGCCCATCCTCTGGGGTGCCGCTCGCCGTGCCGAACCAGTGTCCCACAGTGTCCCCATCTCTGCAGCCGACAGCAAGTGGGGCCCCTGGAACCACTGGAGCCTCTGCTCCAAGACCTGCGACACTGGCTGGCAGCGCCGCTTCCGCATGTGTGAGGGCACCGGTGTGCAGGGCTACCCCTGCGAGGGCACTGGCGAGGAGGTGAAGACCTGCAACGAGAAGAAGTGCCCAGGTATGGGGCCCCCCCGCCCCCCGGTGCCCATCGCCCTGCATCTGGGCTGCGCCTGACCCCCCCGCTCTCGCCCCCAGCCTACCACGAGATGTGCAAGGATGAGTACGTCATGCTGATGACCTGGAAGAAAACGGCTGCTGGGGAGATCATCTACAACAAATGTCCCCCCAACGCCACGGGTGAGGCACGTGGGGCGAGCACCCCCAAACCCCCCACACCCTGGAGCAGGGCAGGGGGCAGCGGGTGGCATCAGGGTTCCGAGCAGCGCTGCCTGTCCTCGGCATGCCGGGGAGGCGGTTCCCGTGCCGGCGTCCAACCCGATTCTCCCGTGCAGGGTCTGCCAGCCGCCGGTGCCTGCTGAGCCCCCACGGCGTCGCCTACTGGGGTGTGCCCAGCTTCGCCCGCTGCATCTCCCACGAGTACCGATACTTGCATCTCTCAGTAGGTGCACGCTCTGGCACGGCCCCCCCTCGCCCTCCCCTGCCCGTTGCTGGGGGTCTGCCCCCTCCCCAGCCGCTGCCGTCCCCCCCAGGGCAGGGAAACGCAGCAGCCACCTTGCTTCACCGGCTGGCTACCACATGGGGAAACTGAGGCAGGGCTCCCCAGGCAGGGCTGGGAAAGGGGACCCCATCCTTAGAGCTGGAGGGGGACCCCGGTCCGAGCTGTGCTCCTGTGTCCTTGGGAAATGGCTCTCGGGAGGGGACGGACCCCCCTAGACCTCCATCCTGCTGCCCTAATTAGTGCAATTAGCTCTGTAGCGTCCCCACTGCCTGGGCTCTGGGCATGGCGAGGGACCTGGGGACATGGAGCACTGCTGGGGGGTGGGTGCTGGTGGCTGAGTGACACTGGTGTCCCCCCCCTGTACAAGCTGCGGGAGCACCTGGCCAAGGGACAGCGGGTGCTGGCGGGCGAGGGCATGTCGCAGGTGGTGCGGAGCCTACTGGAGCTCATGGCCCGCAAGACCTACTACAGCGGGGACCTGCTCTTCTCTGTGGAGATCCTGCGCAATGTCACCGACACCTTCAAGAGGGCCACCTACACCCCATCCTCTGAGGACGTGCAGGTAGCGGGCGGGGGACGGCAAGGGACGCCCCCGGGGAGGTGGCGGCGGTCGGTCCCCGGACCCCAGCCCCGCTGAGCCCCGTCCCCGCAGCGCTTCTTCCAGGTGGTGAGCTACATGGTGGATGCGGAGAACCGGGACAAGTGGGAGGATGCCCAGCAGGTGAGTGGCACAGGGCACGGGTGGGTGGCCAGGGCAGCCGGGATGTCCCCACCATGGGGATGCGTCCTGGCGGCTGCGGAGCTGGTCCCTCTCCCGCAGGTCTCGCCCGGCTCCGTGCACCTGATGAAGGTGGTGGAGGACTTCATCCACCTGGTGGGGGACGCACTGAAGGCCTTCCAGAGCTCCCTCATTGTCACCGACAACCTGGGTGAGCGGCGGGGCGGGCACGGGGCCTCAGCAGGCGCGGGGAGCTGGCCGGTGATGCCCGCTCTGCCTTGCCAGTGATCAGCATCCAGAGGGAGCCCATCTCCGCTGTCTCCAGTGACATCAACTTCCCCATGAAGGGGCGCCGGGGCATGAAGGATTGGGCCCGCAGCTCCGAGGACAAGCTCTTCATCCCCAGGGAGGTGCTCAGCCTCGCCTCTGCCGGTGAGGGAGGGCTGGGGCCGGGGGAGCGAGCACACTCTGCATGTGTGTGCACGTGTGTGTGTGTGTGTGAGTGTGCACCTGGGGCTGTGCAGCTGTGCAGGGGTGTGCACATGTGTGAGCGTGCACATGTGAGTGCGCATCTGGTGCTATGCACATGCATGAGCATGCACATCTGGGACCGTGCATGTGTGTACATGTGTGCATGCACATGTGTGAGTGCACATCTGGTGTGCACATGTGTGCACATGGAGCATGCACATGTGGTGCAGTGCACATTCGCACACATGAGCATGCATAGCTGGGTGTGTGCGTGTGAACACGTGTGAGCTTGCACGTCTGGGGCTGCACATGTGTGAGAGTGCCCATCTGGGAGTACAGGTGTGTGAGCATGCGCACCTGGGAGTGCACATGTGTGAGCGTGCAGGCGGCCTCCTGCCAGCCCGCGTGCCTGTGTGTGTCCGTGTGTGCCGTGCCTGTGTCAGGGAGGGGGTGCATGTTCCCTCACGCATGTCGGGGCTCTCACGTGGGGGCTCTCACGTGTGCGTGCGTGCTCACTGAGCCCATGAGTGTGCCGGGCGCTGATTCACAGCGCCGCTCTCCCTTCCCCTCTCTCTGCAGAAACAGATGAGTCGTCCCACTTCGTCATCGGGGCCGTGCTGTACCGCACGCTGGGGCTGATCCTGCCTCCGCCCAGGTGAGTGGGGCTGCCTGCTGTCCCCCGCGCCACGTCCCCGTCCCTGTGACAGCCGGTGCCCCTCCCTGCAGGACCCCCCTGGCCGTCACCTCCAGGGTGCTGATGGTGACGGTGCGGCCGCCGACCAAGCCCACGGAGCCCCTCGTCCTGGTGGAGCTCTCCCACATCATCAATGTGAGTGTCCCCCTCCTGTTCCATCACTGTGTCACCTTGTCATCTCTTGGTCTTGTGTCAGTCCCACCGGCCCCTTCACCCCCAGGCGCTGAGAGCTGGGCAGGGGCCAGCAGCTCCCAGCTGGTGGCCACAAGTACTCTGCTTCGTGCCCGCAGTGGGGACGTGCCAGCGCTGGGGGAGCCGGCCAGGTCCCCGGGCAGGTCCCCACGGGCCGATCACCCTCCTGCGGCTGGGAGCAGGGCAGGGGGGCGAAGCACTAACCCGTCCCTCTGTCCGCAGGGCACGTCCCACCCGCAGTGCGTCACCTGGGACTACTCGAGGACGTGAGTGGGGCATGGGGGACGGGGGGACAGGGACACCCTGGCCATGCCCTCGCTGGCGGGCAATGCTGGGCGATGGGGCTGGGCTGTCCCAGCGCCCCATTGGTCCCTGGGGAAGTGGCAGGAGGGACGGGGAGCAGGGCCAGTCCCTTCCCGTGGCTGAGCCTCTCTGACTGCGGGTGAATTGTGCTGCCACGGGATCGATCTGCCTCTGCGTGACACCGGGGAGGGATGCCGCCAGCCTGCCAGATGCAATTTGTTAGTGCGGAGCCCAGCGCTGTGGCAGGAGTGAGGGAAAGTAGGGCACAGCGGGGGGGTGGGTGGCACTGCGGGGCAGGGGATGGCAGTGCCAGACCCCCCCCCACGCAGGTGCCCATGGGTGCTCCACACCTTGGAGTCACTGGTTCCAGTACAGCTCCGGTGTTGACGGGGAGGCGTGCGGTTGTGATGAGCGTGGCAGGTCTCAGCCTGGCCCGGGGGAGCTGCGTCCCTGGCTGTCCCGCAGACCCAGCTCCCGGTTTCCTTGCCTTGCTGGGAGCTGTGGTGGCTCTTCCTGTGCATGGCCAGTGTCACCATGGGGCACCCCCTCCCAGCTCCCTCCCGGGGGGGTCCCCATGGCAGGAGGGCTCCCCGTGGCAGGAGGGGAGCATCGCCTGCTCCCGGGCAGGTCTGGCTTTGGGGGTAGCACGTCTCTGCTGTGTGAGCCATGGCTTGTGCTGGGGGGGACGTGGGTGCCGGGGGGGCCCCTGGGACCGCTGCTGCCTGCCCCAGCGCTGCCTCGGCCCCCCTCCATCCCCACCACCCCTCCTCCTGGGCCTGGCCCTCTCCCTCTGCAGTTTGCTCCCCCCCCAAACCTGGGTGGGATGATTAAAAATCAAGCCTTTGTGTTGCACCGCTCCCCAGGAGGATCAGCACAGGGGCAGCCGAGGCAGGGATGGCTTCACCCCCTGCGATGGGCTCAGGGGATTAACCTGTCCCCTGGCAGTGCCTCCCCCCGCTCCCCGTCTGCCTCCCCCCAGGCAGGGGCCAGCAAAGGGTTAACTTGGGAGAGGCGCGAGGGGCTGCCTGCATGTTTGATCATTTCAAATTGCTCTCCCTCACTCTCGTCCCATTAATCAGGGATGCTGGCTTGGGAAACTGGGACACGGAGAGCTGCCAAACGCTGGAGACCCTCCCAGCACACACCAAATGCCAGTGCCGCCAGCTCGCCACCTTCGCCGTCCTCGCCCAGCTGCCCAGAGACCTGGTAGGGGACAGGACTGGGACGGGGATGAGCCTGCTGGGGACACGGGCCATGGATGGGGGACGATCCCCGGGCTGCGGGCCCTGGCCGAGGTGGGGGTCCTGGGGGAGGATGGGGATGGGCAGGGGCTGCATTGCCTGCAGGCACCTCGACAGGGTGGGGTGGGCACTGGGGGATGAGGTGGGTGTCTCCCACCACCCAAGGGAAGGGCCCCTGCACCCCCTGGTACCCCGAGGGTGGGCTGGGGTGGGCAGGGGACTGCCGTGGTTGATAGGGCTCGATGTGGGGCATTGCTGTGTCTAAGGAGGGAAGGGGGCAGCCCTGGCCCCAGGCGTCCCCCCACCCCATTGCTATTCCGCCCGCGTCCCCTGTCGGCATGGAGATGGGCATGGGTCCCCAGGAAGGCGCCTTGGCTGCGCCACCGCCGCCACCGACCCCCTCCGATGCCCAGGGGTCCCCAACCGGGAGGGGTGGAGGGGCCCGGCGGAGGGCAGGGGGCTGGCAGAAAGCAGCCGTGGGGGACCGGGCTCAGCCGCTCCCCCCTGTTCCCCACCAGGCCATGGACCCCTCGGGCACCCCGTCAGTGCCACTGATGATCGGCTGCGCCGTCTCCTGCATAGCCCTGCTGACCCTGCTGGTGATCTACGCTGCCTTCTGGAGGTGACGGGGGGACAGCTGGGGACCTGGGGGGCACCTGGGGCGTGAGCCCTTGTGGGGAGGGGGCAGCGAAGGGGGGCACAGCGCAAGCAAAGGCTCAGCATCAGTGTGGTTAAGTGCAACGTGATGGGAAGAGAATAACCCTGGTGGCAGGCGGGTGGGAGAGGTGCCCGGGCTGCCTGGCGCTGGCCCTGGCCCCCAGCACAGCGCCCACCCACCGGCAGCATGCAGGGGACACGGGACAGGGACATGGTACAGGCTGGCACACCGGCCCCACGCTGCTCCTGCCCGCAGGTTCATCAAGTCAGAGCGCTCCATCATCCTGCTCAACTTCTGCGTCTCCATCCTGGCCTCCAACGTCCTCATCCTCGTGGGCCAGTCCCAGATGCTCAGCAAGGTGGGTGCCACCACCACGCCCCCCTTGCGGGGTCCCTGGGCGGGCACGGGGGCTACGGCAGGGTCCGAGCCCCCTCTTCCCGGCTGGTCTCCTCGTCCCTGCTGGCTCCCAGCAACAGATTGGATTTGGATTAACTCGATCTCAGGATTAAATCCTTTGCGCCGGTGGCTTTGACACAAACCTTGCCTAGGCGTGGGAGTTTAACCTCTGCAGTGCCGGACGCGTGGCTGCGGCGGTGCCGCAATGCTTCCCCCTGATGTGCCCATGTCCTCACAGGGTGTGTGCACCATGACGGCTGCCTTCCTCCACTTCTTCTTCCTCTCATCCTTCTGCTGGGTGCTGACAGAGGCCTGGCAGTCCTACCTGGCGGTGATCGGCCGGATCCGGACACGCCTGGTCAGGAAGCGCTTCCTCTGCTTGGGATGGGGTAAGAGCCCGGCAGGGCTGGTCCCGGGACGGGATGGAGGGGAGGGTCTGCGCACCCCTCCCTGGTACCCCCAGGGTTATATGAAGGGGAAGTTGAGGCACAATGCAGGAAAGCAGACCCAGGTGTCTTGCTACCTTCGATGTGGCACCCTCTGACCAGCCAGACCACAGGGAGCTGCCAGAAGGGCCCCATCCCTGTCCCCATCCATGGGGGCTTGCACAGGGGTGATGCTGGGGGGGACAGCGATGACACCCCCCTGCAGCTTCAGCCTCGTCTCCCCTCTCCAGGGTTGCCAGCCCTCGTGGTTGCAGTCTCCGTCGGCTTCACACGGACCAAAGGCTACGGGACAGCGAGCTAGTACGTGGGGACGGGGGGGGACACAGGGCTGGGCACAGGGATCGCCCCGGGCTGGCAGCAGTGCCAGGAGCAGGGGATGGGGACAGGGGGTGTCCCCTCTCCATCAACCCCTGACGCGCCGTGGTCCCCCGCAGCTGCTGGCTGTCGCTGGAGGGCGGTTTGCTCTATGCCTTCGTGGGACCCGCCGCTGTCATCGTACTGGTAAGCTGACCCTGAGCCTTGGACACCCAAAACCTGTCCCGGTGCGTGGCAGCTCCTGCCAGCCCCGGCTTGCGGAGGGCTCCGTGTCCAGCCCTAACCCTGGCGTCGCTCTCACCCAAGGTGAACATGCTGGTTGGCATAATTGTGTTCAACAAGCTCATGTCCCGCGATGGCATTTCAGATAAGTCCAAAAAGCAGCGAGCTGGGTAAGTGCCCTGCGCCCCGTGGGGCTGTCCCTGGGGCCGGCGTGGAGCACCCTGCCCTGCCGCGCCGCGGGGCATGGCATGGGGTCTCCTCCGGGAGCGGGCTGAGGACGGGGCAGACTTCACCTCATCAGTGGGCGGCGGGGACCAAGCCCAGGGCAACCACAACCCCTTGTTGGGGGCCGCTGGACGGGCAGTAGCTGGGGGGCGCAGTCTCCCCCACACCTTCCCCCGGGGAAGGGGGAGCTGCACACTGTGGACCCCCCCTCCCTGCTGCCAGCGGAGGGGGCTGAGCCCTGCCCGCCCCATCTCGCTGCCGCTTGGCCACCCCTGCTCGTCATTAACAACTGCTACTGCCCTCGACTAACCCGGCTCTCTCTTTCTCTTTCTCTTTTCCTTCTCCCATTTGCTTTTTGCCTGTGTCTGTCCATCCATCCATCCGTCTGTCCATCCATCTGTCCGACACCCCCCNCTTCGCCCCCCGCCCCGAGCACAGCCTTGGACCCCGGGGAGCAGGGGGGTGGGCTCCGGGCATTGCCCCGGAGGGGGACAGGCTCTGGGTTGGAGGTCCCGTGGGCAGGGCGAAGGCTGTGTGCTCGGGGCGGCCCCGGGCACGGGGTGCACGTGCCCCACTGCGGCCATCATGTCTGCATGGCATGGCTTCCCGCAGGTCACGTCATCTCCGGGGTCGGGGCGCGGGGGGCTCAGCTCCTCTTCCCTGGGGCGGCTTGGGAGCAGGGAGGGCATGAGGGGTACCACGCCATGGGGCACGGGACAGTCCTGGCCTCGGGGGTGGCCTCGGGGGTGTCCCCAGGACCCTCTTCCTGGCACATGAGCCCCCATGGGTGCTGGCTGGGATGTGCCCAGAGGGTTGGGCTGTGACCACTGCCACCCCGGTCAGCCGAGGTCCCTGCTCCCAGGGGTTTAGTTGCAGTAGAAGCAGCCCCAAAATTCACTGCTAAAAAAAGAAAGAAATCCCCTTTCTGCTCTTCTTGCGGCTGTGGGAGGGTGACGGTGGCCCCGCGTCCCCCCAGCACCCTTGCTGCCAGCTGCGCTGCCAGTGTGGGGACAGGGACATGCGCGGCTGTGCCCTGCCCAGGCTGGCTCGGCAGTGCCGATGGCTCAGCCTGGGGTTGTGCCGGGGGCTGCCGGGGGGAGAAGGAGCCCATGCCCTAAGGCAGGCAGTGCCCCGAGCACCCAGCCAGCGCCCGCTTGGGGACGTCGAGGAAGAGGGGACAGCGGGGGGCCCGGTGGGGCACACGGCATCTGCAGGCTGCTTGGGCTCGGGTCTCTGTGCACGCCCGGTCAGCCTTGGCCACGCTTGCGGGGCTGGGGGCGATGCTCGGGGGGGGCTGTTGCGGGGCAGCCCCGGCACAGCGGGCTCACCCCGGCCCCTCTCTCCCTGCCCCAGGGCATCGCTGTGGAGCTCCTGCGTGGTCCTGCCTCTGCTGGCGCTGACCTGGATGTCGGCCGTGCTCGCCATGACCGACCGGCGCTCCATCCTCTTCCAGGTCCTCTTCGCCGTCTTCAACTCCGTCCAGGGCTTCGTCATCATCACCGTACATGGGTTCCTGCGCCGAGAGGTGGGGTGGCCCCTGAGGGGTGCCGGGGAGGGGATGCTTGGCTGCGGGCCCGTGACCGGCTCTGTCCCCGCAGGTCCAGGATGTGGTGAAGTGTCAGATGGGGGGGTGCAGGAGTGAGGAGAATGAAAACTCGCCCGACTCCTGCAAGAACGGGCAGGTGCAGATCCTGGTGAGTGCGGCAGCGCTGGCACGGGCTGCAGCGGGCACCAGCAGGGCTGGGCAGGGCTGCTCGCCCCGGCTGGGGCAGGGTCCCCCTTGCAAAGCCCACTGCTCCCCGTGCTGGCCAAGATGCATTCATTTCCCCATCTCTCTCCCTCTCTTTCTCTCCTCTCTCTCTCTCTCTTTTCCCCCTCTTTCTGTATTTTTATAGACAGATTTTGAAAAGGACGTTGACTTGGCGTGTCAGACAGGTGAGGTCTCCCCTGCCCCCTGCACTGGGGATGGGGATGTCACCATGCCACGCCTGGGAGGGACAGGCAGCATGTGCCAGGGTGGGTGTGATGCCACCGTGCAAGGGGTCGGTCCAGCCTCCCCGCCCTCCCGCGGGACCCCCAGGGCCGGCTCTGACCCCGCTCCCTGCCCGCAGTGCTGTTCAAGGAGGTGAACACCTGCAACCCCGCCACCATCACGGGCACCTTGTCCCGCATCTCCCTGGATGGGGACGAAGACCCCAAGCTCAACACCACCTCAGAGGGTGGCCTGGGCTTCTCCAGCCTGCCAGGGAACATCCCTCCCCCCAGCATCCTGGTCCAGGTCCCCAAGATGACGCCCAACGTGGTGGCGGGCTTGAGCGAGCTGGGCGACCCACCGGTGCAGCAGCTCAGCCTGGAGGCGCCGGGTCCCGTCTACCTGTGCACGGAGAGCAGCCTGCGGCCCCTGGAGTACGGCTGGCTGCGAGCCCCCGAGCCCCCACGGGAGAGCGACTACATGGTGCTGCCCCGCCGGACTGGCAGCCTCAAGCCCTTCCCACGGGAGGAGGGCACCCTTGGTCCCGGTACCGAGGAGGGGGTCCCCGGTGGGACGGGGCGCCCGGCGGCCGAGGGGGATGCCTACCCTGGCTTCGTCGCAGTGGACCACGTCAACATGAATTTGAACCAGCCCTACGGGACGGTGAAGGCCCCCTACGGCCTCCAGTTCAAGCAGCACCCCACCGTGCGGCAGATCCTGGCCTCAGAGCTGTCGGAGCGCAGCCGCACCATGCCCCGCACCGTCCCCGGCTCCGCCATGAAAGTGGGGTCCCTGGAGGTGAGCGGGGGGCTGGCGTGTGAGTGTGCCCGTGGATACATGCAGGGGGAGGGAGATGTGTGGGAGGGGGTTGGGCGAGCGTGCAAGAGCATGCACAAGTGTGTGTGCATGTGCAGGGTTGCATGAGTTGCCCCTGTGCTCGCTGCTCAGCATCCCACCCTCTGTATGGGGCTGCCTTCGCCCCAGTAGCACAGTGGATAAGCTGCACGTCCCCCAGCTTGGCCGGGAGCCCCGTGTCTCCAGCCGGGCTCTGGCCCCTGCAAGTGGCATGGCTCAGGGCTGGCATGAGCTTCCCCCCTGCCCTGCTCCCCCCACGTCCCGGACCTGCAAAGACCTTTCTCTTTTCTTCTCCATCTCCTCCCCCTGCTCCGGGCCCTGCGCATCCCCTGCCAGAGGAAGAGGTTGCGATACTCTGATCTGGACTTCGAGGTAAGCCCCGCCACGGCAGCGGGTGTCACCGGTGCCCACCGCGGGGTTGGGTGCTATCCGGGGACTGAACCACCTTGTCCCCCGTTCCCTCTGGCTCGCTGTCAGCAAAGCAGCAGCCGAGCTTGGAGGAGTTTTCTACCAGGCAATAACGAGTGTTGGTTCTTGATTAAAATGCCAGCACCAAGTGGGAGCGTTGCAGCGGGCTCTGCCGCTCGGCTGGGGTGCACCGGGAAGGCAGGGGGTGAGCGGGCGGGAGGGGGACAGGGATGGGAGGGGAGGGTGTGCCGAGGGGCACGGGGCCATGTCGGATGCCGACGGCCGCAGGCTCTGCTCTCGCCCTGCAGAAGGTGATGCACACGCGGAAGCGCCACTCCGAGCTCTACCATGAGCTCAACCAGAAGTTTCACACGCTGGACCGGTACCGGGCCCCGGCTGCCGGCTCCTCCAAGGTGAGGTCCTGGGGGCCCCATCCTGCATCAGTCTGCTCCCCCACACTCCTCCACCTCCCCCTGCATGGACCGGGGCATCCCAGGGAGGACGGGGGAGATGGGCATCCCTGGGAGGATGCTGGAGCTGAGCACTGTGGTTATTTCTGCAGCGAGAAAAGCGGTGGAGTGTCTCGTCGGGCGGCGGGGAGAAGAGCACGGCCAACGTAAGTGCCTGAGCCCCCCCTGGGGCTGATCCACCCCGTCCTGAATGGGGCCGAAGGGCAGAGGTGGGTGGCTGTGCCCCAGGGCTGGATGCTGGTGGGTCAGAGCCGTGCATCGCCACGCCCCCCAGCCGCTTGCCGCAGCTCCTCCTCGCCCCGCAGGATGCGGCCAGCCCTGAGGAGCAGCAGCCGCAGGCGCCGGCCGCCCCGCCGAAGCCGTGGAGCACGTTCAA
>WAAD01032611.1:951760-965638 GCA_013389945.1 Fregata magnificens | reverse complement strand
TGGGTGCAGGGGGAGCAAGGGTGGGTGCAGGGGGAGCAGGGCTGGGTGCATGGGTGGGTGCAGGGAGAGCAGCGCTGGGTGTGTGGGGACAGGGGGTGCCAAGCCAGGGGAGCCGGGAGGCAGCAGAGGGGAGCCGGGAGGTGCAGGGGTTGCGCAGGAGGTTCGGGGCAGGGGAGCTGGGGCGCAGGCAGGGAAGAGCTGGGGGGTGCAGGAGAGCTGGGTGCAGGCAGGGCAGAGGCAGGGCCGCTGGTCACAAGGGTCCCGGACCGCTGTGCGCGGGGACGAAGGCACAGGGATGCACGTCCCGCTCTTGCAGCGATGAGCGGAGCCGAGTGTGTCCGGTCTGTCACGACGCCCGGCTCCGGCTGCCTGCAGCCCTGCCTTGCTTCGTGGCAGGAAGCAGGCAGGAGGGAGGCCAGGTCGGGGTGACCTGCAGGGCCTGGGCCACCCCGGGGATCCACACGGGACCGGGAGATAAAATAGGAGGGAACGAGACCTTCCCCGGGGGGTCCTGCGCAGGAGGCACCCGGTTCTGCTGTAGGGCACCCCAGCCTCTGTGTTTCCGGATGTTTGGAGTAAAACTGGGTGCTGGGGTTGGGCTGAACCGGTGAATGCCGGGATGCTGGGGCTTGTCCTGTGTGCTTGGGCTGGGTGCGGAGCAGATCGGGGATCCAGCAGTGGATGGGGGCCACACTGACACCCAAAACCTGCCCAAGCCATGGCTGAGTGGGTCAGCATCAACTCCGTGCTGGTGGCTTTGCTGGCAGTGTCCCAGCGTGGGAGAGCTCCAGGGGCATGGGATGGTGCCCACCACGTGCCTTGTACCACTGCTGCCTGATCTCTCTCCCTTGCAGGCAGCCGCGTTGGCCCCGAGCCGCTGCTGCGGGCACCATGAGGGGTCTTTGGGCCCTCGCACTTGCGGGGCTCGTCAGCGCCTGCGAGGGGAAGGAGCTGCCGCGGGCAGAAGGTAAGGAGCACTGGGAGTGAGGGCTCAGGGTCTGCACAGGAGCGGCCCCCTCCTTGCCTGTTCCTGGGGAGGAGAGGGCTGGTCAGATCCAGGGATGACGGGGCAGAGGTGGCCAGGGGACATCGTGAGCCGTGCCGGGACCCCACGTGCCAGGACCACACGCAGGGGCACGCTGGCGGCCGGAGCGGCGGCTGTGGACATCAGCTCCCTGCTGAGCACCAGCTGCCCTGGCTTTGGGACTTTACTCAGCATCCCGTGCGGGCAGGGGGCCAGGGAGAGCCGAGCGAGCCCTGCTGCGGGGAGCCAGCCCGGGGACATCCCGCCATCACCCCCACAGCGGCTGAGTGCCGGGAACACCCCACGGCCCAGGCCGTGCTCATGGAGGGAGTGGGCTTGGCCGTGCTCCGGCTGCGGGGTGCTTGCTGCCAGCTGGCGGTGAAGGCAGCGCTGTCTGGCAGCACGTGCGGGAGCCAGGTCTGGGCAGGAGCGAGTGGGGACTGCTCTGTAGGTGAGCCAGGACCAGTCAGGGCAGCGGCGAGGATGCACAGAGCTCCTGAGGGGCTTTTGGCCTCCGGCTGCGAGGTGGGAAGAGGTTTGGCCATGGTGCACGCCAAGAGTGGAGGGCTCGGGGCTGTCCCCATGCAGCTGGGGGCAGGGGGACGATGATGGAGCCCATGGGGTCCCCACCGAGGCCTCTCTGTCTGTGGGGCCGCTGTTCTTGGGTCCCAGCGTGGGGCCGGCCGCAGCTCGGGGTGAGCTCAAGGCGGATGGCGGGGAGGAGCCGCTGGCAGCGAAGCTGCGGTTGCATCAGTCTTTGCGGGGGTGGAGCGGTGGCTCATCCAGGCATGGCCGGGGGGCTGCCCGGCTTTGCCCGTGCAAGGGACTCCACGGCCGGCACCGGCACCCACTGTCCCGCATGGCACGGCCGCCCGGCTCCGGGCCCTTCGTTAGGGAAATGAGGGTTGGGGAGACAAGGTTTTCCCTTAGGGGCAGCGCTGGGGCTGGGAGAAGCTTCAAAGCAGATCGCGCCCGGGGTGATTTATGCCTTGCTTTCCGCCCCCTGCCCTGCTGCGAATGATCTCACTGCCGGCAGGAGGGAGGTCTGCCCCTGGCTGCGACACGTGCCTGTGGGGCTGGCTCCAGCACCGCAGCCCCCGCTGCTGCCGTCGTGCCAGGGGTCCCAGGGGCGAGGAGCACGTCCCTGCACTGCTGCTGGCCGTGTGCGAGTGAGTGGGCAGCCTGGGGGAGAAGCGCTGTGGTGGTGCCCGGCTCTCAGGCAGAGGCAGAGGTGGGCAGTGAGGCCGTGGGAGCCAGAACTGTCCCCCGGGAATGGCCGAGGGCCGGGGAAGAGGCGGGGGAATCATCAAGGGGCATCCCTGCTCCAGGGCTGGTGTGTGCACAGAAACAAAACAAATTCCTCTTTCAATACCCCCTTGTTTCCTCCTCTATCTTGCGCCTCCCAACATCTGGTAGCATCCAGCGGAGATGGATTGATGCTGCTAAAGCAATAATATATCAGCGCAGTTGCAAACAGCACCAGCATCCCCGTGATCACGACTGACACGGCATTTCCTGCGGCTCAGCCTCTCGCCGTCCCCTGGCCCGGCCCTCACGCCTGTCCCCTGGGGCCACCAGGTCTGAAGATGTCACCAGGATGGGACAGGAAGGCCAGCGGGCCGCTCTGGGTGTCATCTCCCCACCTTGGGTGTTCATGGCACGCGTCCGAGTCTCCTGATGCCGATTTCAGCCACGGGGCTGTTTTGAGGCAAAACATGCAGCAACTGGGAAAAGCATTTCACCTGGTGAACTTACTGTGGGAGGCAGCTGACGCCAGCTCTGAGCTCACCCTCCGTCCCTTCCAAACCTGCTGCTTCACTCCTGGCGGGCTGTTTGCGAGGAGCTGGTGCTGCCGTGGGAGCCGTATTTGCTGCCCTGCAGCTACCAGCAGCCTCGGCGTGCCGGGGGGCCACGGCGAGCTCCCAGCAGCACCCCGAGACCCGCTGGGGCTTGGGGGGGGCTCTGCACGGTCCGACCCTGCTTGTACAGCCTCCCCGTGCTCCCGGGGACACCATGGTGATGTGCTGATTTGCCTTGCAGGGGAGCCATGCCCGCAGCTCTGGGACGAGGATCTGGTTGGGGACAAGTATGAGAACATAACGGGTAAGGAGAGCCCCTCTTGCCCCACAGATGGGGGCCCCGCACAGCCCTGACTCCCCAGGGATGGGCTCTGTGCCCTGCCTGGAGAGCGTCAGCCCTCGGCTCCCATGCCGGGGCCAGGTCTCACCCCCTCTGCTCTGTCCTGCAGGTTTTAACTTGATTAAAAGGTTCGACCTGCTGAAGATCTCCTCCATCAAGAAAGTCCGCAACCCAAGGGGGCCGATGGTGCTGCGGCTGGGTGCCGTGCCCCTGGTCCAGCCCACGCAGTGAGTGCGGGTGGCTCACGGGGTGGCCCTTGGTGGCCAGAGCGCCGCCGGGCACTGTCCCCATGTGTCTTAAGGATGGTGCCCAGGTGAAGCTCGTCAGACTTTGCCCTTAACTGGTGCTGGAGAGGCCAGGCAGCTTCACAGCACCCGGGGGGACGCAGAGGTGCTGGTGGTGCAGCCCCAGGGCTGCCCAAGCCACCTTCCTCCTAGAAAGTAAATCATGGGCTGCAGCAGCTCAGCTGGGTCATGGCCAGCCCTTACGCAACCACGGCTCTGTGGCTGCTCTGTGTCTGCTCTCCTCAGCTTGGCAGGCGCTTGCTGGGGTCTAGACAAGCTCAAAATGCTGCATAGCTCCGAGCAGGCACTGCTGGGTTTGTTGGGGCCACAGGGGTTTGCTGGGGGAGGCACACGGAGGCCAGCCCTCAGCCCCATCGTCTCCGGCACGTCCTGCCCGGCTGTGCCCGAGGGGCAGGGGCTGGCAGCGATGCTGCAGCGTGGCAAGGTGGGAGCAGGTCCACATCCTCGGGAGCTGTTCCTGGAGGAAGCTGCTGCGGTTTGCGCGCCTGCCTGCTCCAGCCCGCCTGTCCCCACATCACCCCAGGGCTGGCACACCACTGCGCTGGGCACAGGGCTCTCCCAAGGGCGACGGAGACCCAGCTTTGGCTCCTGACCTGGGCAGCCAAGTCCTTAGATGGCTTTGAGATGACGGATGCTCTGGGTTGGTGTTGCTCTTGGCCAGGTGCCTGCGGCAGCCCAGAGCCAGCCCTGGGGAGCGCTCAGCGCGGGGGTGGCCCCAGCAGCCAGGATGTGAGTCCCGGGTGGGCACCCATGGGTGCCCCTCTGCCCTGGTCCTGCTCTTGGGTGCCAAGGACAGCCCCGTGCCCTGCGGATGGCAGAGGGGACCGCCGGGTCTGGCTTGCTTCCCATGCCTTGGTCCCGCTCCAGAGCGGTGGCTTGGAAAATCGCTGGTGTGATGGAGCCGAGGCCAGGAGCTGAGCAGAGCCCGAAGCAAATATTTCCAGTGGTTGAGCGGGCTGCGGGCGAGCTGGGCACAGTCCCACTGGGGAGCGGCTGCCCTGCTCCCTGCCGTGCGAGGGGGGACCAGGCTGCCGGCGGGAGGTGGGCGCCACGGCTGCCTGCTGCCCACCCCCTGCGTGGGAGCATCCGTCCCACGGAGCCTACAGGGTCAGGGACACGTTTCCCGGCTGCCTGAGGACAAAATTCAATACCATGGTGATAAGTGCATGGCCCTGGGTGCCGCAGCTGCCCCAGGAGGGCCGTGTTTGGGGGTGCACGGTGGAGATGGTGGCTGTGCCGTGGGGCAGGGATGGGGAGGGCGGTTGGGGGTACCTGGGGCAGGCTGGGCTCGGTCCCCTCCACCACGTGCACATCCAGCCGGTGCGAGGGATGCGGGTCTGTGCTTTGGGGGGACGTTCTGAGCTCCCCGTGCCGTGCCAGGACGGGAGGAAGCGTCTCTGCCGTCTGCCTCGTGTTCAGCTCCTGTTGCATAAGTGCTGGCGTCTCCGGCAGCCTCGGCCCGCACGGCCAGCTGAGACACAAACAGCTCCAGGTCCAGGCGCTGCCGTGTGGGGCCGGGACTGGATCCGTCCCGATGGCATCCGTGGTGCCACTGATGGGGACGGACCCCGGCGGGACCCACGGAGGTTGTTGGGGTGATGCTGCCAGCGGGTGCCATGTGGGTGGGGATGTTGGGGCCGGTGCTGCCGCCGGCCTCGGTGCAAATTACAGCATCGGAGCTCGGTACGGGGTCTGGCCACCCCTGACGCCTGTCCCCACAGGCAGGTGTTTCCCCACGGGCTGCCACCCGCCTTCACCCTCGTCCTCACCTTGCTGCTGAAGAAGAACAGCACCGGGGAGCACTGGTACCTCTTCCAGGTCACCGACCGGCAGGGCTACCCCCAGGTACGGCCCTGGGGCAGCGGGACACGCCAGGAGTGAGGGGACAGCTGGAAGCCGTCCCCGAGCGTGTTGTTGTCCCCTCTCTGCCCAGCTCTCCCTGGCCGTGCACGGCCCCGAGAAGAGCCTGGAGTTTCAGGCCAGGGCGCCGGGGGCTGCGTTCATCAGCGCCGTCTTTGCGGGGAAGGCTGTGGCGTCCCTCTTCGATGGGCGGTGGCACAAGGTGGTGGTGGCCGTGCAGAGCCGTGCCATCTCTGTCCACCTCGACTGCGCCTCCATCTCCTCCAAGCCGCTGGCACCTTGGCGGGCGCTGGCCCCAGAGGGCAATGCCTTCCTGGGGCTGGATGCCGTACGTGGCACCCCAGTCCGGGTGAGTCCCCATGGGGGTGCGGGCACGCTCTGCCTGCGGTGCAGGATCCATCCCTGCTTGTCCCTGACCTGCCGCCCCCTTCCCACTGCAGTTTGACATCCAGCAAGCTCAGATCTACTGTGACGCCGAGCTGGCCAGGCAGGAGGGGTGCTGTGAGATCTCGGCCAGCGGGGTGAGTCCCCCCAAACCCCCACCCCGGTGCTGGCTGGGCCCTGGCACTACCCTGCACAGTCGGGGTTTTCCCCAGAGGGGAAACTGAGGCACGGTGAGGGCAGGTCTCTTAGCCAGAGCTCCCCTGTGGGTCACCTCCTGCTTGTGGTGGCAGGGGACACAGGGCAGCTTTCCACCAGCCCTGGGACATCACTCGCTGTCTGTCCCCGTGGCCAGCGCAGGGCACGGTGCAGGATGCATCCCTCTCCCGAATCACACTGGGTGCTTGGGCAGGGCTGGGGCTCCCGGCTCTGATCCTGGCAGCCCCCCGTCACCCCCCTCTCTCCCAGCAGTGCCTTGTGGAAGCGCCCAAGACCCGTCGGCAAGCAGAGCTGATGCAGAGCAGCAACCTCATCGAGATCTTGCCGCAGCCCGAGGGCCGGGTGTACACCCGCTGCTTCTGCCTGGAGGAGCCGCTGGGCGCGGTGAGCTCCCGCATCCCTCCAGCACCTTGGCACAGGTCCCTGTGCCGGCGTGGGGTGCTCCTGGCCCCACGGGGTGGGCAGCACTCGGCTGCCGCGCCGGGTGGCGGGTGCTGCTGAGCCGGCAGCCACGTTGATTCAGCCCCTGGAAAAGCCCTGTCTCACATTTTCCACCACGCCAGACTTGGTGTGAGGGGAGGGAGGGAGCTGGCAGCAGCCAGACGCCAGGGAGCGAGGGAGGGGAGGGCTCCTGCAGCCCCGCTGCCGGTCCACGCTGGCTCAGTTGCTGGCTCAGGGCTCAGCCTGAGGCAGATCGCACCCATGGGTGCCCCAGGCAGGATCACCCAGGGGTGCATGGGGGGGTAGCACCTGGGGGTGCACAGGCAGCGTAATCCAGGGTGCACGGGGAGGTATCACCCAGGGGTGCACAAGCAGGCAGCACCCGTGGGTGCTCTGCTCTCTCCACAGGAGCCGGCGAGGAGCTCGGGGAGGACTGGCCTGAAGGGAGATCACGGGGAGAAGGTGAGGGGAGGTAGGAGAGGGTGCCCCAGCCCGGCTGCACCAGTCCCGGCACACCTGGCTCCGCTCCCCTTCCTCCTGCCGGTGCCGGGTGGGGGCCCATCCGCACCCCGGGCTGGGTCTGTCCCTGCTCCGTTTGGGAACTTTCGGCTGCTGCCAGGGCTGCAGGGATGCCTGCAGAAGCGGCTGCTCTGCTCCCCCGAGCAGGAATTGAGGCCCCACTTAACTCTCTGCTGCTGCTGGAGCGATCCCAGCCGTGGCCAAGGGCCTCTTTGTTCCCTCTGAGCGTCTCCAGAGCACTGCCGGAGCTGGGAAGCATCTCCAGCACGCTCCATGCTCCATCCTTGCATGGCCCACTCCTCCCGAGGTTGCTGCATCCCCACAGTGGGATCCCGCTGGGAATCCCCAGGGTGCAGACCAGGTCCCACAGCGTGGGCTGGGGGCCATGGGGCCACAGGGGCTACGAGCCTGCCCGGCTTTTCTTTTCACCCTCTGCTCTGTGTCACTTCCCGGCAGGGTGACAGGGCCCCCCCCGGGCAGCCGGGGCCACCCAGCGAGGGGGTGAGGTGTGGGGCTGGCCCCAGCGGGGGGGCGGGAGCCTGGGGGGGCTGCGCTCAGCTCTGTTGGCACCTGGGCACGGGGCATGGGCAGCCCCATCCTGCCCAGCCCCAGTCCCGTGGGAGCACGCTGGAGTGGCTGGTTTGGCCCAGCGGAGCTGCGGTCAAGCCGCAAAGCCGCAGGGAGAGCCGGGTGCCAGGCCAGCCACTCTCCTCGCCTCCCTGGGAACGCAGCCGGGGGGAAACGCTCTCCTGGCTTTTCCCTTCTCCGCCCCGGGCATCCCCCTGTGCCCATGGGCACCCCAGGGCTGGCGGGGAGAGATGCTGCTGAGTGAGCCCAGCGGATTTGGGGTGCCCAGGGGAGCGGGGCAGTGGCTGCGGGGTTGTGGGTGCCGTAGGGCTGTGGGCGCCGTGGGTGGTGCATGGAGCCGATGCAAGCCTCCATCCCCATCTTTTCCAGTGCCCGCCGTGCTCGCCACAGACAGCCTCGGCAAATGTGAGTGTGCTGCCAGGCAGCACCGGGCTGTGCTGGCGGGAGGAGATGGGGACCCTGACTCATTTGCTGGGGCTGGGCTGTGAGCTGGGACCAGCAAAAGCCACTGGGGTGCTGGCCCGGGGGTGTCACCGGCCGCTCTGCCGTCACTGCCAGCCCCCTGCGACCCGCGACTCCTCCTGGCCCAGGGCCCGGCAACATCTGGCTGTGGAGAAGGTGTCTGATCCCTTCCAGATGTGGCTCCATTCCTATGGCAACCTCTGGCTGGAGGCGTAGGGCTGATGGCAAGGGGACGGTGGATGTTTGGGACCCTGTGTGCCTCATGGGGCTCCCGGGGTGGCACTTGGGGAGAGGGTGTTGGGAGGATGGGGACCACAGCGGGGACAGGGCTCTCTCCTGCTGCTGTTTGGAGGCAGCTTGCCCTTGCTGGGCTCCAGGCGCTGGGGGACACCTCTCTCCTCTGTCCCTAGGTCACGCTTGGTCCCCCGGGTCCAAAGGTAGGTTTGTCACCCCCCAGGACATGCAGAGCCTAGCTCTGGCAGAGACGTGGCCGTGCAGACCCTCGACTGTGCCTGGAACATCCCTGCCCGGGAGCTGTGGGCCCCGCTGTGGGCACACGTGTGGACATGGGGACACCCGTTTCCTGTCTCGTCACCCGCACCTCCGCTCTCTTGCAGGGTGGGAAGGGCGAGCGCGGCATACCCGGCACCACCGGCAGCAAGGGGGAGAAAGGCGACCGCGTGAGTGTCCCTGGTCATGTCCTGGGCAGGGACCCCTTCTGCTGCGGGTCTGCTCCCTGCGGGGGTCCCCGGCACATGGGGGTCCCGCTGCTCTGAGGAGCGCTCCCGTCCCCCATGGCCCCCCGTCCTTGGCCATGGCCGGTGCAGGCAGAGCCCCTGAGCTGCGTCTCCCGCTCCCGCAGGGCGCTGACTGTGTGCGCACCCACCCCAGTGGCCCTGTGCAGGTGAGACCCCCCCACCCTCCGCATACCCCCCCCCGGCTCTGCTGCCCCCTCCTCAACCCACTCCCTCCTCCTCCTCCTCCCCAGTGCGCCGAGGGGCCACGGGGCGAGAAGGGGCAGCGCGGAGAGGCGGTAAGTGATGCTCAGCGGATGAGGCTGCGGCGCGGGGACCCGGCGGTGCTTCCCCCCCACGTCTCGTGCGTACCCTGGGCTGGGGCGCGGGGATCCGGCCCTGAGCAGACAGCTCAGTGGGTGGTGGTGGGATGAAAGGAGCGGTGGTGCAAGCAGGAGGGAAGCCCTGCACGAGCCCACCCGTGGGCACCTGCGTGAGCCCACCCGTGGGCACCCACTTTGCCCTGCTGTTCCCACGCAGGGGCTCCCGGGGGCAGCCGGTGCCGATGGGCAGAAGGTAAGTCCAGCCCGCCCGTGGGTCCCAGCATTGCAGTGGGGACGACTGCCCCGTGTGTCCCGGGATGGTGGCAGAGGTGCCAGGACCTGCCGGTGCCGACCCGCGTAGCATGGGAGATGGTGTGGGTAACGTCCGTCTGTCCACAGGGTCAGAAGGGTGAGAAGGGCGACGGGGGACTGCAGGGCAAGCCGGGGCGCCCGGGGCGTGATGTGAGTAGTGCTGGGAGGTACCTGGGTGTCCCCTGGGGCGCCCCCGGGGCGGCGAGGTCCGGCCGGTGGGCCAGCCTGCCCTGTGGCGTGCACGGCGCTGCACGTGCAGAGCCTTCACACCCTGCTCCCCTCCCGGCAGGGCCGGCCCGGAGAGATTTGTGTGGTGGGCCCCAAGGGCCAGAAGGTAGGTGGGGGCTTGGGGGTTGGAGGGTGGGGGCACCCAGCAGCAGCGCTGGCACTGACACCCCACTTGCCTTCCAGGGTGACCCTGGCCTCGTGGGACCTGAGGGGCTGGCCGGCGAGCCGGGAGCCCCGGGAAAGCCAGGCTCTCCAGGGATCGGCTTTCCAGGGAAGCCGGTAAGGACCCCTGTGCCGTGGGGCTGCACCCGGGTGGTGTCTCTGGCTCGGCACATGGTGACTGCGGGTGGGCATCACCACAGGAGGGGGTGAGGTGCCCCCCCCCAGGGCTCGACGATGGGGCTGGCTGGCCGAGGTGCTCGGGCAGGGCTAACGCCATCCTCTCTCCCTTTCAGGGTGACCCTGGTGGCCCCCCGGGTCCGAAGGGGGAAAAGGTGAGTTGGGGGGAAAAGGGTCCTGACCGCCCCCCGTCCTGCCCGAGGGCAGCTCAGCGTGACAGGCGGCGGGATGTGCCGGGGATCCCCGGCTGGAGCCGGATCCACCGCAGCTGAGTCAGCGCTGGCTCCTGGTGCCGCCAGCTGGGCAAGCCCCAGCTGGGTGGCCCAGGGCTTGGCTTGGTGGGGCAGAAACCCCCCCTGGGGGGAGAAGGGTGCTGGGGGTCCCGAGGGTCGTGGCTTTCTCCCTTGCTGGGCTCAGGCTCTCCCATTTTTGGCTCCAGGGCAGCTCAGGAGCTCCTGGACCCGGAGGACCGCCTGGAACACCCGTGAGTACCGTGAGGCTGGAGCCAAAGCCCGGGGTCAGGGACGGCTTTCTTGGCTCGGGGTCGGGGCTGCTTGGCCAGAGTAGCGGCGGGATCCAAGCCCAGGCGCGGAGAGGGGTTTGGGAGAGCCGGCAGCCTCGTTTGAGGCTGGGAACCATCCCGTGCCACGGCTGGTGGCAGGGGTTGGAGTGTGCTGGGTGGCATTGCCAGGGCAAACCTTGGTCTCAGGGCTCCCTGAAGCAGCCCCGTCCCCTGCCTTCCTCCCCCAGGGACCCCCCGGCATCCTGGGGCCGAAAGGAGACAAGGTAGGTGCAGCGGCAGGGTGGCCCGGCGAGGGCTGTGCCATGGCCACAGGCACGGCAGCCCCTGCCGGCACAGCTCCACCACGGTGCCCATCCCCTGGGCTCAGAGCTGCTTGGGGCATCTCGGGGGCCACCCCAAGGACCCGCCAGCCCGGGGCTGCATCTCACTGTCCCCGCGGGCAGGGCGAGCCATGCGAGGTGTGTCCCACCATCTCCGAGGGGATGCTCGGTGCCACCGGGCTGCCTGGCAAGCCGGGACCCAGGGGAGCACCCGGAGCGCCCGGCAAGGATGGGGTCTCGGTGAGTCTGAACCCAGGGGCTCGTAGGTGGGCATGTGGGGTGGAGGGCAGAGCAGGGTCTTGTCTCGGCATCCCTAACACTCCCTCTTTGTTTTCCCCTCCCCAGGACAGACCCGGCCCTGCAGGACCCAAAGGGGACAGGGTAGGTGATGTGGGGCCAAGGGGTGGGTTGGCGCATCCCCAGCCGGAGTGGGGGGACACTGAGCAAGCGTCCAGCCTGCGCTGGCAGCGCCCAGCCCAGCTCCTCTGTTTCCTCCCCAGGGAGATCCCGGCATCCAAGGGATAAAAGGGGAGAAGGTGAGTGTCCATCCCACCTGCCCGTTCAGCTGGCAGCCCCTGTGGCCCCCCTGAGCCGTGCCCTCTCCCTGCCCTTGCAGGGGGACTCCTGCCTGTCCTGCGATGCCCGCATCCTCGCCGCGCTGCTGCAGGGTCCCACCGAGGGGGTCGAGGGTGAGCTGGCGCCAGCGCCACTGCAGCCGGGGCTGCCGGTGAGTACATGGGGTTGAGCCCCCGTCTCTTGTGCTGAAGGGGTGCCCCGGCCGCCCCGGGGCTGTGCGGGTGCTGGGTGTGTAACTGTGCGGGGCGTTCAGCAGGGTGAAGCAGGGCTTCCTGCGCTGGCTGGCATCAAAGGCGAGAAGGTGAGTGACCCCAATGGCCACCCCCGTTTCTGCACCCCCCGAGGGAGCAGCAATGGCTGCATCACCCCATGGGGTCGGGGCAGCCTCGGCTTCCTCTGGGGCCTGACGCTGACCCTGATGTCTTCCAGGGGGATGGCGGCCAGGAGGGACCCATGGGCAGACCGGTGAGTGGGGGTGCAGGGGCTTAGGGTGGGTGCTGGGAGCCCAGGGGTGTGGGAGCCAAGCACTGGGGGCCGTAGTCTCACCTCTGCTGTGGCTTCTCGGTGCAGGGACTCCGGGGAGACAAGGGTGATCCAGGCGTGCGGGGGCTCAAAGGAGAGAAGGTGAGCCCTGCAACGGGCACCCCCTGGGACCCTGCTCCCTGCCCCATCCCTGGAACCTCCCCAGCTGAGACCTGTGCAACTCATTGCACGGGACAGCCCTGAGATGGGGAGAGCAGCAGGGGCTGTGGGCCCCCCGCCCTGCAGCGCTCCGGCCCCCCAAAGCCACACTCCGACCGGGGTGTTCTCTCCACAGGGCGAGTCGTGCGGCCAGTGCTCTCCCTTGCCACAGGCCCTGGAAGGGGCAGCGACGGTGCTGGCTGTGCCCGGACCACCAGGGGAGAGGGGCCAGGGCGGCCCCCCGGGCAGAGCGGTGAGTGCCCCCGCCGTGCTCGTGGGTGCCCGTTTTGGGGGCTGCTCTGGCCTGACTCGTTCCTCCGTTCCCCCAGGGCAGACCCGGTGATGCTGGCCAGAAGGGACAGAAGGTGAAAGGGGCTGGGGATGCAGCTCCGGTGGGCCTGGGGGTGGCAGAGGGGGCTGCGACCCCCACCCCGGGCTGTGGGAGTGCCGTGTGCCCCCCTGCCCCGTGCCAGCCTTGTCCCCTTTCTTTGCCAGGGGGATGCAGGCAGCCCCGGGGACCCAGGCACCCCAGGCATGGCCGGTCTCCCGGGGCTGTCGGGTGAGCCTGGCATCAGGGGTCCGGCTGGCCCCAAAGGCGAGAAGGTGAGACCCCCGCGCTTGTATGGGGATCCGCGTCCCATCACCCCAGTGTCACCCGCCCCCTCCATCCCTCACCCATCCCGACGTCCCCTCCTGTGCTCCCTCCTCTGCAGGGAGACGCCTGCGAGCCCAGTCCCACTCCGCACGGGGACTTTTCGGATGTGGTCGGCATCCCGGGAAAACCGGGGGCCAAAGGGGACCAGGGCCCCCCGGGCATCGGCCAGCCAGGCAGACCCGTGAGTGCCCCCTCCCCGTGGTGCCGTGGGTGCCCAGTGGCATCATGCCCGCAGGGCTGACTCTGGTGTGTTTTAGGGGAAGCCGGGACTGCCGGGGGTTCAGGGCCCCGCTGGGCTGAAGGGGCTGCAGGTGAGTGGGGCCGCGGGGGGCCGGGTGCAGGGGGGCTTTGGGGCCGCTCACTGCCCCTCTATCTCCCTAGGGTGAGCCGGGACCGCGGGGGATCGGCCAGCCAGGACCACAGGTGGGTGTGCGGGGTGCCTGTGCCGTGCCGTGCCGTGCCGTGCTGTGCCACTCTGCTGGCTCTCACGCCCTATTTTTCCCAGGGAGAGCCCGGGAGCACCGGACCACCCGGGACACCTGTAAGTAGCATTTCGGGCTGCCCAGCCCTGGGAGATGGGGCAGCCACCAGCCCCCCAGTTCCTGCAAGCCGGGGGGATCGCACCCCTGCAGCATCAGCTCCCCGGTGCGAGCAGTGGCAGTGGGGTCCTGGCCAGACCACCCTGGGGACAGTGCTGTCACCACGGCTCGCTGGGTGGGCAGGGGGGCTGGCTGGGGCTGCCAGGGGCAGCTAATGCCCTCTTCTGCCCCCAGGGCCCCCCCGGACCCCAGGGACCCCCAGGGATGGTGGCAGAGAAAGGTGCCAAGGTAAGGGAGCGTCCGCCAGCCCTCCCTCCCCACCCTGCCCCCCCACTCCTGCTGTCCTTCCTCTGCAGGGATCTCCGGGGCCCAAAGGTGCCGTGGGACCCCCTGGGCCACCAGGGACCAGCGTCACGGGGCCACCGGTAAGTCCTGCCGGCCAGGACAGGCATCGCCACCCTCCCCCTGGCTACAAGCCAGGTAGCCTCCTGGCTAAAAACCGCTGTGCTGTGGTCCGAGCCTGGAGCTGAGCTTCCTCGCTCTCCTCTTCCTGGCAGGGCCCCGAAGGGCAGCGGGGGCTCCCCGGGGTGCCCGGGTCCAGCGGGCAGCCGGTATGTACAGGGGGTGGTGGAGGGGCCGTGCCTGCGAGCGCGGGCAGCACTGCTGAGCACGCAGGCAGCGCGGTGCTGAGCTGCCGTGCCCCGGTGCTT
>WAAD01032611.1:902637-925469 GCA_013389945.1 Fregata magnificens | reverse complement strand
GGGGCCCCCGGCGGCACCTCCTCCCCCCCGGGGCCGGGGGCTTCCCCAGCTCCGGCTCCTGCTCCCCGTGCCCCCCCCACCCCGTGCCCTCGCTAACTGGGGGGGTCCCGGCAGCCCTGCCAGCACCCCTCGCTCCGTCCAGGGGGTTCCCCGCTGCTGCAGGGTGTAGGGAGAGGAGGGGGGGTGGGTGCGTGACTCCCCCCGCCCAGCACCTCGGCTGCAGCGTGGGCAGCTGGATGCAAGTGAGACAGGGACATCCCATCACAGCCCGGGACACGGAGCCACTGTCACTTGGAGTCAGTCCTGGGTCCCCGCTGCCAGCGCCCAGCCAGGCGCTCAGGGCCCAGGGAGGGGGGTCTCGGCCACCCCACAGGCTCCTCTTCCCTCTGCAACACCAGTACTCGCTGTAGGGCTTTGGCTGCCTGCCCCGGGGGCTCCTGCCTGCCTCTGGCCCACGAGGAGCATCTCCTGGCCGCTGCCAGAGGATTCCTCGAAGATGCCTCATGGCAGCCAGGACGGGAGGCACCGCAGGCAGCAGGAGGGAGCAGGGTTCCTGGGTGGCTGCAGGAGCCGGGGCAGTGGCTGAGCCCGGGGCCACGGGATGGAGGGCTCCTGGCTCCCGGCTGCAGCCTGTGGAAAGGGTGCTGCAGCCTGTGGAAAGGGTGCTGCAGCCTGTCAGGGTGTGCTTGCACCCCGGTGCCTGTGCGTGGGGAGCACAGCATCCCACTGGGCAAGAGAGTTGCCCGCTCCCCAGGTTCCCAGGGCGCTCTGGGTGCCCAAACGAGGGTCCTGCAAGAGCCCCATCCACTGGGACCCCCACCCGGCTGCTCAGCCAGCACTCTCCGAAGGGCCTTTTCCTGCAAGCACAGCCTGGGGCAGAGTGCGCCGAGCTGGAGGGCTGCTGAGCGCCTCAGGAAGGAACTGGGTCCGGCCTGGAGTCCGACTGTCTCCAACCTCACGTACTTTCTGCATGACGGGACTGACAGGAATCCAGAATGAGTCACAAATTCCCCAAGACCCTCAGGGGACAAAGCAAAGCCACTGGTGAAAAGGACATCCCCAGCTTCTGCTCCCTGTCCTTGTGCTCCTGCCAGGCAGCTCCCTGGCAGCGGCTGAGGATGCCGTGGGACGCTGCCGGCAGAGCTGGCCCCTTCCCGTTCCCGTTGCAGCCCCCAGACCCCCCCCGGCTGATAAGGGCTCATGTGCGGAGGTGGGAGCAGCAACAGCCCAAGTGCTTGCAAGCCCCCCCCACCCCTTCCTGCGGCTGTGCTTGGTGTGCCAAGCATCGCTCTCGGCAGGGTCACGGCTCACTGCGTCCCTCTGACGCTGGCATTTCCCCCCCGTGTGTCCCTGCCAGCCAGGCCTGTCCCTGCTCCAGGGAATGGCAGCCTCTCACACGCATGGGGGAGGCAAGGTGGAGCAGGGCAAAGTCCAGCCGGGGCACCTTGGGCCCACGTGGCCACGGGAAGCAGAGCCAAGTGCCACGGGCTGGCACACATGCCTGCCCTGCCCTCACCGCCACCGCCTGTGGCTGCTCTGGGGGAGGGAGAAGGTCCCAATGCCCCTGGGCTCCACTGCATGGAGTTGTGCAAAAAGCCCAGACCCAGGTGGGTCAATCCCGGATGCCCCCCGGCGCAGCAGGGACACGCACGGGCTCTGCCGAGCTGCACCCATTGCACAGCGCTGCCATCCCCGTGGGGTGCAGGGTGAGCGCCCCTGGCAATGCACAACCCCATGGCAGGGTGAAGACCCTGCTGTTGTGGAGATGCATCCCTCCAAACCCACCCCAGAAAGCCACCCAGCCGGCCGAGGGAGCCGGGCAGAGGCCGGTACAGTGCCGCCCCGGCACAGCTCGCTCACACGGGGCTTTCCAGGTCCTGCCACGTCCTGGCTCCCCTTCAAAGCCTCTGCTTCAAAGCAGCCCTGGGGCTGCACGCGAGACGGACATGTGCGGCGCTGGGGGTGGCCGAGGATCCCCAGGGATCACGCCCCGCACGCCAGGCGCTTGGTGGGGCCAGGGGACTGGAGTCACCCCGAGACACCCATCCCAGCAGGCTGGGGCAGCTCTGGGGGCAGCGGGACCGGTGCAGCCGGGGCAGGGAGGTGCTGGCCCCTGCGGTGCTTGGCACAGCCCAGGGCTCTGGGACCAGCCGGGAATCGGTTTGTTGGCAAGAGGCAGCCAGGAAAGGCAGGGACCGACCTGCAGCGAGCGCCGGCTTCCTCCCCAGCCAGTGCTGAGGCAGGGCGGCGCAGAAAGGGGCCACCCCCGGCCCCCTGACGTTCGCAGGCTAGGGGACACATCGTCCACGTGGGGTACCAGCACACGGGGCTGGGGCAAAGGCTTTGCTGTCCCTTGAGGGGTTGTGGTCTCCTGGGGAAGGGGGCTCACACCCCTGCCTTCCCTGGGATGGCCCTGGGGCCATCGCAAGGTCATCCCTGCTTGGGGACACACCGTGACACTTCTGAAGAGGCAGATGGGGCACGGCCATTCCCAGGGCAGCAACCCTCCCCACCAGCCCCGGGCTCCAAATGCAGGGCACGAGCCCCTCTGCAGCGGCATCAGGCCTGCAGCCCCCAGGCATACGGCATCATGGAGCCGGGGAGAGCGATCGAGCCAGGGCTGGGACTCTGCTCCCATGTCGGGGGGTGACTATGGCTCGAGGGGAGCCTGGGGGGGAGCAGGGAGGTGGCCGGACGCCTCGGTCCTCTGGCTGGACGCCTGGATCCCCTGGCCGGACGCCTGGGCCCTCCGGCCACAGTGCTCGGCGGCAGGGCTGGAGTGCCACCTCTCGGGAGAGCCGGGAGAAAGACAGCAGGCAGGCAGGCAGCCTCTACTCCAAATTTTAATGAAACAAATAAGTTAATAATTTAATCAAGTGAGGTAACTACTGCTGGCTGGGGAGGTCTGCGGGGACCAGCCAGCCTCAGGGAAGGTCCTACGAGTTAGTTCCTGCGTGCGGCTGCAGGCAAAGCTCTCGCATGCACCCTCGCCCCACGGCCAGGCATCCATGGCACCCACGCACCAACCCACTGCCTGCCCACTCATGGCACCCGGCTGTCCCCTTGTGCCCCTGCGGCACCGCTGCTCCATGGCCCGGCCGGGGGCACAGGCACCCCTGGGGCGAGGGGAGGGGGCCGGGGTGGCGCAGGAGCAGGGGGGAGGCTGCGAGCAGCTCTGGCACGGCCCGTGCTGGTTACATGCACTAACAAGGCAAGAAAAATGAGCAGGGTTGGGGGTCCCCGCTGCCGGGAGCAGAGGCACAGGGGGGCTTGGGAAGGGGGGGTGCAAATCCCACGGTCCGAAGCCCAGAGAGGGGCCGTGCCGGCAGCGAGGGGCTCGGTGGGTCCTCACCAGCCCAGGTCAGATCCCGGCACCATGGCCACGCAGGTGTCGCTGCCGAGCCCCACAGGGCACCGAGACCCCCAGCTTGGCAAACTTTGGCACTACCACGATCGCTTCCAGCCTGACTCAGCCCAGCGCTGCGGGACTGGAAACCTGCCCCAGGGCTGGGGTCAGGGCAGCAAAGGGGAGTGGGGCAGCACGGGAGCTGCCATGGCTCTGCCGTGAGCGGCATGCAAGGAGGCACGGCCCCTCTCTGTCCCCACCGGGCAGTCACACCCCAGGCCCAGCCCGTGGTCCCTGGGCCACAGAGGGGACGGGGACATGGGGAGGGACCAACTGAGCACTGCCGGACCTGGCAGGGAAGGAGTCCTCTAAGCAAGAGCAGGGGCTGGGACATGAGAGGGAGGGATGCTCCTTGGGGACCACTGTCACCATCGCCTGTGCCTGTGTCCCTCCCTCCTCCGCAGCCCCTGCCCAGCCCCACGGCTCCAGGGCCACCCTCGGGCAGAGGTTTGTCACCTGGCTCCGAGCCCCTGGGGCACCCAGGCAGGCCCCCACGGGCAGCAGGATCCAGCCCTGTGTGCTGGTAGGGGGGTTTGCTTATTGCCTATGTCCCCACGGGTTGCTCTTCCCGGGGGTGTTGCATATTAAGACATTATTGCATAAATATATATATATATATCTCTGCTATATATATATTGCCCTGGGAGCATGCACGGGCAGGCAGAAGGCTCTGCTGTGCTTCTAGAGGTGCAGCCGTGGCTGCAGTGCTGCAGCCCTGCGAGGAGGGAAACCACCCGGACAGAGGATGGTGAGGAGGGGACAGACCCCTGCTCCCTCGCCCGGGGGGGTCCCCGCTGCTGCCCTGACCTGCAGCGATGCAGGTAAAACCACACTGGTTTGTGCCCCGACGCCCCTTGCTCGGCACCGGCAGCAGAAGGGAGGTGGAGCCTTGCATAGCTGGCAGTGGCCCTGGCTTGGCTCCGGGGGACCAGGCAGGACCCTGCTGGGGAGCTGGACATGTCCTGAGGGCTGGGGGTACAAGCCAAACGCCAGGGACGGGGCCAGCCTGGAGTACCCCCACTATGGCTGGGGAGCACTCAAGGCCCCAGGAGCTGGGGAGTCTCACCCCCCTGGGCAGGGCAGGAGCATCCCAGGAGCGTGGTCCGGCCATGCCGCAGTGCCACAGGCTCCCACCCCATCCCCAGAGTGGGCACCCCGCTGCAGGCACGCCCCCACAAAGGAAAACTTGGTTCAAGTATCAGGGTGAGGGACATGGCTAGAGGGGGCCAGGCAATGCCACGCTGCTCCCACATCCCGGCATCCCGTCCCACTGGCTGCATGCTGGCAAGATCCATCCTGCTGCCTCCCCGCTCAGTCCATGTTGGCGCTGGCCGACCTGGAGATGTTCAGGGTCTGGGCAGAGACTGAGATGTCCTCGTGGTCCACGGGGCTGTGGTAGTCGGAGGTGATGTCGGGCTCGCAGCGGGGCACCTGCACAGCTGCCAGGCTGAAGGAGTTCGTGGAGCCCTTGTGGAGGCACTGGGAGTAGAGGCCGAGCAGCAGGTCCAGCTTGTGCTCGATGGACTGCACCTGCAAGGGCGGGCAGGGCTGAGCGGGTCCCTCCCCGTGGGGAGGGGACCCAGGGGTCCCGGCTCCTCCATGCTGCAGGCGCCTAAGGGACAGTGACATGTTCCCCGGTGGCCATCCCCTCCTGACCTGCCTCTCCACTTTGACCACGCGACCCATCATGCTGAGCTCGTCCACCAGCTCCATCTCCAGCGCCGGCTTCTCCCCCTTCTCCCGCATCTTCTTGTCCGCAGCAAGGGCCCCCCTGCCCATGATCTGGTCCACACTGGCAGGGAGGGAAGGGACACAGCCCATCGTTCCCAGTGGACCAGAGGGCATGTGAGACCACACGGGATGGGGATGGGGCTCTGGGAAGATGTCCCACCCATGGCGATGGGCCAGCACCCCTCCCAGCGGGCACAGCTAGTGGTGGGAGACCCAGGGGAGCCCAGAGCCCCCCGCCACCTTCGGGGCAGCTCACCGCATCTGCAGGCTCTTGATCCTGCCCAGCATGTCCAGGTGGCCGGCTGAGTACTGCTCGATGACGTCCTTGACGTCGTAGGGACGCAAGGTCTCCTTGAACTTCCTCTTGGCCACCAGGAACTTCAGGATCCTGCAGGGACACCCGGGCTGGCTGCAGGGCACTGGGGAGGACCGGGGGTGCCCGGGGGCGGGCACGTGCAAAGCACAAAGGTCCTGATCACTGTCCCCATGGGGGGGGCTGAGCCAGGAGCCATCCGTGCTCCCTGCCTGGCTCGGCCACCGCCATGGGCTGGACCGGGGACCAGGGCTCTCCAGACACCTCCGCTCGTCCCCAAGAGCTGAGAGCTGTGGAGGAGCTGGGGACAGGAGCATGTATGTTGGGGAATGCAGGAGGGGATGGTCTCACCTGACAGCCCGGATGAGGGTCTTCACCGCTGGCATGATGTCCTCGAAGGTCAGGTCGCAGTGGGAGCTCTTCTCCTCGCTGCTGTCCTCCGGTGGGCAGTCGGCTGTGGGTGCAAGAGTGGGTGGGTGGCAGAGACCAAGGGCTACCCCCCTGTGCCCCCCAAAACACCTGCAGCCCCCCAGCATGACCCCACAGCTGGACCCAGACCCACCGGTCCCCGGGGCTTACCCTCGACCGGGGTCCGTGGCTTGAGCTTCAGGGATGCACGGAAGCGGGTCCGGTCGTTGAAGCTCCAGCTCTTCTGCACCTTGGTGGGGCTGGAGGCCTCGGGGATGTCCTCAGTGCTGGGGGAGCGGTGCAGCGGGGGGCCCAGGTGCTGCCTGCCCCGGCTGCCCTGCCGCTGCGAGTTGCTCAGCCGGATGCGGTCCTTGATGCCCATCTTGTTGCTGTGCGGGAGAGTGGGGTGGGCAGCGTCAGAGGCAAGCGGGTCCCGGGGGGACGGGGATGGGGATAGGGAGGGGAGCGGATCCCCGCTGTGGGCACACACAGTGCCCACCGCAGTGAGGGTGAGGACGGGGGTGGCCGTGCCGAGCTCACAGAGAGCCCCCAGCACGCGATGGGCATGAGCTCGGGTGCGAGCCAGGCCAGGAGCAGGCAGTACCGCACGCCCGTGGAGGAGCAGCTCTGGGGTTACTCCTTTAAACACCTTTTTTTCCCCCAAGAGCAGAGAAAGGAGACAGACAGGGAGAGCGGGGAGAGACAGGTACGGCGGTGGGGAGGACATGCAGCAGAGCCGCTGGCAGAGCAACTGGCCCTGGCCTCGCGAGGAGCAGCCCTGCTCCTGCCCCATCCCTGCTGGCATGGGGCATCCTGGGGCACCTGGCCAGGCCCCTTTATCCTCCTCCTCCTCCTCCAGGCTCCACCACCTAATTCAGGCTCTGCTTGGGTGGGTGAGCGCAGCAGCCGCCCTCCTGCCCTAACACAAGCTCTGCTCCTGAAATGAGCTGCTCTGCTGGGCTGGGCGGGGGAAACAACAGGCATCGTTTATGTAGGACCTACACAAAACCACTATCCAGTGCTGCCTTTGCGTGATGTGGGACCACAAGCACACCTTGGGACATGCAAGGAGGCCAAGCAGACGCGCAGCCCCGCAAGCAGAGGAAGCCAAGGACGCGGAGCAAACCCCACACCTGCTGCACAACAGGCTCCACAAAACCCGGCATTTGGGGAGCCTCCTGGATATCCCGGGCCAGGAGTCACAGGACAAGGCAGGGGTACAGGCAGGGCACCGCGCTCCCATCGCCTCCCCATACAGGTTGCTGGCGAGCTGGTCCCAGGCAGGCAGGGCTGCCACAAGCCCCTGCAGCCGGCAGCGGCATGCGGTGCTGTCGGGCTGTGCCAGAGGACTGGGAAGGGCTGTGCCCAGGGGGGGTACCAGGCTGCAGGACAGACGTGGGATGGGGTTTATCCAAGTGCCTCAGTTTGCCGTTGTTGGACTTGGCAAGCCCAGCACGGCCAAGGCACCGGGCTCATCCGTGCTGCACGGAGGGGGAAACTGAGGCAGGGCCCACCATGGGAGCCAGTGGGAGGCAGCGGGGCCAGCCGGCTCAGCCCACGCCATGCACAGACCCCCCTGCCCTGCAGAAGAACCACCCTTTGGCCTCTACCCCCTCTGCCTCGCCCCCCTGACCCCCTCCACCCCACAGCCAGCAGGCAGCCCGACATGGAGCAACCATGCACCCCCCGTGCTCCCTGGCCCTGCGCGGCCGCCCAGCACAGGCAGGCAGGGCGGGCAGGCAGCCGGGACGCAGTACCTCCGTCTCCACATGCCCCATGTCCACAAGAGCCTCCTCTTACCACTAAAGATTGGGCTGGAGGGTCAGGGCAGAGACACAGGAGAAAACAAGAGTTAGCCCGTGGCCAGGAGGGAGTGGAGCACCCGGGGCCACCACGTCCCCGACCCCCCGGGCATGCCCGCACCCCAGTGTGTGGGTGCAGGGTCCCTGCCCACTGCCAGTAAGCATCTCCTGCTGCACCGGACCCGATCACGGTACCCGCCCTCCGCTGTGGAGGCAAGAAGCACAAGCAAAGATGTTTGCGTAGGTCCTGCATAAACATGAACACCTGCCCCGCAGAGGAAAGTCCGGTTTCTCAGCGGTGGAGCTCTGCAAAAAAGCAATTTGGTGATGGCACGTGGTGCAGAGCAGCTGAACGGTGGTGACCCTGCGAACACCGCTGGGGGTCTGCGGACCCCCGGCCCCTGCCCACTCGCTGCGGGAAGATGGGACGGGATGCAACGGGAGGCAAGTGGCAGCCAGAGGCAAACGTTACCTGAGGCGTAAGCACTTGTGGGGCTGTACGTCCTCCTCCTTCCAGCTTGGGGGTGAATGGGGGGCACAGAAGGTTTGGGGGGAGGTTGGGGGGGATGGAGAGGAAGAGGGTGAACAGGAGAGGGGAGGAAAGAGAGAAGATGAGGTGTTATGAGAGGTGATGCTCACAGAGGAGATGGGGGGAGGCTCGGGCCCCTCCGGGTGGGATGGCCACGGGGTTGCAGTCCCTCCCCTGCCAGCTCCTGGCTGTTCACCAGGAAACCGGGTGAGCACAGGATGGTGCTGCCACAGGGAGGAGCCCCCCAAGCCCATACTCACCTCGGGGCCGGTGAAGGGACCAGGTCCCCCTCAGCCCCACGCCCACCGCGGGACAGCCCCACGGCTCGGCACATCCCCACACCGCGCCAGACCTCCCGCAGCCCCATCTCTGGCATCACAGGGGAAACTGAGGCACGATGCAAAGGAGCAGCGCTCCCCCTCCCCACCTAACCCTGACGCTTGTCCAGGGCCCCGTGCCATGCCGATGTCCTGGGTGGCAGGCCAGCAGCCACGGTGGCCACGCCGAGGTCTCCGGGGTGCTCTTCAGCCGGAGGGGACCGAGGACAGGGTGCACAAGCAGCCACCACCAGCAGTATGGCGGCCCCGGGCGGAGCGGCCAACCCTCATCTCTTCTTGGCAGCACCGCGGAGGCTCAGCATTGCTGCTTTCCACTGCCACGGGCACGGGAAGCCCATCTTGGACCGCAGGAACTGGGTTTTGCTCCTTGCCCAGCTCTGCGGCAGCGCTGTGCAGCTCCAGGCCCACCAGCCTTGCAGCGCTGCCTTCACAGGGTCATTTTCAGCCACGCTTGGTTCCCCCGTGCAAGGTCCCGGTGCCGTACCCACATCAAAAAGGACAGTGCGGTGGAGCTGAACGTTGCAAGAGGCTTCACACTGGTACAACAGCCCAGAGTCCATCCACAGGGACCAAACATGCCCCCTCTGGAACTGCAAGCCTTGAGTGGTGCTGGCAGCCAGCGGCAGAGCAGGACGGGTGCCCCGGCACGGCGGTGGGTGGGGAGCGGGGCCGGGGGCTGCTCCCCTGGGGTCCGGACTGGCGGTGACGGGCACCGTGGTGGCACCACAGGCGGACACAGATGAGCAGAGGAGAGAGGGCAGAGAGGCGGGAGAACGCGGTGCCGTGGGGCTGCACCCTCCTACCTTTCCCCTGAACAAGCGGCAGGGCTGATGCTTTTCTGGCCAGGGGTGAAGGAGTGATAAGGCGGTGGGGCTCCGTCGGGCAATTTTTTCACCTCTGAATTCCTAAATCCTCCGTTGCGGACTCGGTGCAAATGCTCAAATATTAGGACCAGCTCTCTGGGGTTGGGGTTAAATAAAAACATGGAGAAATTAAAACTTTCCAAAGCAAATGATATGAGCAAACCAAGGCCGAGCGGAGCCGGGTCCTCCTCTGTGCAAACCAAAGCAAAACCAGAGCAAAACAAGAAGCAAAAAACAGCGCTTTCTTTCAAAAGACAGTTTCTTAACAGCCCTGACTGGCGCTGCCGGCAGTGGGTTGAGCTGGCAGCGGGTGCTGCCGGCACCTGGGCACCTGAGGGTGACAGTGCTGAAGTGCTGGGGAGGGGGGTGCTGGGAAAGGGTCCCACAGAGGCTGGCCACGGGCAGAGGGGCTGGACCCGTGCTGAGAGTGATGGTTCAGGCAGGACGACCACCCTTGCTGTGGGGTGGGGACGTGGGGACCCAGCACCATCTGATCCGCGGGTCTGGGCACTGCTGGAGCAGGGGGGGAAGCTCAGACCCGGCAGGGATCGAGCCTGGCCCTATCTCAACTCCCTTCTGCAGGAGAAACAGCTCTCGGCACAGCAGGAGGGGCCAGCGGAGCCCCCTGTGATGCCCATGCCGGGATTGCCCAGCACCACGCTCGGCAGTGATGCATGGGAAGCCGGATCTCCTTGGGGACCAGAGGAACTCGCTGCTGTGGCTGTTAAGAGCCCTGTCTTTGAGAAAAATAAAAGAGTGAAATAGAACAGTGAATTTGTCATTGCAAAGAAACACATGGCCGGAGCGGGGGCAGGACGCACAGGCAGAGGCAGGCAGGAGGGCAGGGCTGTGGCAGACCACGCTGCCAGCCCGGGGACCACACGGCAGACCCTGGTGTGCTCAGTGTGATGGGAACACACAGGGCATCCGGAAAAGCTTTGGAGAGTCCTTGATCCACCCGTGGTGGCAACATCCTGGAGGCCACAGGAGGGGAGAGTGCTGCAGGGACGGGGCACGGGTCTCCCCGCCGGACCCGCTGGGTCCATCTGCTCTGCTGCCACGCTCGGAGTTGGATCCCGGCCGGCTGCAGCTCCATCGCCCTGGCCACGAGGTCCCCGCGGCCGGTGGCACCATCCTGTTCCCCGCGGTGGTGCTGGAGGAAGGCTATGGATGGAGCGAGCGGAGACAGGGTGGGATGGGTGGTGAGCGCTGCGGGCTGGGGGGATGGTGAGGATGGAGGAGGGCGTTGGGCATTTCGGCAGATGCCGTGCTGGGGCTCTGGTGTCCCGGGGCTGAGCAAGGCATCCGTGCTGCTCGGCCCCACCGAGCCCTCGGTGGCTCCACATGTCCCCTCGTGGCAGGGGCTGCCCAGGTCACTCGTCAGCCCGGGGCCCCACAGGGACCCCTCACCCACACCCTGCCTACCTGCAGGAGGGCAGGAGGCTGTCGTAGTAACACCACGTGGCCGTCAGGTACACCCGGCTGATGTCCGTCGAGTACAGGCGCCAGGCAGCCTGCATGGGAGCGAGAGCCCACGGGCATCGGGATCAGCCCCTGCGGGGTCGGGAAGCGAGACCCCCCGCGCCGGCCCCCTCCATCCCCCCTCGGCCACCACGGGCAGAGTCTGGCCCAAAGGAGCCAGCTGCCAGATTTGGGGTCAGGCGTTTGGGTCCTGCCTGCAGCAGGCAGGGACAGGCAGAGCAGACGAGGAGACAGCAGATCATCCCCGGGAAGGGACGGGGCAGGACACACCAGCCCTGTGCTACCTGGATCAGGTTTGCCGCCGGAGTCCGCCTCTTCTCAAAGTGCTTCTGCCGATGCTGCTCCTGCACTTTGAGGGCGAAGCCGGAGCCCAGGATCCCCTGGGGACGGGAGGGGTTGGGGTCCGTGGGTGCCGGCCACACCGTCACCGCCAGCCAGCAGAGATGGGGACCCTCCCACCACAGGGATGGATTTGTCCCCTTTCTGCCCAATTTCTGCAGGGCAGGAGGCGCAGGGACCCTCTCCCCAGCCCTACTCACGGCGGGCAGCGCGAAGAAGGAGATGCCGAGCAGAGCAAAGCCGGCCGCCAGCATCCGTCCCAGCCATGTCTGCGGCGTCTTGTCCCCGTAGCCGATGGTGGTGAGGGTGACCTGCCCGGGGGCAGAGCAGGGGGAGGCCTGGAGGGAGCCCCCCCGCCACGGCCCCGTCCCACCCTCCTCATCCCCTCCCGGGGCTGGGGGGCCGCGGTGGCCGAGCTTACCGTGCCCCACCATAGGGAGTCGGCATAGGTGGCAAACTGGGCATTGGCGTCCTTCTCAGCCAAGTAGACAAGGAAGGANGGAGTAGGGGGGGCCGTGCCAAGACCACGCACCCTCACCTTGCTGTGGGCATAGACGACGGAGCCCAGCAGCTTCCAAGTGCCACCGCGACGGTCCATGCGCACCATGCGCAGGATCTGCAGGAAGCGCATGCTGCGCAGCGCCGAGGTGGCGAAGATGTTGCCCTGGGTGCCAGCGGCAATGACGGCCACCGATGCGACGAAGACTATGAAATCTAGGGGACAGCGAGGGTCAGGGGCACGGGCTTTTCTCGAACACCCGTGGCATGGGTGACGCTGCAAGTCCCCAAATCCCTGTGCTCCCCTCAAAGCCCTCCAGTACCTATAACGCAGAAGGGTTTCCTGGCAAAGCGGAGGCGTCCTCTCCAGCCCCGGTAGCGGCAGCAGCAGCCGGCCGCCCAGACACGGATGATGTACTCCATGCCGAACACCACGATCATGACGAACTCCTGCCGGGGGGGAGAGGAGGGGCTGGAGGATGAGCTGGGGAGGGCAGGGGCAGGATGGCATGGGGGGCTCAGCTGGGTGGGCGGCTTTTAAGGGGGGGCAAAACGAAATGCTGGTGCTGACGACGGTGCAGGGGGGAGCATGGTGTCCCCTCAAGGCCCCCCCCCCCCCCCAACACAGCCCCAGCTGGAGCCATCCCAGGGGAATCAGGGCAGCGAGACGGGAGCCGCGGCCGTCGAGCCTGTCTGAGCAGCCCAGCTCTCCTACCTGTGCCAAGCTCACACCGAGCTGGGTCCTTTTCCTCCGCCGTCAGCATTGTCCTCCTACCTCTCGCACAAACAAGCCCCCGTTCTGCTTACTTGCGGGAAAGTCACAAGGACCTTCCCAATTTAGTCTCCGTCACTCGGAAGAACTCCAGAGTCAGCCGTTTCTGACAGTTTGGGGGAAAGTTGCCTTTTTTAGCCCCTCCTGCCCTGCCTTTTCCAGCGGTTTATGCCTCTCCGCAGCGCGGAGGTCCGGCTGCGGTGATGGGCCACCCCGAGCCACAGGGACGCCCGCAGCAGCGAGGCCACCCTGCAGCTTCTCCCCGATGTGCCCGAGTGGCTACCATCGTTAACATCAACCATCAATAGTGACATCTGGGCTGGGGAAAGGGCCGGAGGGGTTTTGTCCATGATCTTGTCCAAGTCTCTTGGGGATGTAATGTGGGGAGTCTGAGCGACAGCCCTGCTCCCCACTTACCAGGATGAAGAGGCACTCGTTGGCCAATTTCTGGTGCTCCTGGATGGTGGAGAAGACTGACAGCACCAGGCAGCTGAAGACGAGGAGGAATCTGGAACGAGAGCGTGTCGGCACAGGCGTCGGGGCCAGCCGGGGGGAGCCCAGCCTGCAGTGCTGGCCCCTGCTCGTAGCCTGACCCCCCGAGCCGAGACCTCCACAGCCGTGGCTGAGCCACTGGGGACAGGGTTTGCCCCTAGACGGTGGCAGGGAGCAATTCGGGAGCCCACGAGCAGGTGCCCGTGGGTGCAGAGGCAGGGCTGTGCCTAAAGCCTGCCCTCCCCAAGGCTGCCCGTGGCACTGGGATGCCCAGTGCAGGCAGCACCTCCCTGGGCCAGGGCACTGAGCCCGTGGCGGGACCCCTCCATTCCCTGTGCATCTCTCCGGCACGCCCGGGATGGGCTCTCTGCCCAGCCTCGGGCAGGGCCCGGGGTGGCGTGGTGCCCCCCAAGCCCCGTGCCCAGAGGGAACATCGCTCCCACTGGTCCCCCCTGTGATGGGGACCAGCCCTGCATGGCACCCCTGTGCCAGCCCAGGCTGGTGGCACACCACGTCCCCAGGCTGCCCCACGGGCACCGAGGTGGAGCACCAGGCTCCAGCAGCCACGGGGCTCAGTGCCAGGCTCCGCTGCAGCCCTGCAGCCTCTGCCCGGGTAAAACAACCGTTAATTAAAGGCAGGGAGGGAGACCGGGGGTCCTGCACCGCAGCAGGGTGCCGCTGCTGCAGAAAGTGGACCAGAACTTCTCCTGACTGTTCCCAGCATCACTGCCACCATGGGGACCTGCTGGGGACACGGGGGCCACCTGGGAACAGCCGACCCAGTGGAAGAGTTAACAGGGAGCTGCTCTGGGGCTATTTGTCCCTGAGAGCTGGGTTAAGACACAAGGGGCTTTGGCCCATTTAAAATAAGGAGGGGAAAAAAAATAGACTCTGAAGCTGAAGCAAATGAAACTCCAAAAATACATTTTTTCCCCTGATCCAGCGATTCTAAAAATGGAAAGCAGAGGGCTTGTGCCACCGGCCCACATGACGGCGTGCAAAGGGCCACCGCTCTGCCGGAGCCGGCTCCGTAACGGCACGGGGGGTTCCGGGCACCCGCTGGGCATGTGGCCCCACGGCACTGCGGGCAGGCACCACCAGCAGCACCGGGATGGCCAGGCTGAGGCCAGCAGCGCAAGTGAGGCGGCCCGGGCACCCTGTCCCCGAGCCGGTGGGCATCCATCTCGCTCCCGCAGCACCATCTCCCCACAGTGAGCAATTCCCGTGGGACCCATCAGTGGTGCTCCAGAGAGCACGGGGGGTTCGGCTCAGGGAGATGCTGCCTGACACCCACTTGGGAGCACTTTCCCATCTCCTCTTGCTGCTGACACTGAGCTTTAGAGCCAAACCAGCTGCCCGGTGCGGCTGAGGGGTGAAACCAGACCCAACCCGCACGCCTGCCCCAGCGCCGGTGGGGAGGCACTGGGCGACGTGGGAGAGAGGGGACGATGCTCTGTGCCCTCTGTGGGACCACTCGGGCCAAGGGGACCCGGCACAGACACTGAGCACTGGCAGTGCGGGGAGCCAAGGGACCCCCCCAAGGCTGAGCACGGCCCGGGGACACACCCACCCACCCATCAAACCCACAGTTTGTGCCGTGTAGGGCTAGGGGCTCTGCAAACCTGGCCATGGCATGAGGAGGCTGCCGAGTGCCCCATACCCACAGTGGGGCAAGGGGGGTAGCACCCGGCTCAAAGCCCAGCCTAAAGGGGACAGGCAGGTCCCATTCTGCGAAACTGCCACGAGAGGAAACTGGAGATGGGACCGACAGCAGAGAACCCCAGGGAATGGGAGAAGGGCTGGATCCAAAGTACGGAGGAGGGAGAGCTGGAGTGACACACCACATGTCGGCTACAGGAATGAAGGGGCCAGGGGTGTCGCAGCCTCGACACCGCCCTACCCTCGCTGCAGAGGATGATGCTCCTCTCCTCTGCCAGGCACTCCCCATCTGCAAGGCAGAAGGCTGGAGGCAGTTCCTTCACCCTCTGAATTATTAATCGAGCCCCTTTCCTCCAGCACAGCAGTTCTGCCATTAACTCCTCCAGCAGCCTACGGCACAGCTGAGCACGGCGGGACCCCTGTCCTGCCCACGCAGGCTCAGAGGGCAGCGGTGCCATGGGCAGGGAGCACCGAGCAGGTTGCCGGCCTCCCAGCCACAGCGCTTGGTCTGAGGAGCAAAACAAGACCCGGCTGAGCAGCCCAGGGCAGAGCCTTTCTGCTTTGTGCATCATCAGCAATAAAGGTTATACAATCAGGATTTAGCAGGCAATTACATGGGCAGCGAAGCACAAAGCAGAAGAGAAGGCAGAAATCTTCCAGCCTGCAAAGATTTGTGCCTCTCGCCCCGGCCGGGGAGCGGGAGGGGGGTCTCCAGTGCCTGGGCTCACGCTGCTCCCACGGGGACGCAGTGCGGGTGGCCCTGCCTCGGGCAGCGGCGAGTCATGGTGCCTTTGCACTGAGCCGGAGCCCCGCTCGTCACCTGTCCCCGCAGCAGCACCGCGAGCAACGGGACTGGTCGGTAAAACTGTGCTGCGGAAGCGGTGATGTAAACCTGCACCCCCGGGGTGCCTCCCGCCCCGCCACCCCAGCATCCCACAGGATTTGCCGAAGGATATGGGCATGCGAGGCCCCACGGGGCGGGCTGGGAAAGAAACTTTCTGGGAACACATCACCTGCTAAGAATTAACTTGTAAAGCCTGGGCAAACACCCCGTCCCAGCTGCCGGCAGCGCCTAAGCGGCTTAGGGAAAGGGTGAGATGCCTGGAGGCAGCTTGGCGAGCCAGGAACCGGCCGTGCCCCCCAGTCCCTCCTCGGGGCGGGCAGCCCTCTGGGGCAGAAGTGCTGCTCTCAGCAGCTCTGCCCCGCACCGAGGGCTCGGCTGATCTCTCCATCAAACACCGTGTGGTGCCGGCACCGCCAGAGTCCCTGCCGGTGTGCTCCCCCCCCGAATTCACTGCTTTTCCCACCCACCAAGCAGGGCCAAAAAAACCCCAAGGAGCACTGCCAGGGAAAGCGGGGATGGGGCAGAGACGGTGCGGCAGGACCTGGCAGGAGCCTCGTTGCCTCCCCACTTCCCTTTGCCAGGGTCCCGGGGGACGGAGGGAGCAGATGCTGTTGTTGCTGAGCCGGTGCATCAGCTCTTCCCAATAAACTTTCCACTGCCAGCCCCCACCAGCCTGCAGCCCCCTCCCCAAGGGGCTCCTACTGCCACCCGCACACCTCCCTGCTGGCATGCATCCCCGCACAGGAGGGGACATGCCGCCGGCAGCCTGGGCACAGGGACGGGAGCCCTCCGGCTGCTCTCACCCCTGCAGGAGCAAAGCCTGTCCGCAGGAACACTCCTCCCCAAAACAATAATTAAAACCTGGTGGGGGTCCAGGTTGGAGAAGGTGAATCTCCTCACATTAATCTTCATTAGAGCGGACTTTGCCATATGCTCCTGCCCGCACCGGCAGCACGGTGCCGGCGGAGGAACAGGTGAGCCGGGAAAGCTGCTGAGCTCAGGGGAAGCGGGGCCAGGTCGGCCCTGGCTGGTGAGGAGCAGCGCCTGGCAAGGGGGCACCAGCCGGCACCCAGTGCCTGCCCAAACACCCCCAGGCAAATGGGCTGCACCCCGGTATAGCCTGGGCAAAGGTATAGCCCCAGCACCCCGGTGCAGCTGGTGCCAATGGGAACGTGATGCTCAGAGCCCGTGCAGCGGGACGGCACAGCCCGGCCAGGCTGCGTCCCCCAGCCCCAGCAAGCAGCCGGTGTCCAGGCTTGGAAAGGGGGGTGATGCTGGGGGTACCCCCGTGCCCCGGCGGGGCTGGCCCTGACCCCGCTTCGCTCTTCCCCCTGCAAGGAAGCCCCGAGGCGGAGGCGCAGGCAGCGTCGCGCAGGCTCGTGCTGACAGCCCAGCAATAACTCAGCGGAAGGAAAATACCACGCGCCGTAGGATAAACAGCTCAGCCAGGGGACGAGCGAGCAAACAGCCTCTGCCGAACAGCATGACTCCCTTCTCCGGCCAAACTTGGTCCCATCGCGGCACTGCCTGGTCCCCACGGTGCTGGGCAGCAGCGCTGGGTGCCCGGCTGGGCTGTGCCACCGCGGGAAATGGCTGTTTGGGCCAAAACTGCCTGAGCCCAGCTCCCATGGGGATGGGAACAGGGATAGGGATGGGGACGGTGCTTTGCTCTCCAGCCCGTGAGGTTCAGCTCCCTGAGCACCGTCTGCAGCTGTATAAACAGCATGTCTTATAAATCCCCCGTCCCTCGCCCCAGCAGCCCTTTAGGAGAGGTGGAGCAGGCGGCCTGCCTGCTCCTGGGGATATAAATAACTGGGGGTGTAGTGGGCCTGTTTGTGCCCGTAACCATGGCAGGGTCCATCCCGCGCCATGCTCCTGCCCTCGCTGCAGAGAAGAGAAGCAGAAAAGCACTGAGCGTTTCCCCATGGTCACCCGGTCAGGCCGGAGCTGGAGCCAGCCGGGCGCCCGGCCAGCCCCGCCACGGCAGCAGCACCACGCAGGGCTCCCGACTGCAGCGCTGCAAACCCCAGCGCACGCTCAGAGCCCGGCCCCGACCCGGTTATCAGCGCTGGGAGAGGAAAGGTGCTGCTCCGAGAGCCCTCCTCGCCCCCAGACCCGGGGGTACCAGGAGGGTAAGGCAGGACGGGGTGTTTCCAGCACCCTGACACAGGCTGCAAGCAGGGGTGGGATGAGGAGCACATCTGCAGGCTGCATGCCTCCTGCTGCAGCCCGGTGGCACCCACGGCAGGGACCCGGCAGCACCCACGGCAGCAGCTCCAGATCACATCCCACATCGCACAGGAGCCGATGGCCCCAACACCTTTGTGCTTCGGCGAGCAGGAGCCGAAGCTTGCGGACGGCATCATCCCTCACCCTTCCACTGCACACGTCTGCACGCCCGCGTCACCCACCGCCCCGCAGCACCCCGGCCCCGCAGTCCCTATGGGGAGCACGGTCACAAGGCTCCTGCGGACGGTGCCAAGATGCTCACATGGAGCAGCCAAGATACTTTTGCTCTTGAATCATCTGGCAATGAGCCGGCTTAAGGGGGGGAAAAGAAAACCAGCGTGTTTTCAGATGCACCTCCCGTGCCTGATGGGCCTTGCACCCCAGGAGAAGGATCAGGGCCGCCTCCACCCTCCAGCACCTGAAGGCTCCCCAGGGGACGGGGACCTTTGGGGCACAGGGACACGAGTGGCCCTGAGAAGGCGAGGCAGGCTGAGACCCCAAACGTGTTGCACGTGGGGCAGCAGCACCCACAGGCAGAGGGGGCAGGTCTGGGCGCTCGCTGAGCCCCGCTCTGACCCTCACCCCAGGGGTGGCTGCTTTGAGGGATAAATAACCAAAGCCTCTCCAGGGCAGCCGAGCATCACCTCTGCACCCCCTGGCAGTGGGGCTTCCTTCTGTCCTTGCCATCAGGGCCAGCCAGCCTTGGGCACCTGAACTGGCACCTCCTGCTCTGGGCTGGGGGGTCCGATGGGAGCGGCAAGAGGGGACAGGAAAAAAAACAGAAGAAAAATCAATGCACAGTTTCATGTTGCGCCAAAGTCGCTTAATTTTATGCCCCGGTGACACCGCATCAGGCTGGGGAAACTGCTGTGCCGGCTTCTCTTCCTGCTGGCATTTCCCCCAAACGCAGCTCCCGTTTCAAGCCCGGGCAAGGTGAGCGGGGCCGGCCCCGGGAGCAGAACCCCCTGCTCAAAGGACACGGCTCCGGCAGCGGTGGGGCACAGCCTCCACGGCCCCTTTTATTTTGGCCATGCAAGTGCAGCAGCCGGATAGGAAACCACCACACCAGCCCCTGTGGGAGATGCCAGTGACAGCAAGTTAAAACCCCGGAGCTTAATACAAGCGGTTTTTACGAAGCAGGCAGTGGAGAACCAGCACCAAGCAGGGGATGAAGCAACTTCCCTGCAAACCCTCCGGGGTTCCAGCCCATCGAACGGCCCTGGGTGGGTTGGCAAGGGCTTGGGCTGGAGCTGCTGCAGGCAGCGACCACGGTGGCAATCCCCACCATGGCAGGGAAAGCGGTGATGGAGGGATGGGACGAGATAGGGGACCACAGTAGAGCTGCTCACCCTGCAGCGGGGTCAGGATGCAGCGAGGGTGGCAGACCCATCCTGCCCACCAAAGAAGCCCTCTTCTGCAACAGGATCTGAGCACAGAGAAGCTCCGGGAGAGACAGGCTGTCAGCAGCCTGGTCCCTGGCCAGGAGCTGGCCGGTGCATGGGGGGACCCGCCAGCTGCTGCCCTGCGCCCATCACACCCCCACCATCCCGCTGCCCCGAGCCAGCAGGGATTTCCCACGGCCCCGAGGCGCCTGGCCAGCCCCGAGCCGAGGAGAGCCCGCGCCTGGCACCGCTCACCCAGTGCTCTGATTGCCCCGGGGCTCTGCCGGGAGCTGCCACCCCTCCGCCCCCCCAGCGTACATGGGGGCCCAATGGCACCAAATGTACGGCAAGGGTGGGGGTGCCATGGGACAGCCGCCCTACCTGCCCGAGGGATGGGCACCCTCCGAGCTCTGCGCTCCCATCTCCTCCTTGCCTCGGGCACAGGGTGACACTTTCACAAGGTAAATAAAACCCCATCAACTCAACGGTACCCAGGTGAGATGCTGCCAAGAGCAGCGGGCGGGGGGGGGGCGTCCGGCTGGCCCAGCACTGGGGACTGTGTTTCAGGCAGGGGGTTGCAGGTTGTTAACTGGTGCTGCTGGCTCAGTCTTCCCTAATTTGCTCCAGGTCAAACTGTTCTTTATTAAAGCGTTCCTCTAGGAAATGGAAAAGTGCTGAGCTGAGCTTCTGGTGCACCCAGCAGTTTCATAACCGTTGATACTTTGATAACGTTGAGCTTCCAGACCCTGGTTTTCATCGGGGCAGCAGCACTGAGAGCCACTGGCCATGTGCAGGGGCTGGCAGATGGGGAGGAACAGCTTGAACTGGAAACCTCCCCAGTGCAGCTCCAGGCTGCAGGAGACCCCTTGGGGGGCAGCCCCCGAGCTGGGCTGGGCTGCCAGCGGTGCCCGCGCCAAGGGCAGAAGCCCGCAGCAGCTCTACCAGGGAGCGGGGCAGTCACTGACAGCCATACACAACCAAAGGCACGAGCTGGTATGAGAACAGCTTTCCTGTTTGCTTAAGAGGTAGAGATTGGAAAAGGAAGTTTTTATTTGCCTTCTGGCTGTAAAGCCTTTAGGTTAACGCTCTGGTCACACTCCCAGATTTGCTCTGTAAGCTCCAGGGCTAGAAACTCATTTCGAGAGGGCAAGGCAGAGCTTTGCAAGCCCAGCGAGCTGGCCGAGCCCAAGCGCATGCCTCCACCGTCCTGCCATGGTCAGCACAGGGTTAGAGGGGATGGGGTCAGCTGGCCAACACCGCACACCTCAGCCCCGGCTTTACACCTGCACAGGCACCTACTTTCACACCATCCCCTTCCTGCAAATGCTGGAGCACACGAATCCACAGGGACACCCAGCACAGGGGGCTCCAAGGGGCTGCGAAGCCCCGGCAGAGCCCAACGGCGGCTCTGAGCCCCTGCAGCCTGTCGGGCAGGGGTGCAGGCATGGCTCGGGGGCTGCAGAGACGGTGCAGCCACCGAACCCTCCTGCAAGGTGGAGTGGCACCACCCCAGAGCGGGCGCTGGGGATGGGAAGTTATTTGGGATCAATTTGCCAACAGAAAGAGACTGAACTTGTCCAATAAGGTATCAGCTCACCCTGCTACATGCTCCCAGACACTAAACTGCTCAGGGGAGGGAAGCGCTTCACTTCTCAGCGGGTATTTCCATTTTAGCAGTTTTCAGCCCTGTCGCGGAGCCAGGCTGCTTGGGGGGAGGCAGCGCACAGCCGTGACTCAGAGGATGGGTCCTGTGACCAGCACTGCCCCGACCTTGGGTGACCTTGGGCCACGGGCCCCATCTCCCCCGTGCCTCAGTCTCCCCAAAGTGAGGGTAACACCTTCCTCCTCTTATTTAAAAACCAGTCCTCAGCTATTGAGGCACACAAATCATTCCCAAGAACTTCAATACCAAGCACTGCAACAGCTTAGCAGCTCCCATCTGCTATGGGAGAGAAGAAAAAACTTTGAAGAAGCCAGAAAGGAGCAACATTCACAGTAAAGGCTTCACGGAACAGACATCCACAGCTTGTACCCACTGCGGCATCTTCCCGCAAGCTTCCTGGGGGTCCCTGGCAGGACTGACTGCCCTGCAGCGTACCTCAGCCATAAAACTAAGCGAGCAAATGGACACAAACCCTCCCCATCCCGCTAAACGCTTAAGATGTTTCGCTCCTGCTATCGACTGCTGCACGTCTTGCCCATGCGGGGCAAAGCCCATCTTCCAAGAGCTGGGGGCCGGGCATGGCTGGGGTGGCAGAGGAGGGACCCGGGGCTTGGTGGCCGCTGCAAGGGGAGCTGCTTGGTCCGATGCGGTCGTTTCTGGGGCAAAACACACGCAGGTCGGGAGGAAGGACTGGTGGAGGACGCTCGGGCATACACATCTCAGCCGCGAGATGAGCAGGGGCATCTCTCTTCTAGAGGCCGGCGCGTACCTACACAAAAAAGTTTGATCCCCGTCCCCTAGCAGGAGGTTTTGGCTGCCATCATTAATTCCTTGCGGGGAAAAGCTCTTTCGAGGGCAGTAGTTGCAACATAGGTATTACTGCTGAAGCACACTGCGGAGGTGTCAGCAGGCGTTACAAATGGGCTCCCGGCTCCTCTCCCGGCTCCCCAGGGAGCTCAGGTGCCCTCTTACCCAGTGACAAATTCATCCTGCCATCTCAATGTGCTAGCTTAGGCAAGACCCATTTTCCTGCCTCTTAACGAGCTCCAGCTCGCACGCCCCGCTAACAGCTCAGCACCGCGTTACTGCTCCTGAAAGCGGAGGGAGAGGCAGTTTTTCAGCTCCTGCTCTCAGAGAGGGTCTGTCTGTGCCCAGCCAGGCCGTGGGGCACGGTGCATGTGCCTGGCACACACGAGGCAGAGGGGGAAATCACCTCCTTCCCCGTGGCTACAGCTGGGCAGGGAGCAGTGGTGTCCCGGCAGCGTCCCGGCAGTGCAGCCAGAGCAGAGGTGGGGTCCTGGGTTGGGGCAGCCTGAACAACCTCCCAGCATGGAGCCTCCCTCTCTCCCCGCAGCCTCCGGGTGCGTTGCAGGCACCCCCGCTCCGCAGTCCCGTTACAGCCCTCTGAGCAAACAACCCCATGGGGCTGAATTTGTTACTCGGCCCCGAGCTGAGCCCGCACATCTCAGAGAAGCTTCTGCTTTGCAAAAGCTATCGGATGCCCAGGTCCCAGCGAGGAAAGCTGGAGGAGCAGCACCACACTGCCCGGGAAGCCGTATTGAGCCAGGGCAGGGAGCAGACGTGCTCCTGGGAGCATCCCGGGCTCCGTCTCTGGAGAGGGATATTTTAGAACTGGGGATCAACAGTGGCTGTGACCCAGGAATGGACACAGCTCTCGGGGTACAGCAGCTGCTGCTGGCTTGCAGGGACAAGAACACCCATTTCCTGGGATGCTGGGCTGGCACTTCTGCCATGTCCCAACGCTGCTACAGGTACACGATAGGACAGGGTCCCTGGTCCCATCCAGACCTCCCGTGTCACCCCTTCAGGGGACTCCTGCATTTGAGGCTCCCCAGGGGCTCGGTGACCCCAGCGGGGACCCTGCGTACCGGGCACATACAGCGAGGGGACAGCGGCAGAGCAGGACAGTGACCCAGGTCCCCGTGCAGGTGCCACCAGGAAGGGGCTCACTGCACCCGGGCCACCCGGACGCCAAGTCCCATCTCCCGGGGTCGAGCTCATCGCATCGCACCGGAGCCGCCGCTGGACACAGCCCTTGCCCCCTCGGGCTCCCCGCTCGCC
>WAAD01032611.1:863353-901613 GCA_013389945.1 Fregata magnificens | reverse complement strand
GGCCCGGCCGGGGGGACCCTTCCCCGAGAGGTCCCTGGGGACCTCCCGCTGCCCACAGCGCCGGGCGGAGAGCGCCCGGCCACGGGCCGTGGAGCATCCCACCAGCGAGCATCCCGAACCATGGGGCGTGGGGCATCCCGCGAGCGAGCATCCCGAACCATGGGGCATGGGGCATCCCACGAGCGAGCATCCCACACCACGGGGCATGGAGCATCCCACGAGCGAGCATCCCACACCACAGGGCATGGAGCATCCCACGAGCGAGCATCCCGAACCACGGGGCGTGGACCATCCCGCAAGCAAGCATCCCGCACCACGGGGCGTGGAGCATCCCGCGAGCAAGCATCCCAAACCACGGGGCGTGGAGCATCCCGCGAGTGAGCATCCCAGACCACAGGGTATGGAGCATCCCTCGAGTGAGCATCCCAAACCACAGGGCATGGAGCATCCCACAAGCGAGCATCCCGAATGACGGGGCGTGGAGCATCCCACGAGCGAGCATCCCAAACCATGGGGTGTGGAGCATCCTGTGGGCAAGCATCCCAGACCACGGGGTGTGGAGCATCCCAGGCTGCCAAACATGGAGCATCCTGTGAGTGAGCATCCCAAACCACACGGTATCAAGCACCCTAGGCTACCAAGCATGGAGTATCTCTGGAGGGAGCATCTCTGTCCGCCAGGCATGGAGCATCCCAGGCATGAGCTTCCCAAGCCAGCCAGCATCAAACCTCCCCGGCCATCTGGCAGTGAGCACGCCAGGCCAGGGCATCCCCTCTTCCTCTCCTTTGCTCTAGCTCCAGGAATTGCTGGAAGCACCGAGGTTTAGAGGGACACCAAATACCTACAGAGAGACTTCACGTTGCTTGGGAAGGGAAGGGCACATCCTCGTCCTCCCCCTCCCAGGCCAGGAGCCCTGCCAGAGCCCGTTCCCCACGGGGTCCCGCAGCAGCCACAGCTCACCCATGCCCATACCCCCCCATCCTCTGCAGACTCAGCTTTGAGCTGGGCTTCAAGTGTGTTTCCCAACCAACACACACAGCTTTTTGCTCTTCCACCTTATTCCCCTCAGCTCCACACAGCCTCCCACTAACAAACTGGGAAACTGAGGCACGCTGCTGGGAATCCCCTTTCTCAAGCAAGCCGGGGGCAGAGCTGCCTGGTCCCAGCTGTAACCACATGCTCTCTGCACCTTTGCAGAAGCTGGGTCCTCCCACCCTGCGCGGGTGCTCAGGGCCTGTGCTCCTGGACAGGAGAGCAAGTTAAAGGCTTTGATCAGTGAATTATTTAACGTGGCGGTTGGAGATCCTGGCACTGGCGTGGGCCCTCGTGAGCACTGCGGTATTTGCTAGGTCTCAGGAAACACACACAATAAACAGACAATTTTATTTACTCTGGCATGGGGGAAATGGTGCTGGTAAAACCCACTCCAGGAGCCAGCTTGCAAACCCCTCCTCCGAGGATGCCTCTCCCTCCTGCAGCCACGCAAACCCCACGGGGCCGAGAGCCGTGTCTGTGGAGGCTGAAATCTTGTAAATCCAAACCAAATTCTCCCCAGCGAATCCATGGTGTCCCCTCCGTGCTCCCCTCCAGCCCTAACCCCTGCAGCCCCCTCTGAACGTGCTCCCCGAGGGGACACAGCCCCTGGAGCGTGGCCCTGGCTGCACACAGGGTCCCCCCAGCACGTCTCGCCCACCCCAGCAGACGCTCCCCGCAGCCGAGCCGCTGTGGCGGGAGCACCCTGACCTTCATCCGGCTGCTGTTTCGTTCAGCATATTCGCCTCGGTCGCAAGGTTTAGGTTTCACCTGGCGATTGATTAAAGCCTCCAGGCTGCGGAGTGGGCAGAGTTAAGGTGACCTGGAAAGGACTTCGGCCAAGGTGGGCGCTCGCTTGAGAGGACTTGGCGGAGGTGGGGAGTTGTTTTATTCCTGCTGCTGCTTCGCAGCTGGATGGGGAATATCCAGGCTGGTGTCCTGGGCTTGCCAGGGAAGCCTCAGCAGAGCTGTGTTTGTAAGTGATGAAGAACTGCTGATTTTTTTTAAACAAAGACATCGCTTCTCTAAATTGTTTGCTGGAATCAACGAGCTGCTAATAAATTAGGGGAGAAGATGTGCTACCAGCACCCACCAGCCACCGGAGAGCATTACTGTTGCTTTCTGGCCTCCTGCAGTTTTGCTTTTGCAGGTGAGAACCCGACTGGCCCCCCGGCAGCAAATGAAACTTTGCAAGGTTGCAGGCACAGCCGTCCAGGGCCAGCGACGCCAGTTGCTCCCGGCTGGGCTGAGCGCTCGGGAGCGGGTTAACGGGGACACAGAGCTGGCGCTGAGCTGGCACTGAGCTGGCACCGTGGGTCACCGCATGCGGTGAAGGGGCAGGTCACATCCGCGCCTTGTCACCTGCCCGGACCCTGGGAACCTCCATCGATCCTGAAGCTGCTAGGTTTTGGGATGCAGCCAGGGAGTCTGAATCAACACGGTACTGACCCATCCATCAGAACCAGCAGAAGTTTCAGGAAGCCGCCCCGGGCTCTGCCGGCTTTGCCTGCCCCCCGGCCGTGGGAGTCCCACAGAGCCACTCGCATCCTCTTGGCCCTGATGAAACTTTAAAGAGGATTTCCGAGGCCGGGTGATGGCGAGCGGGGAGGCCTGCATGCTCGGAGCCTGCTGCCCTCTTGGGATTGCAGCTCAAGTTCCTGGCACAGACGGGAAGCCAGGATTTGCATCTACAGGATTTCCAGTAAGTTTTGCAGCCCTGGTATGCCGCTGCAGGGCACCGGCTGGGGAGCGGGACAGGCGGGACTAGGGGGAGCCGGGACTCCTCGCCCAGGCACGGTCGGAGCAAAGTCCCAGCCTGGCTCCCTGAATGGGGGGATGCTGGGGAGCCCTGGGCAGAGCTGAGGTGGCATCACAGAGGGGAGGATGCAACCAGCCCCCTCTGTGCGAGGGAGACTGATTCGGCACTCCGTGGCTGGGACGGTCAGAGCTGGGGGCAGGTGGCCTCAGGGGAGCCAGGGCTGGCATTGCCCCAGGAGCTGGACGAGCACTGGGGACAGCCGGCAGCACCGGCAGCGGTGCAGGGAGAGCTGCAGAGCACCTGCCTCTGCTGAAGGCTTGGCCTCGGCCCAGGGCAATTAGCTCCTGGCTTTACTGCTTGCACACGCTCTGACGAACAAGTGGCTGGGACGCCCTGGCCTCACTTCAGAGGGCTCCCTCCCTCCTGCCGCCGGGTGTGGGATCGGGACCCCTCCAGGCTGGGGGCCGTGGGGCTGCACTGCCCCAAAGCCAGGGCAAAGCCCCGGCCCGGGTCCCAGCGCTGCTGGGGGGCCGCATCAGCGCTCACCTGCCCTGACCCCGAGCTCGGAGCGACGCCAGCATTGCTGGGAGCTGGGGCACGTCCCAGAGCGGCCCTGCAGGAGGAACAGGGATGCTTCCGCCCTGCTCTGCCGCAACGCTGCCTGCTTGGGGAGCGGGATGGGTCATGGACCTGGCTCCTTTTCCAGCTCCGAAGGTGAGGAAGGAAGAACGGACAAGGACTTCAAGACAGCTTTCAACCCCCGGGCTCTCTGGCGCTGGCTCTGCAGCCTCAGGATGGTTCACAACCAAATCCCTCCAGCAGCATCGGGTCCCTGCGAAGACGGAGGAGAGTCCCACAGCGGTGGCAGCGGAGAAGAGCCAGCGCCACTCCCCGAGGAAACATGCTTTGCCGGTGCTCACTGCAGGTGGTGAACCCAGAGCCCGTGCCGGGAAAGGCTGCAACGTGGGCAGCTTCACCCGAGCACTTTTCCTTACGTGCCTGGTGGCTCTCACACCTGGTGGCCCTCGGGGCTCCCGGTCCCCACAGCGGCAGCATGACCTTCACTGCAGTGAGTTTTTCCTTGGAAGAGGGTGGCTGGACGCGGCAGCCCCGGGGAAGGGCAGCCGTCAGCAGCAAACCCCGCTGTAAACCGAGTGCGCCAGTTCCCGAGCGTCAGCGGCCGGCGCTCGCCCGCACGGGGGTTGTGCTTAGCTCATCACCCCCGAGGAGAAACGGAAACTCAAACCGCTCCTTAGGACGAAAGCGCTGCTTCGTCATCGGCTTTCATCCCCCAGGTCCCTGGAAGTGTGATTACCTCCGCCACCTTCATACATCGTCACCCGCAGCACTTGCCAGGCAGCCCGGTCCCGCAGAGGGGCCGGCGTCCCTCCCCAGGAGCGCCGCAGCTCGCTGAGCCTCTCGGGTAACGCGTGTTTCCTTTTGCATCACCCGATACCGCTCAATTTGTCATCACGCTTCCTCAGAAGATCAAACGAAGGCGCGTGTCCTTATACGGAAGATTTGGCTCTTATTAAAGCCCGAGGTTTATAGTACCTGTGACAGACAAACAATGTCAGCTCTCTTCAAAATACCTTTCCTGTTCAAGTCAGCTAGGGCATTCCTCTGGGAGCACACACGAAGTCTTACCTCCGTTATTAGGTACACATTAACATGATCAACTTCAGTATTAACTGTCCGTTAAGTTCCCACACTCCTGGATGAGATCAGACTTTGGGCGACCATCGAGACGATACCGAGTGTGTGGAAACCAGCATCCCCTTCAGTTAGAGGTAGAGGCTTTCGCTGCAAACTACTCTCCTTTCAGGAGCAGCATCTCCCTCCCATTTTCTGTCCTTTAAGCAACTCTTTCCCATTCAAATTTAAACTATTTCAAGCAAACACAACTGCTTTGGGTAAAGAGCTTTCCTTTGGAAGAGCCTCGCTTGCTACCTCTGCCAGCTGCTGATAAGGCAAGCCAGCTGCCTGCTCCGGCCGCCCGGCTCCCCCTTCCAGGAGCCGCACATCTCTCTCCGTCCTTACAAGCTGATTCCCTGGCTCTACTCCCTGCCGTAAGCAAAAAGGATTCTTTGCCAACAGAGCTGCTTGGGAGGCAATCCATCTCTTCTCGCCGCGGTGCAGAGGGCCGGTGCAAAGCACCAGCCCGGCCGCAGCACCTTTGCTGTGGTGGGATCCGGCTGCCGGAGACCGACAGCAGCTTGGACCAGAGGACGGAGAGGATCAGGCTGCCGGGGACCGGAGCCACCGGCTGCACGCCGGCCCCTGGGACCGGGGGAAGGGACCTCCGACCCAGCCAGCCCGGCTCCCCCAGCCCCGCTCCGGCCCTTCCCGGGCAGCAGCCGCCCACGGGTGCCCTCTCGTGGCCGGTCCCACGCACGGAGCTTTCACGTAAGGTACTTTTTCTCCCCCCAGCTTCGTCTTTTCCATGCGCAAGAGATGCTCCTCCGCCAGGGCACATCCCCGGCTCCGCCAACGACCCCGCACTCTGCCCGCACAAGGCTGCGGTACCGGAGGGCTGATGCTCAGGAAGGCGCCGGGCTGCATCGCTCCGCTGCTGCTGCAGTGCGCCGCTGGCCCCCCAGGCACTGCAGGATCGGAAAAATTTAAATAAAATAAGAAAATTGACATTTAGAAAGCCCAGGAGGTGCAGGTAATGCAGCAAGCTCCCTTGCCTGACTGGAACAACCTGGCCTAGATTTAGTAGTTTACACCAGCCAAATGCTGAAGTGGAGTTTTCCTTCCCCAGCAGCAGCTACCCCCCGCAGTTCTCATGCGGGCAGGGCAAGGCAGGCACCTGCACCGGGGTGCTTCTCACCCTGCATCCCGCACAGTTGGGCTGGGCGCTGCCAGGGAGAGCACTCACACAAACTAAGCAGCCTGCACCCGGGCACTGGCTTACATGCCACGCGCGGGAGCAGCCAGCCTCTCCTCATTGCAAAACCGTGGCAAACTTGGTGCTTCCGCCAGTGAAAAACAAGTGGCAGCGCTGGCGCTGTCACCCGGCTCTGCCAAGCACTGCACAAAGCCACAGAGCCTCTCCTGGACAAAGTGCCAACTATGTCAAACTGCTTGGTGTTCGATGCACAAAGGTTTTCGGTTACAAACTCGCACCCTGCTTTTAGCGAAGACCTAAACTTGGCCTAACGCTGCCAGGATCCTTGCAGCGTGTTCAATTAAACCTGACCTCTGGAGTTCGCTCAAACCTGCCCCAATCTCCTCCCTGCTGGTTCAGCTGATCCTGGACACAGAAGCTGCAGGGAGAGGCGGTGCAGCCTCGGTACCCGCAGCTGAAGGGCTGCGCTCTGTGGAAGTAATCACTGTAGGACACCTTCATGGAGACCCCCTTGGTGTGGCAGGCATCCACAGCCCTCCAAGCTCACCGCTCATGTCGCTCATCCAACCCGTTCTCCAGGCCACCGTTAAGCCCCGCTGCTACTTTCACTACTTCAGGTGCAACAGTTTTTCAGGGATTCAGGATGCTCTTTGCTTGGCAGGTTGAGACTGAGCATTGGATCTCAAAGAAAGCACACGCATTATCTTACAAAGGAAATTTATTTCTTTTTATGAAGCTTATATTACATGCATTGACTGAGGCCAGTACAACAGTTAACAGCAGGGCTGGGGTTTGTCCAGACTTCCATTAGTGTTTCTGGAATAAACCAGGCCAAATTAAAGAATCTTTTGCGCTTAGAAAATACAGTCATCATACAAGGAATGTTTTTTTGTTTTCACTTCAATTACTCCTCCCCTACTCCCTGCCCTTGAGCTGCATATAGCCAATGCTCCGGCTTACCAAAAAAGGAGTCAGGAGAGGAAAACCTAACACACACACATACTCCCCCCATGCACCCCTAATAAACCATTGAGACGGGAGGACTGAATCTAGCTCTAGTCAGAGAAAAAAAAAAAATACAAACAGAATACCAAGAATAAAGCTCTTACCACAAACCAGAGGCAGTACCCTTTAATAATTTTACTAGATAAAAATGTTTTACACATTGTTCAATGAGATGCTACGAATTTCTTTTCATTAGTTCTCTTTCAGTTTTATGGGTTTGAACAAGCAGCTGAATACACTGAAATATTGATTTCTAAAAATAAAAATATTGCATTCTTGTCAGTGTCTGTTGGATATGCTCTCATACCCACCAGAGGAAGGTGTATAGTGCACCGGAGATTGCAGCCTACTATAGGCTTAATATCAAGTACAGATACACAGAAGCAGATGTATTCATCAGACCAGGTTGGTATGGCAAACGTCAAGCTGGTACGTGCTCGTTTCCGCGCAGAGAGAAGAGTTGCTACGACGTCCCCGTTCAGTCCCCTGTCACTTGTGTGGCTTGGCCGTCTGAGGTTTGGTTGGTGGACTGAATGAACATGGGCTGGGTGATGTCCTGGCCTGCAGGCATGGTCACTTGCTGGATCTGATAAAGTTGCTGGCAGAGACAGAAGCAGGGGAAAGAAATGACTGGCAGTTCTCACACTCAGCACCAGCTCCCTCTAAGCACAACGCTGTACCTTAACCCTCCAAGTTTAGCGGCAATGTTAACAGCAACTCTCAGGTCCAAATAAAATCCGTCCCAAAAAACCAGACCACAAATTGCCACTAGACATTTGTTGCTAAATCGTAACTAAGTAATTCTGTGAATTTCTGGTGCCCAAATTGAGCTCAGCCTGCCTATGCAACAGTCCATAGCTAGATGTTAAGACCTTTATTCCTAAACTGGTTAGGACTAAAACGGATCCCACCCAGAGTGCAAGGGACTGGATTAATTTGGAGTGAGCGCAGCAGAACACAAAGAATCCACTTGAATTAAAAGCAGCACAACATCCACTTATCCTGCTCCTGGTTAAGGTTTGGTAGCAGTAGCAGTGTTTTATTGGGAGGAGCAGATTTGCTAGAACATGCAGACAAGACAGTCTTTCTAGCCCTTGACTTCAAAGGGATGGAGCACCAACAAACTCCAAGTTCTTACCTGTCCGTCTGTGAACTGGCTGAACTGCTGCTGTCCTTGCTGGACTTCCGTCTGCGTTATCTACAAGGATAAGAGAAGGATGATCACTGACAGCACTTTGGAGAGGGTTGGAACCCCAGTAACAATATTCTGCTGCTGCCTTTCAAGAGCTTTTACGCTCTCCCAAACTTCATTAACCCACCACGTGGTAAGATACAGCTTATGCCGCCGGCCCACAGTCATGCTGGTGATAACCGCAAGTCAAGAACAAAGGACATCGGATTCAGCCGTTCCAAACCAAACACAAGCATATCCTCCCTGACTTTCATGAGGAGAATGCGGCCTCCAGGATCACAGAAAAAGCAGCAGCCTTCCTATGCTCTGAAGGCAGAGAAGAATCCCTTAGCGACCAGTCTCAACAAGAACATGAGACAACCTGCTGGCAGCAACGCTGGTCTTGATGTTTCACCTCTGCAATAGCCTTCCTGAGAGGTTGGACGGCTGCTCCTCCTTCACCCAGCCAGAAGGAGCAGAAGTAAAGAGAAGGTTGATGAACTGAAGTTTTACCTGCAGTCAGCTCAGAAGCAGCATGAGCTTTATACAGCGAGACACACACACATACATACATATATGCATGCACCTTTCACGTATAGGTGAAGGAGGCTTCCGCTATGCTCCTTGCTTTATTATTCTGATGAAAGTAACAGGAAGAAAAGAAATGCAGGAATCCTAGACCAAGAGTTGGTAAATTCGACTGGAATTTGCAGTTTCAGGAGCTACGGAACAACACTTTACCAGTTAATGTCAGCCCTGCTGTTATAGTGCATACCTGCTGTGCATTGGTTGCAAGCGTCTGGATCTGCCCCTGGACTACCTGGGTGCCTGACACAGGTTGGGCTAAGCGGATATACTGCAGCTGGCCAGCATTCAACTGAACCTGGAGACAAGCGGAGGGGGCAGGGAAAGAAAATTAAACAGATAACTGTGTAATCTGAAACACACAAACTTGCCTTCTTGTTTCCACAACAGAAGCCAGAGTAATAGATGACACCGGGAAGCTTCAGTTGATTACTGGTTGAGATGAGTAACTATCACAGACCCTGCCAAAGCAAGAACGAAGTCCACAGAACTCCTGCAGGTTCTTGAAGTAAAACCCCGAGGAAGCACAACGTTACTTCTTTCCCCAGAATGGGAGCGGTCAGTTAGTAGCTCAAGCATATTAATTGCTAAGTTTCAGAGAGCTTTGAGAACACTCATTTTTCTTTTTGGTTATTAGAATTGAGTTACTACTTTGATGTATCATTTCACATAAAAGAAAATTCTTATGAGCTAGCTGCACATGATGACACTCCTATTATATCCTGCCAAAAACTATAAAAGAATATATGGGAAATTTTCACATAAAGACAGCAGAGATGACAAAACCCAGGAATATTGCAAGGTAACATTTGGAAGCTTTTAATGCAACTCTCTGCCAATATATGTCAACCCCCACCTGGCAAAGGCCAAATACCTTCTGTGTCAATACTTCATGTATAACATTCAAACGCAAGTTCATTTCCTACAACCCGGATCTCGCAAGGTTAGATGCTTGGGGGTGTGGGATATGAGGACAATGTCATCATCGTAACCTGTGATATAAACAGCTAATACTGCTAATACACATCTGAGAAGCAATAAAAAGGTCACGGTATGATCGATACTATTGTTGAATTTTTCATTTTGTGTTATTTAACTTTAGAACATTTAGATTCACAGACTTAAGGTTAATTATATACAAAAATGTTTTGAGTTTTCTTTTTAAAAAGGGGAAAGAAGGGCCCAAAGTATTTTTAAAACTGCTCACTGACAGAGGTTCGAGTGCCTAGAACATGGTCTTGGCATTTACACAAACGCCACTGACTTCACCAGCTGTGTCTAAAAGCTCCAATATTATTTCAAGAGCAAATAAACTCCACATGAGCATAAACATTTCAATAAAGAATTTATTTCTGCACTGAGATCTGCCAGCAGATCATGTTTTCCACACTGGGGGCTTCCTGCTTAGATTTTAACTACACTACTGACTGGATGGGTGAAAGTGATTTAGAAAGAGCGTTCTTCCAGAAATGAGAGTAAGCTCCAAAGAACCTGCCCAATGAGGTCTACCTAAGACACAGATTAAGTTTAACACAAAATTAATGTGGACAAGCAAGTGATTACCATTTAATTGAGGTATACACTTCCAGTTTTTCTCAGTTTATAAAAAATAAAAGTCACCTTTCCACAGGCAACCTGTGGTCCTAGAATAAACAGTAAATTGCAGTAGAGAAGTGTACACAGTATCAGGAGCATGCGGAAAACCAGCAGAGAACATTAGTAAGATTCTCTCAACACTCCTGCAATCGCCAGAGGCACTACCAGTTTTACGAGAATGTTTCAAACTTTCATATTTGTGTTATGAAAGATTCTTTGCTGAAACCTCACAGATACCAGAGTCAAAAGGAACTATCAGAAGACAGCACTAACTATACCAAGAGAGAAAGGAAACTCAAGGGAAAAATAATAAAAGCACAGCAGAAAGAGAGCAGAACGGACAGCAGCGCTGGAGAGACCAAGGACTGTAATTCTGTGAAACCAAACAAAAAGTGCTTTCCAGGTTAGGGCACTAAAAAGCTCTCGCAGGGGGTGCATGGGTCCGTGTTCTATTTTACTTCACTTGCTGGAAGTGAGCAAGGGAAAGATGCTTTCTTCAGCACGAACTGTGACTCTTCAACACGCCATGATTAAGAAGAATCCTCTTAATTACAGTCAAAACAGTATCTCTGCTAGATACAGAAGTGCAAATTGTGACTATTTCATTAAAACATTGCTCCTAAGTTGCTCTGTTTTGCAGTCTTACAATTGTCAGAGACCCAAGTGCTCCCAAAGACAAAAGATACCACACCCTGGCACTTGGCAGTTTCTGTCTTACACCTGCAGCATAAGAAGCTTTTGAGGACCAGTCACAGCTACCTGTTCTTAGATGCTCCCAGGCAAGAGGAAAGTAGAAGCACATGCTTGCCCAAACCCAGATGCTAATTAAAAAGCCTCCAGCCTCACGCTCCTAAAACACGGGACCACTTGCAACAGGATCCACCTATGCGGAGAACAGTACTTTCTGCAGAAGGTTACGGCTCCCTCACAGCTACTTTACAAAGAATTCTTTCTCCTAGCAGATCTCTAAGCTCCCTTCTTGTAGGGAGTTACAGCATTCACTGGAGACAATTGGAAAACAAGTCTGAACTGTTCTTTTATTGCTGAACCAAAGGAGGATGCTGCAACATTCAGTACTGTTGTAACAGATTCACTGAGGCTGGAGGTGGAGATTGCCTTCCAAAGTGCTTTGAAGAACAAGTATCTTGGAGAAACTTTCATAAGGAAAGGAAGGAGGCGGGGGAAAAAGAAAAAAAAAAAAGGACGTAAAAGAAAGGCAGTGGAGAATGCAGAGAAGAAAAAAAGTTGCTTGTAATAAAACACTGTATTTGGCAAGCAATTCACTTCCTTTCTGACCGACACCTTAAGCCAAGCAGCTGAAGACTTAAGAGGTGAAAAGAATTTGGAAGTGAATTGGAAAAATCTGGCAAGACCCACAATCTAAACCTTTTTCAAGATGTTATGTCAAAGCACGAACATTCGCCAGACGTACAGAGGGAAGCTTAGCAAATTTTGAAAAGCGAAATTTGTGTGAAAGATCAGTTTAGCCACAGCTGTGAGTACGTTTTTTAATACCAGAAATCAAAGACAAAGAGAAATGCTTGTCTTGGTCACTTGGTCTGACCTTTGGGTTGCTGGTTAAGTACACAGAACTGGACAGATTTTTTTTTTTTTTTTTTTTTTTCCTTTAAGAGGTGTGAAATTTTCCAGATGGGAACCAAAAGACCCAGCTTTGTTGTGATTAGAAGTTACAGAGATGGGGGAAAAGGTGACTTTTTTTGACCCATGTGTTTACCTGGGACACATGCCAGAATGTTACTGCTGATGCTGGGTACTCAAAATCCCATTCTTAAGGCCACAGCAGGTCTACATTGATGTGAAATTGAGGAGGTATTTTCTGGTTCTGCAAAGCCATTTCTCCAACCAGGTCAAAGTATTTTGTAGAAATATTTCTTATAACGTAAAAGTTTATTAATAAACTCAGAGATGGCACCTTTCCCACTCAGTCTGCCAGGTCATGACTTCAGATTGCAGAGGCAGAACCAAGTACAGGCAAAGAAGTTAATTATGCTTTGTTGAAACCATGCTGTCGAGAAGAACTAGGTTTACCCAGGAAATATTTTATTTATTGCTTCCTAATCATAACTATTCCACTCAGGGGAAATTGTTGGGGGTGGGCAACGAGTCTACACTAGATGGGTTAGATTTATTTCCTCCTTCATGTCACACCTGGTTAGTTTTCCTCTCTAAGTGCAGGAAACACACCACTCAATCCAAACTTCCTCTTACAGTTAAAAAAAAAAAGCATACATATACAGTCTCATGCCAGAACACCAGCGGACAGTTTGCTCACACTGTTGCACATATCTACTGGTAAAGTCTTACCGGTATTTGCTGGATTTCTCCTGTATTGGTGATGATCTGCTGCATGACTTGCATGGTCTGCCCAGTTCCACTCTGAGCCTGCTGGGTCTGTCCTTGCGGCTGGGCCTGCACTATCTGTACCTGCTGGCCTTCTCCAACCTGCATCGTCACGGGGGTGCTCTGCATTCAAAACAGGGATAAGGACCAAGCAAGGACTGAACACAGGTGAAACAGCCACAAGATACAAAGATTGTAATAGACAGACTGCGTCCTAGACCCAGTGTTACTTGTTGATGCTTAAATCACCACAAAGGGAACCCAGGACCTAGATGACCCTTGTTACTAAGGTATCTGAACACCTGGTCATGACCAGAAAACACACTTCTGTATTGTTATCGACCGTTCTGAGCAGCGAGAACAGGATACTGCAATACATCACACACGGGTGAGTTGAGGGTTTCACTGGCTCCACTGAACTGCAAAGCCCCTGAACGCTGCTCATCGCTCACCTGCCCTTGCTGAGGCTGGGCGATGATGATCTGCCCTGGCTGGATAGTAGTCGTAGACGTGGTGGTCTGTTGTCCTTGCTGTTGGCCCTGAACCTGCACTGCAGCAGGCTGCTGAGCAAGTGTGAAATAATACTGTACAGGCTCAGCTGGGGTCACAGCCTGACGCACCTCTTCCTGCAGCACAGGTAAAAGACAGGTAAACGGGGAGGAAACAGACCAACATCCAAAATCCCCAGCTGAAACATCCCCCCCAGAAGCATGCTCCATGGGAAAGCATCTTTAATACCTCGTTCATAACAGTTTACTTAAGTAAATCTGAAATGATAAATCAAAACAGGTTTCCTCATTTATTCAGCTATACGGAAATAAAAAACGTTTCCAATACCCTATGTATAATAATGTAGTCACCAATTTCATTATGAGAAGCAAATGAATAAAATTACCATAGCTGAAAACCACGCAATTCCTCATCAGTAAATTCCATCATCGCCTGTTATCTTAACACAGAATGAATTGCAAATGTACCAGGAAGACTTACAAAGCCTCATCTGTCAACAAAACCGTCTTCTTAGCCTACGTACCCAACACAAATCTCAATCTAGCTCTGATGTTAAACCCCTGAGAATAAAAGTCACAGACTTGATGTATACTGTCGTGTCTTTATTTATTTATTTAAATCCAGCTTTTCCAGAACTATAACAATTTCATCTGGTACCGTGGCTTAACAGCCTGATTCTGCTGGTGGCAGCGATATCTCAACAGTGTGAAGAAACAAAAGGCTCTGCTCTAGTTCACTGTCAGAAGCACAGGCTGTAATACCGCTGTTTTGTTTTATCCAAGCACGTCTTTAGGAGAGAAAAGCCCCTTATGATTAATGATATTTTAGGCAAAGAAGTAGATTTTCAGAGATTACGTTAAGTGGCAAGCCGTTAACACTCAAGAATCAAAATTCTTAAGCTCCCCAGAGGAGGAGTCGGACCTTGCACCTTACGGAAGATGCAGCTCACCAGACGTTCACTCCATGGCAGAAGGCGTAAACAATCCTCTCCCAGCCACCTCGAGTTCACAGCTGAGAGTGTAGGATGTTTACACATGCTACAACATGGTAGATTCCCACTTACACAAGTCTGCTTGACTCCCCTGCATTAAATGAGGCTTGCCCATGGATTACCTTCAGTGCATCCAACTGAACAGGAGAAAAAAAATTCACATTAAACAAGATCAATATATGTTGTCTAGATGGGCATCAGGCCCGTCTAGAGCGAGCCCTTTTGCTCAGATGCTAGTCTCTCAGAGGGACATCAACTGAAGAAAAGACTTAGTATTGGGAGGTTTCTCAATAGCCTACCAGAAAATTACCCCCCAAAGATTAAGCTGTTCTCAGTTGCCTGTAATCAAGAAGCGACTTCTAAGCCTGGCTCTCAGAGCAAACATTAGCACTATCCCACGGTACTGCAAACCACTGCAATCAAATACTTACAGTACTTGCTACACATGGTAGTTCACTGATTATTCCTACTCGCTTCATCAAGTCCTTTGGGGGAGGAATTAATAACAAATTTTAAATATATATTCAACAGGACATGTCTTCAGTTAGCCATAAAACCGCACACATAGAAGAGCTGTGGCTGTTTCTGTAAAGCCCAGTCCTTAGATATGTTATTTCTAGAGCACTCCAATCCTCAATTCCTAGCTGAATCCTGAAACAATTAAGGCAACTGAGTACTTCTGTAAGTATGTACTCCAGGTTAAGCTGCATTTGCTATGGGCAAAAATGGCTTTAAATCCAAACCTACTTGAACTAGGTTTTATCACACCGTTTGCCATCTTTTATTTTCAAGCCATAGCTTTAGTTACCAGAGCAACGTAACAGCCATGGTTTCAATCCCAGCTCTTCCATGTAACCAACACTAACTTGTCAAACAGTCTTTTCCATCGTAGAGATAAAATACAGATTGTACCCCCAGCCAAAAAGTGCAGGCTGTCAGCCTACAGGCGGCTGCTTTTCAACACTGTTGAATCAAAGGAGTATTTTCCACTGCAGTGTCCTAACCTACGTTCTTATCGCGCAGCGATTTCTCCATTAAACTTCTCTTGCCATAAGAAGTATTTCTAGTGATTCAGCAGTGTTTACAGGCAGTGGATATGTCAGCGAGAGACAGATCTCTAAAGCCTATTTCAAACCAAAAACCGACACGGTTTCACTGCTGATGCTGTGCAATCTAAAAGACACAGCTCTGGTGTGATGTATCATCAAGACATGTTAACCTAGCAACCTACATGCATCTGACACACTACTAAAATACTTCAGGCATTCATTTGATTATAGAACTTGAATATTCTGTAATCAGAACATTCTGATGTGAATCAAAAGGCTCTAGCAAGCAAAAGATATGGGCGATGTTCTCCCTCCCAAACACGGAGTATGTCTAAAAATAGCACTACAAAGTATAATAGCTGAATGAGGCACCTAAAAGAAAAAGAACTGAATTTGCAATGCCAGAATTAACCTGTGTTACTTCAGGCTGCTGCCAACTCGTTTCAGCTTATCAAGCTGAACAAACTGAAACGTGGGTATTCTTTCCCCTAGTTAAGCAAAGCATCAAGAGCGGCTGTGCAGGCTGCTGCTTTGTCTTTTTATTTAATACTTAACTAGTGATCTTTGGATAAATCATCTCCGCTGCACTGCTGCAGGGATAAAGCAGGGAACTCGGTGAAGGAATGCAAGGAGCTGTGCCATGCTCCCACATGTGACACTCACCATGTGTACGGAATACAGAGTTCCCAGCACATCTGTAATGAAGCCTTGGGATGCTGCTAATTTTTATCAAAGCTGACTGCAGCAGTAGGATGGACTCTCCTGCCTATACTGTGACAAGGAAAGGTATTTTCTTCATTTACTAGAAAGTCATGCTGCTTCTGGAAATCAGAATGCAAGGATAAACTCAACTCAGGACATCATCAGAAAGGATGAAGCGTGTTATTTCCTCCCTCTGGCCATCACTTCAGTAGCACCATGAGGACTTCAAGACAAAAAGTAAAATAGCAACCTCCAAAATCCAGGTCCACAATGGAACCACTGGTCTCTACACTCAAAGCAGGTATCTTTTTGCATGTTATCCAGATTTATATTGGAACACACACACAAAAAAAAGACATATCAAAAGAAAAACTTCCAAAGTAAAACACTTGCCAGAAAGATGTCTTGAAGTATGCCAGCCTCTCCAGTAGCACTCACTAGAGAAGCTATTTTAAGGACCACCTTGGATTTTTTCAAAGGCTAACACACTGCAAACCTTCAAAAGTAGCAGAAAAACAGCTGAAGGAATTGTTATAAACTACTGAAATTTACTGTTCAGAGAAGAAATTGCTGCAGTTGAGTCCAGGGCAATGATTCCAGGAGTGGCTGAACAAAGCGCAGCACTATCCGAACGGAGCTGTTCCCTAGAAGAGGTGTACTGATGGTAGCCCAGCCATTTTATCTACGAGGCAACTTGTAACGAAGAAAGATGAGCAATTACTGAACCGGTGAACTTTTAGCAGCAAAAGACCAAGCTTTTAGGTGAAGGAGATAAATTAGTCTACCAGGAACTGGATCTGTTTCTTCGTGCATTTGAAGCAGCAAGACTGAGCTTCAACCCCACCTCATTGCATTTTCAGCACCATCTCAAACATGGAGGGAAACAAGTGCTTTGTAAAACACAAGCCTGTTAAGTCTCAAAGATCTTGTGCTCAGATGACCGCAGCAGCCTGCTGCTGTAAACATCCGACTGAAAGCTCCTTCTAACACCTCACAGCTTCCAGTCAAGGATGTTTACAGTAGCAGTGACTGCCCCAAAGGATGCAGGAGGTGGTACTTCTAAGCAAAGAAGTCTGTTTCTCCCTTTACAAGTCAAAGGATGCAGACTCAGCACACCTTTTAAAGTTAAATTTTTAACACTGGCAACATTTGGTATCAGAGCTATTTAGTAATGTTTTTGTCACTTAAGTGAACGCCCAAGTCGGACTTCTGTAAACCTCCATTCAAGCTCTATTTCCATAAAAAAAATTTAAGAACCTGAAAACTACTGTAAATAAACATGCAAGAGAGACACGCACAAACCTCATGTTTAAAGCTGATTCTGCATCGCTTTGTCAACTCTCTGTCAATTAGAGACAGAGACCACACCAAGGAAAGGACAGACAATAAGGCAATCATTTTTATGTCTCACCTGCCGCTTTGGAGGCTTCAGTTCATCTCTTGGAACGATATCGATAAGAAAGTCAAATTGATCAAACTTTGTAATTGCCATGGCAATGTCATTCCTCTATAACAACAAAAAGAGAAAACCATTCTTCAGCTTTAGGAGTCTGTTTTGTCACTGGATAAATAAAGTTAGAGCTTTTTAACTGAGTCAAGTGAGAGCATCTTCTCCAGATCCCAAGTGGTCAAGCCAGGTGGCGAGAACTCCTGTTTCAGTACCAACAACACTGTCTCGTGCCAAGTGAGGCCTCCAAGATACGCAATAAGAAGGTGTTTATCAAACTCGGGCTTTTACATTCATCTACTTACCCACCAGGCCTAATCAGGCTCTCCACAACAGTACTGCTGTAATTCACGACAGAGGGCTCATGACAACCTCCATAAGCCTTTTAGCATATTAAAAAAGGGGAATTCTTCTAAAAAATAATTTTAAAAAATCTAAAAGATATCTGAAAAGAAGCTTTGCAGAAAGACCAGGACGACTGCTCCATGTATTAGTAGCAACATACGCAGAATCTATGAGTTGGGGATGGGATTAAAAAAAAAAAAAAAAGAAAAAAAAAAAAGAATCAAAGGGCTTTATTCCTGGCAGGGGAATCCCAGGAGATGTTGAGAGAACAAGCTTCAGCATGTGGAAGGGCAAAATGGTTAAAAGAAAGCATGAAGATTAAAACATATACTCAGCAAACTGGCCAAACATGTATCAGAAAAAGGATGTGCAAGAGCCAACGAGCTTCTACGAAAACCTGGCAAGGTAATTATCTTCTCAAAACAGCTTATAACTTTACTTTTATACCTTGCCTGAAAAAGAAATCCAAAGAATAGCATCAGGTCAGTTACCCAGCAATAAGTCATCACTTAAATGTATTTGCTTAAGATGTGAAACAACCCCAAAGATAAAAGCAGCTGAATTTCTTTACAAAACAAAACAAAAAAAACCCCCAAAACAAAAACAAACACCAGAAGAAAATGTACTCTGCAAGCCATCTTAAAAAGTATGGCTAATTCAAGAAGCTATTAAAAGTCTCATTCTCATGAGCTGAAGATAAATTTGTAAAGCACGTATATGAACAAGATTTAAGACAAAGATGCCTACGCTGCCTAATGAGTAGGTAAAATCTAAAAGACTATCAATCCTCTCATTTCAGGCTAGTTGACATTTCTAAACCTTATACTGTCTTGGCACTTAATTGCCAAACAATGATCATGTAGAAAGCACAAGAGAGACATCTCTTTTGTTCTGCAGGCAGCATATATTATAAAAGTATCTTCACCAGGAAGAAAACTTTTACTGAACAGATGTATCTCATATTTCATTCTCTATGCTGAGGATTGGGTTCAATCCAATTTCCTCAGGAATAGACTTCCATAACTCAGACCTCTCCACTCAAAATTTTCTTCCCAAATACTTGATAAGCAGAGACTGCATTTCTCCAGCTGCGCTGTCCATGCGGAGAGCAGCTGTTCCAGGATGGCAGCTGCTGTGGAAGGCAAGGCAGTCAGAAATAAAACCTGAGTCAATTCAAGGTCTTATACATTAGGATCAGGATTTAAGTATGATTCTGAAATAAATGGATCCATCCAAGCTTGAAAACTGTTAACAGGATATGCCTGAGTCAGCACTTGTACTTATGAAGCATCTTGTTCATGGAATGTATATCAAATACATCCTTCCCACAGCAACCGCATTAAAACCTGGGTTAAGCAAGTAGCATTAGCCCAATTTAGTGGCAATTGAGTGGCTGGATACCCATTCAACAGGACAGCTTTGGACTGAAATCAGACACATCTCCTTGCCACTACAGCAATCTCTGTGCCAGGGCACAGGAGAGCTGACATGGTCCTCAATATCACAGTCTCTCACCTCTGATCTGAGGGCCTGAACTGATGGTTATTATAGTTTCAAGTAGTTCTGGTCAACATGTAAGACTAAAAGTGAATGCCCCTTTTTTTTTTTTCTTCCCCTCCATAAAAAGACCCTGAAGAGTCACAGTTTACTCTTGAACCCTAAAAAATGACTATTATTGAGGGCCTCTCAATCCAGAAGAAACAGTAATCTGTTCTGGAGGAGGGTACTTTCGTTTTCATCTCTACACGTTTATTGACACAAACGAACATCTACAAGCTTACGTTAGAATTAGTACTGAAAAACAAATCAAGCTAGAAGTTCAACAGCTACAGCTATCCCGAGTCGTTACAGCAGGTCACAAGTAGCTGACAGCTGCAGCTTCGGTTTTTGGTTTTGTTGTTGTTGCTTGTTTCTTAAAACAAATGAAGAAAAAAGGATTTCAGTCGCAGTTACACTGCGCACTGTGCTTTGTACGCAGGTTTGTAACAACAGAGACAGGTACTAAAGTTATCGTCTACAAAACATGCCTCATATTATGGAAACAAAGAGTTGGAAACAGTTTATAAAGCAGCTGAAGGCTAGGTAGGAGCAGCGCCATTACCTGCAGAGTCCTGCGCTTGTTATCTTCTGTGTGTATCCATGCTCGCAAAGTCAATTCTGTTATGAATATCTGAGCTGCCTTGGCGAACAACACGGGAGCTTCTGCACTGATCATCTGCAATTAAATTTACAATTTTCTTTTTTTTAAAGTTTACCATTAGTATTCTAATACTGCAAAGTGGTAGTCAGAGTAACTTTGTGATGTTAGTCGAATCTGAATGGTCGCGTTGTTTAACGGTGAGGTTGGGGGACTTTCCACATCAGAATATCTATGGGTCTGACAGTCCAAAGAGTAATCGGCCTGAAGTCAGACGCAGTGTTAAGAGTATTGGGCATCTAAAATTTGTCTCAAAAGTCTGTTTCCTCCATGACAAGTCAGATGTCAGCTCCACGTTGTGCTGGATTATGGTAGGCCAGCAAATGGCATCAGTGCACATTGACCGAGAGGGTCTCAACCAGCAGCTTCTCCTGGCAGCGCCCTGGCACGTGCATAAATGATTTGGAAATGGAAGAGACAGGTTAAGGGCTCATTTTAACCCGGCTCTTACAACTATAAAGTAACATCTATATACTTTGAAATGAATGCTGAAATTGCAAAGGAGGTTTGGAGGCCTGAGCAAAGACTCTGCCTCACCAAATTCCTTTTCCTTAAAAAGTATCTAGCTCAAGTTTTACTCAAATTAAGCAGTTTCATTATTAGCTGGTTTGGCATTAATGCTTATTCCCTAGTACAGTCTTCTTGTTAAATATGTTCCAGGCTGGCCAGAGACTTCCCCCCCTGCCCTGCCCTAAAATCTCATCTTTCCCTTCATCATCAAAAATATGGCACTCATCCGGTTCAGACACTGAACCAGGACCTCAGAGGCCTGGGTTCGTTCCCTTTCCAGGCTGAATGAATAGCTCCCTTGTATAGGAAGCCAACACACACCTTTTTCAGGATCTCATTTAAATGTTAAAGGTTGTCCTAACAGAAGGATGGTGTCACCTTGAGAAAAACAAGAAGAAAGTGCAAACCATTCTCTTTTCTCTTAGGACTTAAGTGTCTGACAGTTTTCCAACTTAAAAAACTGGGAGGACCGGAGCAGCACAAGAGTCAAACCCTGTGGGTGATTCCTTTCTGCTTCCTTTTATGTCAGTAAGTTTTCATCAGTCAATTCATGTGTTATCGTCAGTCACACGTCAAGCGTTCAGCTCAAATACTGGTATCAAACCCATGTTATCCACCTAAATTACTACTTATTTTTTCCATAAAACTTGAGACAGCATAGCACACGTTTAAGTGATTATCACTCTTCATACCACACGCCCTATAGCTTCGTGAAAGGAAGAGTCAAGAGAAACAAGGAGGAAACATGAGAAGAGACAGTTAAGCACTAGAAAAAACAGGAAATATCCAGAATTACACAGTAGACTGGTATTTACCAGAAGAAAGGAAAACTGCAAAAGCCTTCAGCAAAGATCCCACATGATTTTGCTTTCCCTGCTCAGTTTAATTATACAAGGCCAGCTAGCATTGGAGGCAACTGTCAAAATGTGCTTTAAAAAAAATATCCACCAAAAGGATCATAAGTACTTAAGAAAATAAAAACAAAACAAACAAACAAACCCTCCATGAGTGTACCTTCACATCTTCATCTAGTTTCATTATCTTCTTAATACGAGCCAGAGGGAGTTCTTGAACTCTGAAGTCTTTCTGCAGAGAGATTCACATTTGAGAGACTCTTTACTGACACTTAACTGAAAGCAAAGGTAAGATAAGAAATGTTAAATCAAGTCTGTATTGTCTAGAACTAAACTGGCTAAAACTAGATTTAGAAAAATAACTTATTTTCTTTGGGGTATGGCAGCTTCTCCTCAGGCCCGAGAGTTCTCATCTGCTTTTCTGTATGTTATACTGATATAATTCTACTTCAACCTTCTGTCAGATACTTGTATCTACTATTTCACCTCAAAGTTGAAGTCATTCTGCAGAACAGAATGTTTCTAATGTTACACATTTCTGCATCTATTTATATTTGAAGCAACTAATTCAATTAGGTGTCTCGGGACCCAGAAACCATTGGAATTTACAAAAAGTCACAAGAGAAAATGAAGGCCAACAAGAGCTATGTGGGGCCACAGGATGAAATCTTCTTTGCTTTATTTGTACTTCCCTGTTGCCCAATACCAATTTTGGTGTTAAAAACCTTTCAAGAATCTTGTTAAAAAAAAAAAAACAACACACCACAACAAAACAACTCTTCTAGCCCTGTTTTTAGACAGATTTCTCACTATTTTCCAGCAAAGAGAACTGCTGACTCAAAACGGTGTAGTGATGGGTTAGGAGACGGAGAGCAAGTGCCGTCATTGCACTGGCTCATCCCGCTCCGCTCAGCTGTCGGCGTGTACCCAACGGGAGCAGCAGCAGAGACACCACCGAGCCACTATCTGCACGAGAAGGCACTAACGTGTCCCTGGGAGAGACCCGCTCCGCAGAGAGCTCTTGAGGTTAGGGAAACTGCTGAGCTGCACCACCAACAGTGGTCTCCCGTCTCTGAAGATAGAAACAGGAATTTAAAAAAAAAAAAAAAAAAAAAAAATCTACAGGGTGTTGCTACCAGGAGCCTCTTAAAAAGGGAGAAAAGCTGAGGCTACGTACCATTGCATCAGGAATGCGGAATCCCTACCCACAAAGGGCTTCTAAAAAAAAAGTCTTCCCTTCTTAACAAAAATGTCACAGAAAATAAAAGGAAACTCATTTCTCTAGGGAAGAAGGCGCTGCAAGACATGTTAGTGAAACAAAAGAGGGAAAAAAATGCTGAAAATGCTGTTTTCTGATGAAGCAAAATATGGAGGTTGTGCGTGGTCCAGCCGGCACTCTAGCAGGGGGCATTTTATTTAATTTAGATATAAAAATTTTATGTATATTTATATACATTATTTTATAAGCGTATACATTAAAAAAGCATTCTGTGCCCTCATTCTGGAAATGTGAATGCGGTGCTCCTAGTAATATGCTGCAAATCACAACTAATCTGGGGTGTGGGGATGTCCTTGCAAGGAGTGCTGAGGGCTGTCGCATCCCGCTGGTGAATGCGGTATTTTGGGCAATGGGAGAAGAGGGCAGCCAGTGCTGGGACCTGTGCTTGAACACACAGTGTGCTCAGGGTGGCATTTTCAACCAGTAACCGCCACATAAACAAGTTAAGGGGTTGCCAGTGCATAGAAAAATATCCCAAAGGTTTTTTTGAGTTGGATTTTTTGTTGTTGTTGTGTTGGTTTCTTGGGTTTTTTTGTTTTGGTTTGATTTTCTTTTGTTTTTTAAAAAAATCTCGTTCCTTTTTAAAAGAGTCCCATGAGCTTTGAGCAAGCCCCAAAGAAAGATGAGGACAAAATTCACAATTTGTGAAACTCTTAATAGCCTTAAGTATATTACCTTCTACGAACAGCAGAACTGCAAGTAGACAGGCATAGGTACAATGTTATTAACATCTTTAGAGAAGAGAGGCAGTGGGAGAAATTAGAAAAAAATTAAAGCTCCTTTACTCCTTTAAGGCAGACAGGCAAACGTCACATAAATCAAAATTAATACGCAAGTACCATGGTGAAGGGAAGCATGACCGCTACTGGCTACTACCCAGCAGAACAAACTTTAGACACCAATTCTTCATCTTTTCTTTTTTCCAAATTAGGTCTCAATGTTTTCACAGGCCTCTTCTAACTCATTGTGGAGCTGAAATGCAAGTTTCAGCCCAGTCCTGTTTCCTATTTCCCCAAGACAAGGCTACAGTTCTTTCTGTTATACAGGGCAGAGAACAGGGAGCTCTGATTTGCTTTTCTAAAGCAGCTTCCTTGTTTTTTCCCCTGAATTTTAGCTACTGGTGGCACATGGCAAACACACAAAACCAGGCAGAGATAGCCCCGAAAAGCAGGCAACCAAAGCAGGCTTTCCATCAAACAGCTGCTCTGACCTACCCTATGCAGTACATGCAGATGAGCTTTAAGTTTACTCACGTCCACGTCCATGGGAGCACTTTCAATAAGATGCACAATAAATTTCAGGATTTGATTGCGCAGGGGACGACTACATAGGAATGTTTTGCAGTTACGCCTTTTCCTTTCCAACTCCCCTTTGCTGTCCTCAGTTAAATTTTCAATGACTTACTAGCTTGCAATGCAATAAATAGATTCATACGACAGTTAAAAATGAAGCTGCCCATACTGGATAAGCTGCAGAATAAACCCCTTTCATGTGGAGATGAAGACAAACTACAGCTCTTGAACACAAGAATTCACTGCGCTGAAAGAGGAAAGTAATTAATTCTGGTTATGCATACAAATTTCTACATCTGTTTCTTTAATCAACTATCTGCACACAGGCTGAAAAAAAGCAGCTTATCTTCAGACTACTGGATTGGGGTTTTCACTTTGAACAGCCCGTCTTTGACTGGAGTTCTTTTGTTTTCAGTTACATTAAAAGCACAGGAGCGTGCTTTCAGGACCACTGTATCACACCGATCTATCAATCTCTCTTGAAAAGTCATTTTTATTACATGCCCTTGTTCTCAGGCACATCTCTTTTGGGGACGGAAAAAAATAGAAGCTACTTACTCCAATTCTTATTCTCAGTCCATGCATAATTTTTTTAATCAAATGTCTTTAAATTAATAAAGCAGGTGATAACGATGCACTTGGCATTCAAGTGATTTTCAAAACTTTGGGCTTGTCAAAGGAGACTGTTCTGAAAGAGGGCATAATAGTTCTATACAAAAGTCTAAACCCAAAAATTCATTCACAAAATTGCAACTGTCTGCCAATAGCCAGGTGTTTGAATTTATGAAGGGGGAGGGAAAGACTAAGAGTCGCATTTTGAACAGTAACGTCTCCCAGGGTGTACTGATGTGCTTTGGATAAGGGTTCCCTCACACGCTGGTCAAGCATTTTATGTTACAGAATTTGAACAGTAGTTACGCAGCCCATGAAATACAGCGGGAGGTATATTCTCAAATCCCTCAATCTTCTGTTAGCTAAAACAGCTTATGGCAGCTACACTTACACCTGTACCTATTTTGCGATCACTTCCCTTTCCCCCCCAAACAGAACATAATTCCTCTGCAATCCTCTAGAAAGCAGCCACGGTCATCATTTAGCCTGTTAAAAGAACCTTTGAATCAACTTTGTCTTCTTGTTTAGTCCAGAAAGAACTGAAGGGATGACTATTACATCTCACTGTGCTATGAATCAGCTGCATTCAATTTATATCTCAAGTTCTGGCAGTTGTAGCCAATAGTCAAAAGCCTGGCTGAATGATTATTTATCAGCTCTTTAGGCCACCCTGCAGCATGTAAATAGCCAACTCTACTGGATCCCGTAAGCAGCAGGAATATGTTCAAGCTGAGGTTTATCTTGCTACCAGACGTTACCAGGCACTTTTCACTGTCAGTTCTTCAGAAATAACACAACCGATGAGGACACTCACCACCGTGAGATTGCGTATCTCCTCCATGACTCGCGGCCAGAAAGACTGGAGGCTTTGCTGGGCATCGCTGTTGCTAGCTGTGCCGAAGCCACCATCTGTGGACATTCTGGTAGCTGGGAGAAACAAAAACAAGCGTTAGCAATGAGGGAAGGAGGGAGGGAAGCAGGAGTCAAAGGCTCCCAGAGATGCCCTCCAAGTCCCAGGAATACACGAAGGGGCCAGCCTGGCTAATCACTCTGGAAAACTGTCAAAATAAGATATGCCAGTCCAGGTCTCACAGCAACAATGTAGAGATACTCACAGCCTCTGGAATTGTCTTTTTAAAATTGTATTCATTTTTCCAAAGATTGAAAAAGAACATTTAAAAAAAAAAAAAAAAAGAATTGAAAGCAAAAATAGCCTCCTTATTCCCCTATTAGAGCCCTGCCTTTTCACAAGGAGTTACAAAACATAACTGACGACCAGTCACAGCTCACGCTCCAGTGTGCGCCTATTATAAAATCATTCTTTTCTCTTGCTTGTTACAGCCAACAACAGTGCAGGTTATGGCAGCAAACCCCCGTCAAGTTGAAACCAGAATGTCAATGTCAGCCCAGTATTATTTCTAAAAAGTGTAATGAAACAGTTGCTTCTGTGCCTACTTGAAAAGTGTCAGTTTTTGTGGCTTTACACTATTTTTAAAATACCTCTTCTCCTTGGGTATAATCAACAGGAGAAATTAACAGTCTGTATAATGCAGAATGTCAAAAGCACGAAGTAAGATTTAAAATTCAAATCTTTTAATTAAAACAATTTTTTTAAAGCCCCACGCCTGCCATTTAGTATTCTGCAACCGCAGGATGTTAAGCAAATTTGGTTATTACTAAATTTATACTGGACGGTGCCTGTGCATTCGTTAAGACATATCTTTGCAAAGGGCTTTATTTACAGTATGTATCAGTAGTCATCAGGAACTTATATGGAAAAAACAAAAAGGGACAATAACTGCGTTCAGACTTTTCCCCTGTAACCCTGCTGCAGTGAAGATGGTGGAGAGGTCAGGACACGCAGCATCTATCAACCTCGTCCTCAGGTGACCGAGACGGTTCCGGCCCATGTCGCACTGTCCAGGCACATTTCACGTTCCACCTGACGTAATTCTTTCCCCCCCATAAACTCCTAGGTCAAGTCCTGCCTTTTTAACTAGCTCTAGTTAATATTAAAATTATTAATATTAATTAATTAATATTAAAATGAAGCCAGCTGCACAACTTGGGAATCCCTTGGAACACCAAGACCAGCCTTGCTGGCTCCCTCTGTGCGACAGGAGCGCGTGGCTCCGGCAGGATTCCCAACAGGGATTGCAGCCTGGAAGGACGAGGGAGATGTGCCAAAAGCACACGCACACATAGGACCTGCTGAGACACAACCCAGCAGGACGGGACTCGGTGCTTCCCATGCGCTGAAAGCATCTTGGTGAATGCCAGAAGAGTCACTGCTCACTTCCCAAGCGAGCAAAGCAGAGGATGCCAGCGAGTTACTGACGTTAAACGCTCCCGGGGTCACCCAGAGCAGCTTTGAAGTTTCCATGAATGACAGGCACACACCATGTACAAACAATAAGTCTCTGTGTCTCTCAACTTACAGTAAGAGAGAAAGGGTGTTACATTTTCTATAGGGGAAGATCTCAAGATACACACAGATAGTTGTGCGTCGCCGTGCCATGGAAAAAGACACAAGAGTAGATTTAACTGACACAGACAGGCACAATCCCCATTTGCTTTTGATCTGCCACGTAAAGGTTTATGTCAGTCCCTCCTCAAGCTGAAGGGAAGCGCAGTAACACTGTACAACACACCAAAATACCGATGGGAGGCAGTGGCCAATTGCCAGTACTTTTAAAACCTACCGTTCCAAAGCAACGACGATCCATGAAAATCTTACAAACACATCAAAGAGACGAACGTCAGACAATTAGTTCATTACCTCCCACAGCCTACGCTTTCCAAGGCAGACTCTGTGAACAGCCATATTTTTCTTTCATCAACCTGAGAAGGGGACACAGGAGGTGTGGGAAGAGCCAAAGGGGATTTTGACAGGGGATGACAAAGAGGAGGTCAGAAGATCGTATTTTCAGTCTCAAAGCAAGAGTTCAAGACAGGAAGAACTCCAGGTAAGGAACCTATGGAAATAAGTGACTGACAAGTTACCTGATGACTCTTCAACAACTATTTGCATTGTAATACTATCTGTGTACAAACTAAGATATTTCAAGTATTTGTAAGAAAATACCCAGACATAAATATTCTAATGAGAGTCTTAAATTGGCATTTGATTCTCCCGTCCTTGATCTGCATTGTCAAATGTAGAAACAAATAGTTTAGGCTCATAAATAAAAGATAATCCTTGAAATCCGTTCTATATTGGCAATATTTCAACATTAACACTAAATGGGGTCTTTTCTGCAACTGGAGATGCAATTCATCTTGAAGACAAGCCAAATCACTTTTCAAGGCTTTATTTAAAAATACAAATTACTTGCATTCAACCCACTTAAGTGCTGTACTGGAATATAATGCTGTACGTAACCCTAAGAAACAACAGGTAAAAAAAAAAAGAAAAAAGCTAAAGGAGCTAAAAGGAAGAAAATTCCACCACCACCACTTAACCCCTACCACACACAAAAGTAAATTTCTTGCATTAAATATATGCCTCTGTGGTATTCATCCAAATTTCAGGAAGAGCTAGAAATGGTTTACTCCAGTCATCTTGAATTTTAAGTCCTGTTGATGAATACAAAAAAAGTCCTGTCTTCAAGGTAAACATAGGACTGATTTCAGAATGCAAAATGAACAGTCTGACGCTCGACCCAAGGGACAATTGCCACTTTAAGTCACTGTTTAGGATAATTGTTCGGAAATTGAGTAGGAGTAGAAACAAGAGTCACCAATAGGCTGATTTTCTGAAAAACTTACAGAATGAAATCGCTATACGCTCCAAAATAAAAGCCTAAGCAGGTTAAAACTGCTCAGAACATTACTACAGTAATTTCCTCCCACTGAAATATAGATACATAAGCGGCATTGGAGGTGCTTGCAAGCATTAGAGGAGGATTGTAAGGAAAAAGAGAAAAACCCCAAACTGTCATGCAAACCTACAGCGTTGGCTCTGTGAGACAAACCTTATTAATGAAACCATTCCTGCGCAATTAGGTAAGCTTCCCCTTGGGTGAAGGAACAGTGTTCTCTTCAAGAATGCCTCATATCAGGATTAGTGCCAACAAAAAAATACCAAAGCACACAATGGAAGATAAGCCCACCAAAGCTAACAGTTCCTCCGATTCCACAGTATCAGTGTCTAAACCTGTTTGCCTTTTTTGATATGCAGTTTGCAGGGAAATTTTAGAGCTTCATTATACTTCATCTTTCCTCCTCTAAGATTTCCTCCACAACCCCATGCAGAAGGGGAGAGGTGCTCTGAGGATGCCCACGCTCCCCGCATCGCACTCACGTAATGCAGGGTACGGTGTCTCAGAAGTTTTAAGAGTAAACTGGCAACTCCGACACCATCTTGTTGCTGAGTAACAGAAGTTAAAGTCCATCTCCCATGTCACCTGGTTGCCACAAAGCATAACCGCAACCAGAGAGAACTTGCCGATTCCAGCAACGCTGCGTCTCCATACAGAAGCTGGGCAAGTAGCTTGCAAGCTTGACACGCTTCTGCTCCGCACAACACTTACTTAACAAAAGCTGTCGTCTCACCGGTGCGCCTGATGCTGCATCAGAGCAATCCGCTGACCTCGGATTAGCTAAACTACCAGCGTGAGTCCCCGGAGCCCGCAACCTAAAAACCAGGCTATGCAGAGACGCTATTCAGAGATGCTCTTGCAGAAGAATCTAGATGAGGAGGTTCACACACACAAACCACACTAACTCACAACATGGACACGTTACTGAATTAGGTACAAGCAAGCAAAGAACCAACACCCCCCCCCCCCCGCCCCCCCCCCCAAACCACACACAGCAAGAAATAAGGGTGTAAGGACAGGAGAGACTGGGATACACCTGCTTTACAACAGCCAATCCAGCCCAGAGAGTTCCTCCTGGAATATGCTCCATCAAGGCAAACATTTTGTTTCCAGGCTAAGGGAAAAAGAAACTGAAGGCCAAAAAGCCGAAGCCTATGCATAAAATGCCTGGAGGTGATTACAGAGCAGATCAGCAAGCGCATCTCGAGAACCACGACATCAACACTTTGCAATTAGAGCTTTTCTGCTCACTGGAGCAGAACACCTTTTACAAACATTAAACTTAGAAAATCCTGTGGCAGCTGACAAACGCTTAAGAGCTTCACTTCACAGGAGCACAAAGCAAGCACGAAGACACCTCTAGTGTCTGTGGTTGGGGTTTTTTTTTTTTTCGTTGCTTGTTTGTTTGGTTGGTTTTTTTAAACAGATGCTAGTTTGTGCTTTTTCTTTAATGCCGTGGGAAGGGGGAAGCAGTCAAGTGAAGCTGTCTCACCCTGGATGCCTACAACCTGCACGCTTGAGCAAGAACCTGCTATTGAAAACACAAGCTACGGTATAATCCCAAATAAAGCCAAGATCTCTGAGCTTGCAATTCCACCCGGAGCAGGTACCCAGAGCTCTTCAGCTGGAAAACAACAGCCAGGAACAGCCCACCAGGCCCAGCAGAGCAGCAGCTGCCAGCCACAGCCACAGGACATTCCCGGGCATCACTGGTGCCGCTCGCCAAGTGAGCCTGGGAACGGGAACTGGAGGACAACCTCCCCGGCCAGGGAGGGTCATGTCACAGCTTCTGATGTGCCTACTTTTAAGTTACTCCCAAGCTGGCCTTGACTAAGAAGTCAACCAAACAAAATCAGCTGGGTGGAGAGCAGATCTAAATGAAATTTATCCAAATATCTGAAGGGGTATGCAAACGGCCAATGCCAGAGGGAAGTACCGAAAAGCCTTGAGGCTCTCAATGAAGGAGGCACTAACTTAGCAACATCATCAAGTACCACAAACCCTGGTGATAGCAGAACCGTCAGGTTCTTTGCATATTGTACAGTCACATTCCCATGACTTAAGTTATGGGAAAGAGCCCGTTTTACACAGCGTTGTATGGCACGGCAGTAGAAGCCTATTGCATCCAAACGTCTTAAAAAAGACAGCTAAATCTGAAGTAAGATGGAGGCTAAAAAGAAATCAGACAGAAGCTCAGATAAATGTTTTGCCTCGACATCCTCAGAATATAGCTACAAATAAGGATAATGCACAAATATTTCCGAAAACTGCCACTGCAAAAACGAATTCCTCCTGCCAGATTCTACCGCCATGCAAATACAGATTTAACACCTCCACATCGACAGTGTTTAGAAGACCCCCACACCCCCTCCAACTCTTCTTAAGACACTCTTGGTTTTACAACACCCACTATCCCATGAAACTCGCAAGCTAATTATTAGGAAGTAGCGTTACAGAAAAGGAGAAAACAAGCAATGAAGTTCCTCTTCTTTTTTTTAAAAATATACCATCTTTACTAGCAAAGAATAAAAACCAATGCCACAGCACCTAGCAAAAACTCTGGAAGTCTGAAAAATTAAAAATAGATCCATAGAGCCGAAAAGTGAATATTTAGAATAATTACTAATCCTGGCATTCTGTGATACTTCCAGTCTGATGCACTAACTCTCAAAACTGAGGCGTTCTGTTTTGGGAGCCTGTCCTTTGATTTAAAAGTAAAATGTGCAGAGCCACACTTGCATATCTAAAGAATGAGCTGTGTGTGGCAATAAGCGCCAGACACCTGATCCTGCCAGAATCAGAAGGAACAATCTAGCAACCAAGAACTAGTTTCACAAGAAGAATAAATACGGTTTTATATGAATTTAGTAAAACATTTCTTTAAACGTGAGCAAAGGAGGAGTCTTCGATGCATGAGAGAAAGCCACATACCAGCACCCTTTGCAAGATGCTGCTCTCATTACGTCAATTAGAGCAATTTGCAGTACTGTCTTGAGGGAGCGGCAGAATATCAAAAGCAGAAAATACGCTGAGTTTGAAATGGTCTATGTCCGCAATCTTTGGCCTCAGCAGCCGTGGCAATGGTTGAAGCTGTACTGAAAGGTTGTCTCTGTGCGGCAGATCAACAGCGCCTGTTTTGCATGAGATTACGCCCTATGCTATCTTACTTTAAAACAAACCTTTGAGAAGTCATGTTAATGGTTTAAAATTGCTTCCACAGAGATGTCACGCCTCGATTCACCGTACATTTTCTCTGCTTCAAGATCCACTCAAGTCAACGTAGACATTTTCAGACGAGTCTCCTTTCATGAAATAAGATCAAATTTATTTCAATTAAGAGTTCCAAACTACGTGTTCGCTAGGCGAAGGCCAAGCGGCACAAGTGCACAGCACGGCTGGAAATACAGAGGTGCCAGAACCACAGCCAAGAATTACTTTTACTTGCTTTAGGGGGTGGCAGTGGTGGTGTAAAAATAGTTCTTAATTGTGTTTGAGATCAATGCTTTCTTCTTCTACCTTAATATTCAGGCCTTGCCCGCTCTATTATGTAAAATTTTTAAACCAATAATGCAATTCAGAAACTTGAGTCACGTTGGCAGTAGAGCTGGCACTGCAAACAGACAGACATTTCTTCCAAACCAGTGCCACAGTCTTTGTGTTGTACCCGTTTTCTGCACCTGCTGTTCACCACAGCTCCAGCTTTGATCGGGACAGCAGTAAGAGCTAGTCAGACTTGCCAAGGGAACTCACCTGCGTTCTGGCACAGCAACAAGAGAGCACGTGAAGAAGGTCCCCACATGGCCACCAGGAACATAATCTTAGATGGGCACACAACTAGCGTATCATCCTCTACAGAAGGTTTCCTAGCTATGAAACGAGGCACCCCAGTGACAAGTCCCATCAAAACCGTACACAAACCCCGCCTCCACGGCACATTTCTGACCCGATGAAGAATCGGTAGCTGCCACCAGTGGCAAAAGCTGAACAAACCAAGTTTGAAATAATGCTATAGAGGTCTAAAAAAAATAAGATTTTGCCACAGCGTGGCACAAAGCCCCATGGCAGACGGAAGAACCACTAAGAAGATTTGTGCCTGGCCCTGCCGAAGCAAAAGGAAAGACACAAGCCGTAGCACGCAAGGATCCGGCATTACGACACACGAGCCTTTGGCTCTTGATGTTTTGAACGATTCCATGAGAAAAAACAGTGAACAGGAACTGGGTTTGGAAAGAGCCAGGCTGGCATGTGCTGCCACCGCTACATGTGCCAAACGCCTTTTCAAAGGAGGAGTCACTTCGATGTACGCATCCCATTGAGACTCATTTCCAGTTTTGGTATGCCAACAAGACAGCACAGAAACGGCTTTGCCTATAAGACATCACCCAAACAAGCGCCGGGGGGAAGAGGGGGAACACCACATTTACAGAGATTTATACAGTGGTTTTTTTGGACACAAGATCAGCTTTGAACAAAACCCAATACTCATAATAAAAAGGAAGCAGGAATGCTTTAAAGATGAAACATAACTGACTATATAATCCATAGCATTACATACACAGCACAATTATTTCAGCACATCACAGCAGTAATGATGCTGTTATTATCAAAGCATAAAAACATCTATCATTACATACAGGCAACAAATTGTGAATAAAGTTATAGCTAAACTACAGGCCAAAATCAGAAGTCTTAGACTTCAAGTTTAATACTAAAGTTACTTACGCAAAAGACATGGGAACTCTTTTCAATTTCTATAAAAATCTGAGGCACCCTTTCAGGTAGCAGAAAGAGGTGATGATCACAAACTTAGGAAAGTCTGCTCTTGATGAAAGCATAACCTTTCAACTTTTTAAAAACAATTTCAAGAAGCTTTCAGTAAAACCAACATAATTCAAAACACAAGCGCTTCCTTCCAATGTGCTATTATAAGAAACTTTTGCAATTCCTCAGTTTTATTTTTATCCGTTCCCTCTTGCAGTATTACATACACACAATCCTCTAAGCATATAGCTGGCACCATAAGCGGTTGATTTCAGCTGATGGGAGAATCATTCCAGGCTGTTGGATAAGGTGCGTACGTGCAGATTTCTCTTGTTCGATAAAATTAAAATTTAACGTAATAGTCAGGCTAGTTAAATGCTGCACTAACTTACCTACGGAGGATAGTGAGTACTTATTGCTAAAGGTTTTTAAGAGAAGGTTGCAAAACGGTGTTTGAGTTGGTCTTCCCTCAGGGCAGAAAAAATAAACAAGATGACCTCTTCAGGTGCCTTCTAGCCCTTTTTTCTATGAATATGTAGCAGTAAATTATTCTATCTTCAAAGCACCGTTTGAACATTAGCTCCGTAATACCTCTAATGCATTATTTCTGTTTTCATTCATGCGAGACACAGCATTTGATTTAAGCCCAAATCAGCTGCAAAGTCAGAGAGAGGGATCTGGATTACCGCTTCCAACAACAGACAACTCATTAAACGAGCGAAGTTTGGTTTCAGCAGCGAGCAGGGCCAAATCTGCTTTGCACCACTCCCATTGCTGATCTGCTGCTAAGAACATTGCAATCGATGTTTTGCTGGATCACACACAGAGGCATGCCTCCTACTCTCCCCTCTCCACCCCAGTACCTACGGCAGGAATTCTGCTCCTCCCCTCTCCCATCCCCGGACACTTGGCAGCTGGGTTTTGGCACGCTGGGGTAAGAGCTGCCTCTCCACTGCCCACTCAGCAGGGAGAGAGTGCAAGCAGCAGAGCTGATCCCAGCTCCTCTGGAGGGGAGGTGGCAGGGCCAGAGGAACCACCCCGACTTCATTCATGCAAAGCAGAAATTGGCCAGATAACCTTCCTGATACCAAGTTTGTTATGAAATGACAGCCCTGATCTTGCAGAGAGCTGCATAAAACTGCAAGCAAGCCAGTACCTTTCACCGGGCACTGAGCTAGGAATGGCCTCGCAGGAAGGCATGTGCTACACGCTCGGCAGGAACGAGAACCGAGTCTCCAAAGCTGCTTCAGTTGCCCAGGACAAGAGAATATCCTACAGGACAGACAATGCACAGCAAAGGCATGTTACTGAACACACACACAGGCATCCAGAGAAACCGTGTTGAGTTTCATACCTTAATACAGAAGACAGTGTGACCTAGCAGTTAAAGGCAATTGCTAGTGCAATGGTATGCTGCAGTCTCGGGCAGGCGATTGTCAGTTGGCTTTACTCCTTCAATGGGGGGAGGGGGGGGGCAGGGAAATCAGGAATAGTGCCTATTTTTACAGAAGCATTGAGTTTCTGTACCTAACAGCACTGCTAAAAGTCCTCTGTCCAGTAGCAGTCCACATTACTTTGTGCACAGAAAGACTGACACAGACTATATTTAACGCTGGCCAGGGTTTTGGGAATGCACGTAAACACACTAGAGGCTGGTATCAGAAACCCACCAGAAGCACGGCATGGCACCAGGAACCATGCTACAAAATAGAGAGCTGACCTCCCCACAGTGCAGCACCAAGTCAAAAATGAGGCTGCAAATATTAGAAGAGCACAAAAAAAAAAAAAGCACAAGACTAGTTTTTTTAAAAAAGGTAAAGCAAAATAATCTGAATTGTTGTTTGTACTGGTTATTTTACTTTCCTTTCTTCTTTGAACGAAAGAGCACAAGGGTCACACTTGATATTTGGTGTTTCAACAGTTAAATGTTATTAAATAGTGGCTCTTTGCAGCGCAATTTTGTCAGGCAAGCACACAGTAAGAAGTGGAGGAAGAAAATTCCTAGGCAAATAACAACAAGTGTCTAAGATGAACCGTGCTGCCTCTCCAACTCCTAAATTAAACACCCAGCAGAAATGGAAAAGCTCTTTTAAGTGAGGTGTGTTCAAGTTAGTCAAGTCTACTTCACATGATAAAACAGTTGGCACACAGCAAAACAATACTGCATATCGTGTACTTCACCTTACAAACTTTGATCTCAACCAACCTAGCCTAAAATTCATGTTATGTACCGCAACTTTATAAATTTAAAAGAAATTACAAGCTACACACCTCACAATGTATTTCCCAGTCCTGCCATAGATGCATCTTACTCACCTCCCATTAACAGCAGCCTGAATGAGGGTAACAAGAAAAAATAGTGATACCAAACTCACCTTAACAAATCCACATGGTCTCAGCCTTGACTAGTTGTGTGCTTGCACTTTTATAGAAAAGAATCTAGTGAGAAACATGAAGGCGGTGCCTGGCTCTCAGGGGCAGGAGGCATCTCACCCAGACTTGTACCATATGGGAATGAGATTTCACAACTCTAGTGACATCAAGTACTCACAAAAGTACTTGTCACATACCCTGAACGTATACAAAACACACAGCGTATGGTATATTAATAAGTCAAAGTTGAAATCCAACAAAAGTACTTTCAGGCCCGTAAGCACTATTTTGGCATCAGCAGCGTTAACTAAGCAATAGGCTCAATATATTCAGAAAGTGCTTCAAATATTCCAAAATCCCATGCCAGCTCAACACCCGTCAGGCACCCATCACACGGAACAACTCGGACTGCTGCCCCCCACAGCTCACAAAAGCAGGAAGGATCTGACCAGCATTTGGGTCGGTTTGCCCATTTCTCTTGCTTTGTATTTTAGGGAGCAGAAGTTCCGATCATGCAACATAGAGGTTTACTGCTCTGGAGCACAAGCGCAAGCAAAATGTCTGTTAAGACAGTACGGATTAAACAGACATTCAGCCTGGGGAATTATTTTTTTTTTTTAATGTTAGTCCTTAATATTTTGTATTCTTTATAAATAATTCTGCATTAAATTAAGAGTTTCTATATAAAAAGTCCTATGAGTGCCCTCACATTTTCTCATCCTTCTGATAGCCACGCAATTTAACTGGCTGAAAAAGCTAAATTGGGTGCTTGCTATTAACCTCCTGGCTACAGCAGGACCCAGGCCGCAGCTGGAGCAGACAGCCGTCATATGATCCTGCGCTAACACACAGATGCTGCAGCACATTTAGGGCAAAGTTACGCTTTAATTTTAACGCAACCTTAAGCGTTGCGTGTTTCTTTGCTCTTCTGTTGCATTTTTAGGCTCAACCACCACCATGCTGCTGGAGAGGGAAGAGGGGAAGGCAGAAAGAATGATTCAAACCACAGCAGGACAGCAGCAGATACAACCTAGAAAACCATGAATGACAAACATGAGTTATTCACAAGAACTTGTGTGGGTTTCAAAGCAGAGTGAAAGGCCGTACCACTCCATAACCGGGCATGTCTTCTGCAAGCACTGTTATTCTGGGTAGGAGAGTCAAATAAATGTACTGCTTTTAGGGGGCTGCAGGGTTATTTTTCTATAGGGATTCTTCTAATATTCAATGTTCCTGTTACTTTCTTTACTCACTTTTATAAGTTAAATTATCAAATGGCATCTTGCAAAAGTTAAAAATAATTATTTTCATAGAAACAACCATAAGCCTTTTGCCTCCCAAGATCAGCAGATCATACTTAAATGAAGCACAAGCTGTACTGCTCAGTAGGCAGACAGGATGGTCTAATCAGGCCTTTCTTTCTTTTTTTTTTTTTTTTAAGTTTTTTATTTTTAAAAAATGATCCTGTATTATAAACATACAAATCTAAACCCTTCTGGGTCACCTTCATTGAATGAAAAAAGACAACTGAAAGTGACCCGTTTTGATTTATCAGGAAGTGACCAAATAGCAGAGCAAGTTATAAACAGACAACGGAAGAAAATCCCCCCAGTGAGATCTCAGCGTGTAGAAAATCTTAAGTTTTGGAGCACAAACCAAAAAAACCCCAAACTTCCTGTAACTCCTGGGAAGCTTTGGCAGGTATCCTGAAGTTTGATCTTGCTGTCAGCGCCCCTTGTAACAGTTGCTACGTTTTTTGACCCTCTGAAACGTAAGGTAAACCGTCTTCTTTATCAAAACATAATAATTAAAGAGTTTAAGTTCGAACCATACAAATTTAATTCACTTACAACACAGGCAGATCGCTAAGCCCTGAAATTAAGAAACCGCTTCATGTGCCCACAGTATTAAAATACAGATGCCACGCTACATTATATAAATGCAAGATATTAGTCCGATTAAAAAAAAAAAACCACCAACAAAAAGCCACCCACAACCAAACCCAAATACACTGGCTTGAAAGGTGACCTCCTGCGGGCATCCGCCACCCGCACAGTGAGGCACGCACGCATCCTCCTCTTCCACCCCCCAGCCACCGAGGTGCTCAACCCAGGGACAGCAATTTCCCACAATAAACTTGTCCTTTAAACCTTCACTACTTGCCCTGCCAGTTAAGTCAGTACAAGAAACACACATGGAAAAGTCCCTCAAACAAAAACATGAGCCTGTTTTCTGACCCCGCATTTCCAGCGGGTGAAACTGCTAGGAAAGCCCAGGGGAGCTTTGGGGCACAGAGGACACAACTAACTTCACTGAGCAGCGTCAAATGGGACCCAAGGACCCTCCTTTCCCTTGCGGTGCTGCAACAAAAAGTCAAGAACCGGTATAATTTGTTAATAAATCCCTTTACAGTAGTACCAAAAGCTTCAGGTTTTTCCTGCTGCTCTTGACCTAGAAAGATCAAGCAGCACCTATTCTGACACAGCTACAACCTCTTGCAAGCTTAAGCAATGAAATACGATAAACACTGGGTGTAACAAAGATCTCTGTGGGATTTCTTATTTCATCTTATGGTAGCTGCAGATTCCCTCGCCTTCTGCCACCCCCCAAAAGCGCGTAGCAGCTGAAGGCATCCTAATTTCAAGAAAAAAAAAATCTTAAAGTGTCTCATTTTTGCTTAAAGATGCTAACAGTGACCTTCACACTCAGGCTAAATCTCCCGATTCTGGCCGACAGCCTGCTACAGAAGTTACTGCTATTCCACCAACATACCGGAGCAGCCACCATTATTAATAGATGACTTATGGTGATATTTCTCATTCTGCCCCCTTCTCGGATTGAAACTAGCATGACATGCCAGACGCCGCAGAAAGTTCAATAAGCTTTGCCTGAGACAAGGTGATGCTATTCACCAGTCTTAATTTAAATTAAAATACCCAAAATAATACTTGGAAGGCTGTGACAATTCAAAGACCATTCAGGTTGAAGTGCAACCCCCCAGACGCAGTCCTTTGTTCGCAGCTGACACCAGCGTGCAGATCAGGTTGATATGCCGGGGCCCGCTTTTCTAACATCCCTACAAAAATAAGTTGCACACTGTAATTACCTCTAATTTTCAAAACAGTACTTTTAAGGTCAACAATTAGCAATCGGGGGG
>WAAD01032611.1:809896-851277 GCA_013389945.1 Fregata magnificens | reverse complement strand
GAGAGGTGAACGCCCCGAAACCATCCGACAGCGTGGGGGCTGCGGCCGTGCTCCCCCAGCCCCGAGGGCTCCCCGGCCAGGCGCTGTCGGGGCCGCTTTACCGGAGCCCTCCCCGGCTCGGGGCGGCGGGGCAGCGTTTCCCAGCCAGCGGCTCGGGAACGGGAGCGCTTTCCCGTGCCATCCATCATCCCCGCTGAAAGCCCGTTGACGTCAACCCCGTCCCGTGCACGCTGGTCCCCACTGCTGGGGAAACAGGGGTAGGGACCGGCGAAAGCGGGGGGTCCTGCTTGGGGAGGGCCTCATCCTCGCACCGAGCAGCCCACCTAACACTGGCGCTCACCTTCCCCAGGCTTCCCGGTGTATCCAGCCTGCGCTTCGTACATCGATTTGACTCTGCTCGATCCAGAGAGCCCGCTCTGCCCTCTGTGGCATTTTGGGCAGGTGCTGTGGCTGGTCCTGTAGGGAAATCCGTTAAAGAACTGGTGAGGAGGAGTGCAACGATGCCCTGGGATGGGCAGAGGCCCCTGCACTGCTCCCTGCTTACTATAACTGGGGTTACAGTAGGTGGGGAAAAGCTTGAGGGCAGCATGGGCATCGCTTACCCCCCACTTCCCCACTGGGAAGCAACCAAACAGGCATGGGCCTGGCCAGCCACCGTGTCCGCTGAGCTGCTGTGGAGCGACGGCTGCTCTGTGCCTCGAAATGGTCCCCAGAGCCAGGGCCACCACCTGGGTGCTCACACTGAGCTGCAGAGTTGTCCCCGTGGGAGGTGGTGGCTGTGCCGGTCTCTGTGATGGTCAGCGTCTGCTCCCGGGGGTCCGGGAAGCACAGCGAGGGGTCTTTAAAGGCTGAGCGAAACAATTAGCCCTGGGCTGAATTGCATCACTTGGTGCACAGGGAACATCCCGTGGGGCTGTGCTGCTTATTTCATTAGCGTGCTGAGAACAGGAGCCTACGGATCCCCTCGGGCCAGCGGCGTGGGGATGGGCTTCACTTGCAGCACAAAACCCAGCGGCTTTGCTGCCAGGCACAGCAGCCCAGGGTCATCCCTCCGCCGCAGGACGAGGGGACACTTGCCCGAACCAGCCCGTGCACGGCCGGCTGCGTCGCACGGCTCCTTCCCCGAGCAGTGGAGTGGCTGCTCCCGTGCCTCTCGCCTCCAGCCCCAGTTTAGACATGAGCCCATTTCTTTCTACATCAACACCTCTTGAAAGCCAGCCCTTCTGCTGTGCTTACACACCTCTCCCGAAGAGCGATGTACCTTCCCTGACATCCCTTTGCGAGGGCAAACTCCTGCCGCCTCCCACGTCCCAGCGCTCCTCTTGGCGGGCACGGTGCTCCCGGGCTCTCGCTTCATCCCCGTTTCAGCCCCGTCCTCACAGCAACGGTTGCAATAGCCTTTGTGGGACACGCACAGGGGATTAGATCATGGCATCTTGGTCTGCCCCTTAACTTGGCCCCTTGCACCCCAAATCGGGAGGCAATTCCCCCCCAGCCTTCCCCGCACACCCTGAGGTCCGTCCTGCCACAGGTTCTGCTGCCTCTCGAGCTCAGCTGAGTCAGCCCATGTGGATCGGGCCCTTTGTGGGCTTACGCCTGCTCTTGCTGCACCACAGCCCTACGGGAAGCGTCACATTGCTGCAAGGTGCAGTTTAAGGTTCTGAAAATGCCCAATTTTCCTGCTTATTAAAACCCAAGCCATGTGGCACCATCTCCTTGCATCCATTTCAATGCACTTAAAATGTTTTGTCACAGCATCTCAAATAGCAGGGAAACAGGCTTATTTAGTAATTATTTTAAAGTGATTTAGCGCAGGACTGACAGCCCTGCTGACACACCGTGCTCGCTGCCTGCCAGGTTCAGGGGCTCCCTGCCTGCCCCGGGATGCTGTGTTGGACCGCGGAGGGATCACGGTGGGAGCCTCCCCAGGCTCCTCATCCTTCCCACAGTCAAAGGGACTCCCAGAGCTGGAGGTCTCTCAGCCTGCAAATAGTGAATTTTAGTTGTTGGGTGGTGGAGCGATGCGAGAGCATTTGGGATTTGCTTCGGGCACACTCATGCATCGCCCCTCTCCCCAGCCGAGGCACATGTGCTCCAGTGAGCAGCACCTTACTGGGAGCAGCCGCTCCAGCATCCCATCGGCCCGTCCTCCCGCTCTGCCGGGGATGCGGGTACCGGTGCCGGCCCAGGAGAGCTGCCCCGGCTTCTCTTGCCAGGTCAGGCGCAGACCGTGGCAGAGTGATGGGTGTTTGCCGCAGGCAGTGCCAGGCTCCCGCTGTCTCTTGGCATCACTCCGGCTCACGGAAGTCTTCTTACGGCAAGCAAGTTTTCTGCTGATCCCTTAAGAAGCTTTGCTATAATAGTGCAGTCTTAGCACTTAAAAAGCAACTTTTTCTGCAAACAGCCTGCCTTAGCCCCTGGCTGCCGCTGGGCTCTGGAGCGAGCTGGGACCTGCGGGCTGGATGCAGCCAGGCAGGGCAAATCAGACCTGGTCAGACGGGGTCTGGGCTGCTAGCACCAAGCTGTCACGGGGCCACGTCACCATCCTGGTGCTGGACACGGAGCTGGGAGGGCCGTGGGGGTGTGGGTGGGTTTGGTCACCCATCCGAGAGCTGCAGGGCCGGTGGCTTGGTCCTGGGGAGCCCAACATGGGGCTGTAGCGTTGGGCACCTCTGCTGCAGGCAGGCTTAAGCAACCAGGAGCAGAATACGGTCAGTACTTTCATTTGAACCCAAGAGGACTTCAGAGCTCTTAGCCCATGTGGGATACAGAGCCCCTGAAAGGCAAAGCAATATTTGCTAATGCGGAAAGGAGAGGGAAAGGGGGGGCTGTTGGGTGCTGGCCGCCGGTGGAAGGAAATCAGATGTTCTCCGCAAGAAGAGGAGCACTGGTAGGAGCAGCAGAAAGCCAGAGCTGATAGCAGTCCTTCCCCTGGAGGAAGCAGCTCCATGAAATATTGATGGGATTCACACACAGCAGACGAGCGATGTGAGCTGCATTGCAGAGCTCGGAGCCGTGCAGCCGGGAAGGCAGCGGCTGCTGGGTAACGGGAAAAGCTCCTTTCCACAGCCCCTCCGTGTCGGTGGAGATTGGTACCAGCCCCATTGCGGCGGTGCAAGCCCTCAGTGCCCGAGCACCAGGCGAGGTGTTGGGGTCTGCGCACAGGTGATCCCATCCCCAACCCGTCCCGGGGGCCACCAAAGGCCCTGGGCTGGTTTCTTACGTCCCTGCTGCCTCCCCATGGAAGTAGCCCAGTTTTTGGGGCCGCATGGCTGCAGCATCACACTACCCAAGGCGGCTGCTGGCGGCGGCCACGTGCCTGCTCGTGCACGTCCCCAGGGAGGTCCTGCTCCCTCACAAGCTGCCCATCATGGCCAAAACCAGCACCAGGGTGCAGCCAACGCAGAGGCACCGAGATCTGCCCTGCGGGAGCCTGGTCCAGACCGCGTGCCTGCAGGGTGAGACTGGACCATCAGGGATGCCCCGGTGCTTGCCGCAGTGCTGTAAGCCCTCATCCGCCGGGCAGCTAACCCAGCAGGCTGGGCTCGGCGGGAGCTGGCCGTCCCCCAGCCACAGCCCCACCGGGTGGCTTTTGCTCCTCTGATTCTTTTATGTTGCCTAGGAAACGACAGGATTCAGCACAGATCTGATTTAACTGAGCGGCAGACGTCATGCAGGGACACGGGGGAAAGGGACGGCGTGGTCAGGGCACCGGCCCTGGGCTTCTGGTGGCTTGGAGAGGGCTTGTCCCAAGATCAGGCCACCAGGCAGGGGCAGACGTGGGTGCCCCTGGCTCCCAACCCATCCCCCACCCAGTGAAAGATGGCCACGAGTTGGGTGTGGGAAGATGCCGTGGTTCCCGCCTGTCCCTCCTGGAGATACTCAGTTCCCTGTCCCAGGGCTCCCGGATGGATCCCATCTGCCATGAACATCACTTCTGCTGGAGCTGCGGCACCCAGGCTGGAGATGGACATGTGCTTTGTGAATGGGGATGGCAAGGAAATCACCGTGGCCGAGGTGCGTGTGGACGCAGCCGGGACTGAGGAAGACGCACGCTCCAGTACAGGACAGTCGGTTCTTGCGTGTCACGCTGTCACTGCCGGGGCTGTGCTGGAGATCCCCATGCAGGGCTGCAGCTCCGGTTACCTATTGCTGCCGGTCCATCCCTGTGCCCAGGAGCAGCGTGGCAGCACAGAGGAGTGCACCTGCAGCAGAAAGGCTGTTCAGACCTGACCTGCTCCCAGGCTTGAGGCATACCGTCCCACTGCTTATCCCAGGAGAGGTGTGATGCGTCGCTTGGGTCTCTGGAGGAGCTGGTCTCCATGAAGCCATCTCGCAGTCCGTCTGGATGTCCCCAGGCCACAGCATTGGCCACTGTCACCACCCTCCCATTGGCAGGTCTGTGCAGGGGACCGAGCTCTTCACCCACACCACAATCACCAGCACTTCCCATCCCGGTGGAAAGCCTCCGCCTGCAACAGACAGACCAGGCTGCGCGGTCGCCTTCTCGGCAAAGCCCCGTGTGCCAGGGCACTGCCGACACAAGCAGCTCCCGGTGCTGCCCTGCCACCCCTCCCGGAGAGCAGCTCCAACGCCGGACGGAGTGGCTGAGCAGCTCCGCTGTTCTGTCCTCCTGCTCCCACCTGGACAGGAGCAACCTGGCAGGAGCATGCCATGGGGTTTGCCCTGTGGCCCTCCTCTTCCTCCCGGGCGCAGACTTGCTAAACCTCGCTTGCACAACAGTCGGGCCTTTTTCTGGGTGCACGGGCAGGGGCTGGTGTGGGCTGGAGCACCCTCGGGCAGGAGCTACTCCTGCAGCATCCCCGAGCACAGCCCTGGCTTGTCCCCATCCAAACTTCTGCCCTCTAAGCTCCGCTTTTCCCACAAATGGAGCACATTCAGACCCATTCTTTAATTTCAATGTTTCTATTTCCTGTGGAGATCATGCAGGAGCATTAATGCTGTGCCTCCAGCGTGTTTCAGCCAGAATATAACTTTTATAACCTGCCTGAGCAATGAGATGTGTAACTCCGGTAGCTGGAGTTACTTGCAAGTTCTCAGCTTATGTGCAGTGAATTATACCTCTTGCTGGGCAATTAAATTTATATGAGCAACTGCCTATCAAACCTGAAGCAATTAATTAGAATTAAGTACTTTTAGGGGAAATAAGCCCTTGCCTTACTTCCCAGTACAAGGATGAGCACGTGCTTGTGAGCTGTGCCGCTGCGGCTTGCCCCAGCGTGTTGTGCCCTGCTCAGGACTGGCAGGGCCTCATTGCAGCAGCTCTAACAAGGTTTTCTTTCCCCAAAAGTGCTGATTTTAGGGCCTACCTGCTCCAGATGTCGCCAGCATTTCAGTGCTCTCCCACCGGGCTGGAGGCAGCCCCAGCACGAGGGGCCGGGGGCTGTAGGGGCAGCCCGGGGGCACAAGGACCTGCCGCCCCACTGCCAGGGCTTTTCAACCCCATCTTTCCCTGGGGACACCCACCTTGGGGGCTTCAAGGGAGCAGACAGCTCCCAAAATCCTTCTGACCCCTTCCCTGGCGAGGCAGCATCCCAGCCAGCCCCACCTCTGGGTGCTCATTTATCACCTCCCTCCTCCTCCTCTCCCCACCCGCTGTCAGGGGCCGTTCCCCACCTGTGTGGGGGCACCCGCTGGGCTCCTCCCTCCTTCCTCAGAGCCTTTGTCAAAGCATCCCATTTTTCCCATCAATATTTTCTCCCCCGTTTCTGTCTCGGTGGGATATTTGGGGCCAGGGCTCCCTCAGAGCCCCAGGTTGTTCCTCGCCACGTGCAGTCCCTGACACCGTCGGGTCACCGGGTTGCACGGGCAGCGGGACCGTACAGTCCTGTCGGCTCTCTGGAGTCACCTGTGACCCCCCCACCCTCTGTGCTGCCTTGCTCCCCACTTTTCCCAGCTCCAGCATCCCCTGGCAGGTCTGTGACGCCCGGCTGGGGGGACCCAGCGGGGTCATCGGGCACCCGAAGCCCGGCCCAGCCTCGCCGAGGTGCATCCCACCCCGCTGGACCGCTCTGCCCCTGCTTGGGGCTGGGAGGAGAACTGGGTCAGCGATGTAACCATGGAGATGCTGAAGGAGATGCTGAAGCAGCGCCGGCACAGCCCCGCTCTCCAGAACCCTTTAAAGATTAACCAGACCCGTCACCCTCCGGCTCTAGCCAGGGATGGGGCTGGGAGGCTGAGCCTCCTCGGCGGGGAGAGCGGGGCAGACGCTGCCCAGTCCTCCTCCACCTGCGCAGGGCGGTAAGATGCCTCCGTCTCCTCTTTTCCTTTGGGGTGCCAGTGCGGGGAGGGCTCGGCCCCGGTAGCCTCACCGGGGCTCCTGTGCCGCAGCGGCGATCAAAATGCAACAGGGAACCCGTTTTCCTGCCGGTTGTGCTTGTCTGCGCGTTGTGCATCGGTACCGGGCGCTGGTTGCATGTCCGCCGAGCAGTGGAGCAGCCGGGGGGATGCTACAGCCATGACACCTCTCCTGGCTGCTCAGCTGGTGCCCGGTGGCTCCGTGCATCCTGCAGCCATCCCAGCCCGCGGGGGAACCGGGGCTGGCTCGCTGGAGAACTTCTCAGCGCTCGCGGTTGTTGTTGTCGTTTCCCGCAAGGACAGTGCGTGGCGGCGGTAAGCGCTGGCGGGGGCTGTGGGCGCTGCCCCCCACCCCGGCGGCTTGGGGACGTGTTTCCATGGCAGGGAAGGAGGGGGCTTGCCTGCAATCCAGCCGCTGCTGGAGCGGTGCGTTGGTTTGTTCTGAGAATCCCGGTGTTTTGCAATATAGAGAATAAATAAAATGCAGAGGGGGGGGTGCCATTCCCTGCATCCCCCACCCGCTGCTGGGGAAAGGGAGCCGGGAAGAGGCAGCATCAGGGCTGCCTGTGCCGGCTGAGGATGCTGTTGCGGTGCCAAGGCCGGCTTGGCGGTGGGAGCCACGGGCTCTGGTGCTCTGGGTGCCTGGGCACGGTCTCCGGCCGAGCTCCTCTCAGCAGTGAGTGCTGGGCACCTCCCCAATCTCCCAGTCCAGCACCCGCTCCCAAAGAGGCCAGAAGCAGATTGTGAAAAGAGATACGGGGTAAAATCACAGGCAGGGTAAAGAAAAGCCTTCCTTTGGGCTGAGGAGCGTGCACTCCCCTTCCTTTGCAGTGGATTATCCTTGTGTGTGTTGCATTGGAAATGATCCCATTAGCGCTGTGCTCTCCTGATCTAATTTGCTTCCACCAGAGCCCGGTGCTCTCCTGGCGGCTGAAGCACCGAGCGGGGAAAACAGCCGCAGGAGCCTTTTGTGTTTTGCTGGCCATAGAAATAACAGGGCTTGGTTGTGCCACAGCTCTTGCCCATAACGCCGCACGGAGAGGCCTGAGCTGGGCGCCGTGCCCGGCTGAGCCCTCGTGCAAAGAGACGTGCGTTTGTTTAGGCACAGACTAACGTCAGGTTTGCAGGTGGGGAAACCGAGGCACGGGGAAGGGAAGCGGTGTGTGCCCGAGGGTGCGCTGGGGCTGCGGTTGGGGAAGCAGCTGGGATACATTCCTTGCGGCAGGTGCTTCCGAAGAGAAACCCCAGCCCTTGCGAGCGGCCGCAGCGGGTTTGGAGCCCGGAGGGTGCCTGGAGAGCGGTGAGTGGCATCGGAAAACGCTCATCCCAAAAGTCCCAAAGGTTGCGGCTCAGCCCCGACCCCTCCTTGAGCAGACGCTGAGCGTAGGGCGAGCGCTGCTGGCTGCTCTCACCAGTCTCGCTTCCCGTCAGCATGTGGCCACGCCGGGGCAGCTCCGGTCTGTGGAGCTGGTGCTCCCCCGGTGCCGATGGCTTTATCTGAGGGGCTCGAGCCCTTGTACAAGTGTCTGTTCATCAGCAAAGGCAGAAAAATCCCATGCGCACACGTGTACATGAGGGGAAGCGCATACTATGGTCACGGCGCACCCCAAATCTTGCTGAATGCAAGCGGCCGTGCCGGGGTCCCGCTCAGCGACGAGCGCTGCTGGGCACGAGGAGTGGAGGGTGAAATCGGTGGGTGACTGCCACGCGCTCACCCGAGGGAGCCTATGCAGAGCAGGGGAGGAAAGCACCAGCCAGAGGGGAAACATGGGACGGCTGCTGCTCTCTGGGAGCTCATTAATGATATTAATGACTCATCACCCACTTGCCCCTGTTTGCATCCCTTCTGTAATTAATAAATCCGCGAGTTCAGCAGTGCTGGAGCCGAGCCCGCAGCCCCTATCGTGTCTCAGCCTGACCGTGCCCCTGCGAAGCTCCTTGCCCCAATGGCAATGGGCAGTGAAGCCCCCCTGCCTTGCCCACTCCCCTGTTCCCGGCCATAACTTATCCTCTACGTTTGTGGCTGTCTCTCTTGAAAAAGAAATATTTTTCCAGGCGCTGCCTCCATCCATTATCATAAAGTGGCTGCACTTGGCCTGGAGTTAATAATTCACCTTTCCTTGGAAGATGGATGCTCCCATCCCACTGGAGTTTAAATATTCATGGAGAAGGGAAGGCAGCAACCGCTGCGCTGCGCGGGAGGTCTGGCAGCCGCGTCGCAGCCTCTGCCGCCGGTGAACGCACCGGTCCCTGGCAGCGCGGCACCCCGGCACCCTCAGTGCATCTGCGGGGCCCCTCCAGGCACCGTCTGCTGCCAGGGCTTCACGGTGGACCCCGGCAGCAGCCCGGCATGGTTTGCTGGGCTGGGGCCGGATCCAGCCCCCATGGCAGGCAGCCATCTCAGGGTGGAGCAGAGGCAACGCCCGGAGCGGCACGTAGGGATGCTGCAGCCGCGGTTCGGAGAAGGAGACGCGTGGGAGGAACTTTGCTGGTTGTGATTTCGCCTGGACACCTTCAGCGGGGGTGGACGGGGCTGTCCCCAAGCCTCAGGGTCCCCTCCTGCTCCCAAGCCAGGCGGGTTGGTGACACACTGAGCCCTCCGCCACCAGTGGGTCTCTCCTGGCCGTCAGGGGCTGCCTGGGTCCCCTAGGGCGCTGGGGCAGGGCTGGTGGGTCCACCCCGTGACCCGGCTGCACGGGGGGTCCTGCGCCCCTTCCCTCACCGCACCCTGTGCCAGCCCCTGCCCCCACGGGTGGGGAAAAATGGTCCCGATGGGTTGTGCCACCTGAATTTCATGGCTTTGTAAGTGCCTTGGGGGACCATCCATCCCCGTGGGGCTGCTCTGGGTGGGAGCACAGCGACATGACCAGTGCCACCGCCCAGCGTTGCTGCCTTTGATGCGTCCCCTGGCTTCCCCCCGCAGCTGATCCCACCCAGCAGAGCCGGGGCCAGTGAGCGCGCGAGCGGCTGACCATGTTCAACGGGGATGCCAGCTCCTCGGCGGCCAGGAATGTCATCCGCAGCTCCAGCATCAGCGGCGAGATGTACAACATCGAGAAGAGCGCGCGGGGCAGCGCCGACTCCGTCACCATCACCACCAGCAAGAAGAGGCGCTCCAGCCTGGGCGCCAAGATGGTGGCCATCGTGGGGCTGTCCCAGTGGAGCAAGAGCACGCTGCAGCTCAACCAGACCGGTGAGCTGCTGCGGCCCCTGCTTGGCCCTTTGCTTTTAGGAGAGGTGCGCGCTCCCGGCTGCCCAAAGCAATGCTCTAGCCGCCTGTGTCTGATGAAGACACCTAAAAAAGCCCATCGTAAATCTCCCCCTCTGGCACTTCTCAGGTGCCGAAACCATTTGCAAACCTGAGGCAGGGACGTTGCGGGAGCTCTGCCAGCGCAGGGGGTCTGGGCTCAGCACCACCCCCCCCAGTAACGGCCAGTCCTGGCTGCAGGGCTGTGGGCAGGGAGGGAGGCAGGGAACTCGGAGAAAGGACTTGTCAAACAGTCTGGCTCTGGGAAATATTTAAACGCTTAAAATAGCTTTTTAAAGGGTGGGGGAAGCAAAAAGCTCATTTTAGTGCAGCCTTTTTCTCTAGTTATTGCTTTTTTATTCCTGTTCTTGTTGGCATTTCGTGATTCAAGAGATGTTCTATAAGGAGAGGAGTTAATTTGGAGCCCTCCAGCCCTGCACATCCGAGGTGTTTCTGAAGGGGTATAATTATCCCCAAAAGCCAAGCAAAAAGTGCCGCAGCCGGGCAGACCCGCACCTGGGGACGGCAGGACCGGGGCCCTCCCGGCTGCTGGTGCCCAGGTGAGCAGCGCCTGCTCCGGTGGGCTGCCAGGATCAGGCAAACACTTCCACGGGGGCAGCCCTGAATTAGCAAGACAAACCGGACTCCCCCAGGAGCAGCCACGGCGTGGTGCCGACACACACATGCTCAAGCGGCAGGAGCGGGGCTGCTGGCGATGCCAGGGCTGCCGGCGGTGCCAGGGGTGGATGCTCGGGCCACGCTCCTCCTCCTGCCATCTGCCACCGCCTGGGATGCGTGGTGGTGGGGACGGTGTAACCGCGCGGAGAAAGGGAGACTTCGCTGATCAGTCAGTGTCGGGGCTGTACCCGCTTGCGGCACTGGGGGTGCCCACAGGGCACCCGTGCCCTGCGGCATGGGGACATCGGCACACGTCGACGGGACCCTGGGGATTTTGGAGACTGGGAGGTGGCTCTGCAGCAGCACAGGCCAGGCAGTGGGCTGGGATGGTGTCAGCACGGGAGCTGAGTCTGGCAGGTCTCAGCACGTGGGGGAGATGACTGAGGTGCAGGTGGGCTCGCAGCCATGCAAAGGCACGATGGCATTGGTGCTGAGCGAGGACTGCGGGGAGACGGGGCTGGGACACGGGGAGCATGGGCAGCTCGCGGCTCTCCGGCGTGGTGTGAGTGGCACCAGGACATGTGCCTCTGCGGGGTCCTGCAGGGTTTCATCCCCAGGGAAAGGTTGCATAAATCACAATGAATAATGTGCCGAAGGTGGGGAGCAGCACATGGGGAGGCTGGTTCTCCCGTCTGGTTTGACGCCCGTCCCGCAGCAGGGTCTGGGAGCAGCGAGAGCTTCCCAGGCTCACCCCCTGTCTTGGCTTCCAGAGGGCGGCCCCAAAAAGCTGCGCAGCAACATCCGGAGGAGCACGGAGACCGGCATAGCGGTGGAGATGAGGACCAGGGTCACCCGGCAAGGCAGCCGGGAATCCACCGATGGCAGCACCAACAGCAACAGCTCCGATGGCACGTAAGGCATTGTGGGGGGGATGGGAGCTGGGGCTGCGCCCCCTCCCTGTGCTCCCGGAGGATCTCGCTTGAGACCCGGCAGCCTGATGCTCCACAAAAGCCCTTTGCTCTCCCTGATCTCCCCGGCGCAGGTTCATCTTCCCCACGACCCGGCTGGGCGCCGAGAGCCAGTTCAGCGACTTCCTCGACGGGCTGGGGCCAGGCCAGCTGGTGGGGCGGCAGACGCTGGCCACCCCACCGATGGGTGAGTGCCGGCCGAGGGGGCTCCCTGCCGGGGAGGGGGGTGCCGTCTCCAGCCCCGCAGAGCAAGGGCTACGTCTTGCCCGGTGCGGGGCTGGGCAGTGCAAGAGGATGCTCCAACGAGAGGGAAGGGGCTGTGGGGGGAAAGTGGCCGCATGCTCCTCCGCATGGCACCGGCTCCAGGGGACAGACAGGCTTGATCCCAGCAGCGTCCCTTGCTGCTGAGCACGTGCTGGGTTGGCGCATGGCTTGCTGATGCTCTGGCCTTCCCTCTGCTGCTCCCGCTGCCGGCTCCGCGAGGGGAGGGAATGTCCCGTGCAGGGCTCAGGGCAGGGCACCCGCAGGGGGAAGCAGCAGCTCTACCTTTTCCCGAGGTCTCTTCTGCCCCTCTGCTGTGCATCAGCTCCTCCGAGCATCCCGCTGCAGAGGGGACCCAAAAGAATGGGGTTTGTTCCATTTTTCCCTTTTAAACCCAAAATGGCTATAGAAAGTCACGCCCCAAGTCTGAATTTCCAGCCAGCAGCAGCGTGTCCTGGCTGCTCCCAGGGCACCCCAACGTGTCTGCCCCGTGTCGTGCTGAGGGGCTGGAGCTGCCGGGAATGGGGAGAGCTGCCCCAGGGGGGCCACAGTAACCAGGCCCCCCCATCCTGCCCCCCAGGCCCTGCAGCACAGGGACCTCGTCCTGCTGGCCCCGCATAAAGCCCCGGTGGGAGGGAAGGGAAGGGGGGCAGCTGGACCCCTCTGCGTTTGCGCACCTTCCCCGGGAGGGGACACCACCAGCTTCCCTTGGGGTGAGGTCCCACAGTGCCCATGGCACACCAAATCCCTACAGCTCCTGCCCTTTCCCAGCTGTGGCATTGGCTCGTTCCTCTCCTGCCGGCCGGTTCCCCGCGCAGCCCCCAGTGCTGGCCCTGACTTGCTATTGAAATGCCAAGTGTGTTTTGAGAACATCCAGGTTCATCTCGCGCCTATTAAATCCCGCTGGGACATCAGCTCGCCCCTTCCCTGTCCCCACTCCCTCCCCTGGGGCCACAAGGCAGCGAGCGACGGGGACCCGCCAGCCAAGGGACATACGTACGTACGAGCAGGACAGCGTAAGTGGGAGAACAACTTCACACCGAATTCAAGAGGCACCCGGCCACGTTTTTTCCTGCAGATGCCACTCCGCAGGGAGCGGGGAAGGACCCCAGTGAATTGCCCCAGGGAGATGGGGGCTGGCGGGTGCTGGCCCCGGTGGGGTGCTCAGCCACTGACCCCTCCTGCCCCAGACTATCCTGCTCTTGCCGGCATCTTGCCTGCCCGCCGGCTGAGGGTATCGCCCAGCCAAGGCACAGCCCCGGTTAATCCCAGCCCCTTTTCCCATCACGAGGGAAAAAAAAATCCCCCTGCAAGGCTGCCGTGGGATGGAGCTGGCAGGGAGGGCGGGGAGGAGGGACGCAGGGGGCTCTCACCCGGTTCTCTCCTCGCTCCTCAAATCCAAGCGTCTTCACATCAGCTCGGCTTTGTCCTTCCTCCAAATTCACGATAAATCATGCACCCGGTGGCGGGATGCTCGGTGCGCTTGAGCGCTGGGTGCTGAGGATGGGGAGCAGGCGGCGGTGTGGGGGTGCCGAGGCTGCCAGCCCCGGAGATGACATCTCCCACCTGCTTTTTGGCAGCACCAAAAGGGAGAGCTGGTGGGGACCGGACCAGCCCAGCCCAGGGCTGCGGCCGCCCCCAGTGGGAGGTGGCCATCGGGGAGGGTGCTGAGCGCATCTCGTCCCTCCGCCTAGGCGATGTCCACGTCGGCATGGCTGACCGGAACGGGCAGCTGGAGGTGGAGGTGATCCAGGCCAGGGGACTTATCCCAAAGATGGGCTCCAAGTCCATCCCTGGTAGGTGGTTGGAGAGGGAGGGGTTGGGGACGGAGGGGGAATGATGGGGACGGGCGCTGTGCCGGGACCATCACAGGAGCCTGCTCCGAGTCAGTGTTTCTCACCCGTTTTCCAACGCAGCCACCTACGTGAAAGTTTACCTGTTGGAGAACGGCATCTGCCTGGCCAAGAAGAAGACCAAGGTGGTGAAGAAAACCTGCGACCCGTCATACCAGCAGCCTCTGCTCTTCGAGGAGAGCCCCCAGGGCAAAGTCCTGCAGGTGACGTACTCCCCACACAGAGACTCGGGGACAGGGAGGGATTAGGGGAGCAAGGACAGGGCACAGAAACCCAGCGTCCTCACTGCTGTCCTTCAGACCGCAGCCTCCCCATCCCGATCGTGGCGGGTCCTTCCCGGCGGGGCACGCTGAGTTTGCTGAGTTTTCCCCAAAACTCCCACCCGGCAAGCGGGGCAGCTCCCCTAACGCCGCCTCTGCCCCGCAGGTGATCGTCTGGGGAGATTACGGGCGCATGGACCACAAGTGCTTCATGGGGATGGCCCAGATCATCTTGGAGGAGCTCGATCTCTCCAGCGCGGTTGCGGGCTGGTACAAACTCTTCCCCACCTCCTCGCTGGCCGACTCCAGCATCGGACCTCTGACACGCCGCCTCTCCCAGTCCTCCCTGGAGAGCTCCACCAGCCCCTCCTGCCCGTAGGCGGCAGATCGGTGGGAGAGGCCGGGAGGGGAAAGGAGATGTCCTGACCTACCAAAACTGTTAGTGGAGAGCTGTAAATATCCTGTCTTTCCCCCCCCCCCCCCTTTTTTTTAAAAATCTCCTTCCCGAAACAAACCCACCCTCGACACGCTCCTCCCTGAGCACGCGTTCCGGCGCGCAGAAGGGGACGTCGGAGAGGGAGCGAGGGCCGTGTGTTTTGAGGTAGGGGGAAGGAGAAGCAAAAACCAACCCCCCCGTGAGGCAGAGCAAGGGCCGTGACTGCCGACTGATCCCGAGACTGTTACTGCACCTCGTCCCGTCACCCCATCGGAAAGGAATCGAAGCGATGCATTTCTCTCCTGACCACCCGGCGAGAGCATCTTGGTATGATTCATTCAGCGCCGCTGCAAGCAGCATGTTGACGAGGTTTCTTTTCCTTCGATTTCATTTCCTTGCCTCTGAGGAAAAGGTAGCTTTTCAAAGAAAAAAACCTCAGAAAAAATCCAACTCAGCACTAGGTTTTTTTTTCAAGGAATGTAGCATCTTCTATTATGTAGCTTGCCATGTGCTAGCAACACACTCACTCTCTGCAATATCTAAGAGACTCCGGATTGACCGGAAACATCTGCCAGTCACTTCCCGTTTGTTCGTTTTCCAACACAAATCCTGCAACACTGAGCAAGCACTTCTGGTGGCCGTTTTTCTTTTTTTTTTTTTTTTTAATCTTTTTTTTTTTCCGGTAGCATGTAGCCTGTGACCAGTGACATCGCCAAAGCGAGAGCGAACAGAAAAAGGTGCACTCACCTCACCTAAGCATACGCTGGTCTTATCCTCGTGTTTCACCACTGACCGTGGTCTTGTACAGCCAAAGCAAGACCCAAAATATAAACTCTGTGATGCCTCACGTGAAAATTCGAGTCAGGAGAAGGTGACCCGATGGAGCAGGAGTACCGTGATGCTGGTTGATCGTCTGGCTCGCAGCCCCTTCCTCCCACGAGGGCCAGCTCGAGGCCTGGGATGCTCTCCTCGGGTCCGGGATGCTCTCCTCGGTACTTGAATTTCAAGTAGGAGCAGAGGGTTTGCCAGACCCTGCGGCAGGACGCACCTTTCTCTAACTCTCAACTTGTTGGTACGCTACAGGGGAACATCTCAACAGCATCTTCTGCTGATCTGGAATTAGGGTGACTGAGAGGTTACGAACAAAGGACTAGATGCTTTGAATTTATTATCAGGATGAGTGTTTTGGGTTTTTCGTTTGTATGTTTTGTTTGTTTGTTTTTAAAGCAGCATTTTGGTTCCCCCTGAGGGACCAGTTCTTGTAGCAAACCCGAGAATTACGGAAGCTTTTTTTGAAGGTGCCTAATGAAATTTGCTGAAAATACTCAGGGGAGACACCACTAGAAACTCTGGTTTCTTCGTAAAATATACTTAACACAATGACTGTCCTGAAGGATCAGTTTCCAAAAGAGAGAAAAAAAAAAACCAACACACCAAAAGATGAGCAGTCTTGAGACTGGAAGAGGACAAAAGGTTAATGGGGAATTTTTACCGACCAGATGGCTCTGACCTTCAGTCTTTAACACAAATCAACCCACAGCACAGTTGGGATTTTTTACAATTATTTATTGGCAAAGCAGAGAGTTTCGCAATGCACAGAGCACAACAAAACCAACCTGTGGTTCTCCTGGTGATGCCAGGAACGATGAATCAGCTCGAACCTGTTGCCACAACGGAACAAAACCAAACCTGAAGGAAAAGACTGTTGCGATGAAACTGTCCCCTCCACAAACCCAAAACCGGGGGTCAGCAAAACTCCATTGCTTGGTGGCTGGTTTACCCGACGCTGCCACGATTTTAGTGACATCGTGTCAAGGAATTTCAGCTGCTGTCGTGGACTTCGGATCTTTACCAAACCAAAATCACTGTAGACCTCTGAGAGTGGGCTGGATGCCACTGACCGGGGATGAAGAGGGGTCTGCTTCAAGACCCCAATGCCTGCCTTGTAAAAGATTAAATCCTCGTCTGCTAGAGCGGTAAATGCTTTTTCAAGCAATACGCACTGAGTTCTGAGCTCGTGCTGAATGGTGACACATAGGACCATGGGATGCACTAACAGTCTCAAGCAGTTTGAGGAAGCAAACTCGTGCCCTGACTACTGAAAGAGGAATAAACAATGGTTTGAACACGACGTTCCTTCCACAGCACGAAGCAGTTATATGAGGCCAACGATGCCTGGACGAGGCTAAACTTTCTCTGCCCCGGCATGCTGGATTTTTGAGTATACGTCAGGGAAGGCATCTTAAGAGGAAAAGCTTTCTGCTCCTTCAAGCTAACATTATTTGCTTTTGCTTTACCAACTCGATTCCAATGGAAAAATGAAAAATCTGCCTGCGGCGGGACAATAACCACGTCCACAGGGAAGTGGAATAGCAGTGTGGGCAGAGCAGGGAGCTCTGCAGGTATTTTCTGCTCACTGGTGTGGAGACAGCATCCCACCCCCTTCCCCTTCCAGCACGGCACTCGCTGGCTGTAAACTTCTCCAGCGAGTTGCAGAGCTTTACTGCTCCCCCTCTCCGCAAGCAACATAACGCTTTTCTTGAGATAGAGAACAGAAGCGGATGAAGGGCAGCAGGAACACCGGGACAGCCGGGCACGCACCCACAGCAGCTGATGCCCGAGGTCTAGCAAAAGGCTCACTGGTTCTGTGCCAGTTGAAAAACCTGTCCTTGCTGGCACGTGGAAAATCCAGAGAAAAGAACTATCTTCTGGAAGGCACACCTGGGTACTCCAGGGAACATGGAAAACCCAAATACTTTGGCTGATTTTTTATCATCGATAGACTGAGGATGCATCGGAGGATAACAGCGTAGCTAACATTAGAACAAACTGCACCCCAGTTCTATTTCAGTGGTGTATTCTCGTTTGCTGCAATGTGATGGGTCCGTGGGAACGATTCCTCTTGCTCATTGAGAGACTGGCAAGGTGGAGCCACCGTGCCAGTGACTTAAATTATTGTCACTCACTAGATAAACTGTAATCCATCAAAACCTTAACTTCTTCACTTTCAGCACTACGTGTCCAGTCCCCCCAGGGAGCTGGTACCCACTTCTCCAGGGAAGCATCTGGGTCAGGTCCCACCTTACACTTGCGTGGAAAAACTAAAAGGGGAGAAGAGACGGAAGTGTGCCATGTTTACATTGCAACATCAGCGCCTTCTCATTTCTGAACGCGTGAGACCATGTGTCAGATGTTTTCCCTCCTCGAACAACAAGAACAAAAAAGCCAAGACACCCAGTTGCTTTCTACACGCGACACACCAGAAAAACCACAAGCTTCTGGACTCCAGGTTTTTTTCTGGGGGAATGTTTTATTGCAAAGGGCATTTTTTTTAATGTACTGTATGATTTGCAAAAGGTGGCTGCACTGACTAGGTATTATGCGTTAGATTATTTCCTCCCTTTCCTCCACCTTCCATCACGAAAGGAAATTCAAACCATTCGACTTTCCAGATATTTTCCCCTAGAAAGAATAATTAATATTAAACTGAATCAGCTTGGCAGCCCGTTTTATACCCAGCACCCCCAGCAGTACGCAAGCAGCAAGTAGTACGCAGCACCCACCTGAGACACAGCTAGCAGTAGATGCTGGTGTCAGAATCAAGGCACCCTACTTGAGTAACGAGGATGGATTTTGCCAAAATAGCCTTGAAATGATACCTAAACATCCCCTAAACTCTAGTAAAAAAAGAGTCTCAGCCACGCAGCAAAGCACAGAAAACACTACATGATTTCATGCCCAGGCCTAAGTTATTCCTGGGTCTTCTGCAAGCCTGGAATGGGCTTTAATTGCCAAAGTTGAGTGACTGAAAATTTTCTAGGGCACCAGAAGATGGGCCAGGCTTCTGGGCTCAATCAGAAATTAGCTCCTGTTTCATCAATGTCATAGCATGTTGAAAGCACGGGGAGAGGATGCTTAGACATAGTTTTCCTGAAATCAAGTGAGATACAGACCCAATTACCTGGCCAGCAATTGGAAAACTAAACCTATTAAGTGGCTTTGGAAAATGCCTCAGAGCAACTGAGACAGTGGGAAGTATTCCGTCCACGGCCACCTTTTCCAGCTCTTAAAACCTTTTCTCCAGAAGCAGTTACAAACGTAGCTCTCAACTGCAAATACGAGACCAGAAATTCCTACAGGAATGGGATCAGGATTCCCTTCACTGATAGGGAATCACTTCTGTTCACCGTCTTACACAACTGCTCTAGCAGCAATGAGACTTGAAAAGTCAAGCCTGTATTTGTACATGTTTGCGCACATCGGTGCAGCGAGAGGAGTTAACACATTTAAAAACCTTTGCTTGATTAAGTGGGCTTGCAAATACTCAGCAGCAGTGAGTACAATTTAAGGGTCTTTACTGATATAAGACCATTTATAAAAACAGCACCGGTGATGTTTTTTCAGGCATAAAGAGTCCACCTTCTATTTTCTTCCAGTTGACGCAGACACTTCTTCCCAGATTGATGTGAAACGCTTGGACAATGCACATCTGTAAGCTTCCTTAAGGGTGTGCATTTGGTTATTGATTTGGAAAATAACTGCATTTTAAAGGTCAAGGAACAGTGTTCAGGCACCGTTCTTCTTGATGGCTGAATTCAAAGTCTAAATGTGTTTTGCATCACAGATGGAAAAAGATGTTAAGAGCTCTTTCTGCTTTCCTTTGGGTTTTCATGCCTCCAGACAGATCTGTAAAATTCCCTTCAGTAAAAGCAAGGTTTGCATCCTTTGCTGTGCCAAAGGCATGACGGCCCGCTCCAATGTTTCTCTAGCAAAGCTGTTTCAACTGGAAGTCTTCCTTCTACTTCATGTTCACAAGCATAGAAAACACCCCAACCCCTGGCTGGTTGTTAGAGGTACCAGAGTTATGTTTATGAGCTAAAAACAAGGTTGAAAGGCTGCAGAAAAGATTTCCTACGGAAAAAGAAGTGTCTGCGATAAGCATGGTTGGAATTGGTGGGGTAAAGATGTGCTATGTGTACCACAGCTGAAGTTGTACAAAACAGACTCAGTGACCAGATGTGACAATAATGCTCACCTTAACTGAGCTGGTCCGTATTTGGGGAAGATGAGGTTTTAAAAGTAGACTTGGAAAGATGTACAGTAAAGGGCCTAAGTGTTTGTCTTGCTGTCTGAATAACCGCCACACTGTTTAACCCCGATCATCTGCCTCGGGCAGACACACCAGAACGGAGCACAGTAGCATTTAGGAATCCAGGAGAAAGCAGCTTGGTTTAGCAGCTGCCACCAAGACCCAAGAGCTGGTGTGACCACTGTGCCTGTCTGGAGCTCCAATTATTGGTATACCTCATTCTTCCCCCCCTCCTCCTCCTTTTTCTTTTAAGAACCAGAGCTTAGTGCACTCTTATCACATTCAGGTTATTTTTTGTTGTAACTGTGCAATGAAGAGCAATTATATGGGTTGTGCATTTACCACCTGCTCCCATGCTGGCTCCTGCGAGCCTAACCTCTGCTTCGTTTAGCACTTGCACTATTGATTGCTGAGCTAAAGGGCAAGGGAAGCAAGAGGCCAGAGTGCTTCTCTGGAGGGAGGTATGATTCGGCTGGACAGTAAGTACCCCCCCTCTCATCTCTCCTGTTAAAAAGCATGTAGATAAACAGCGCTCCAAAGGCTGCCCCTTAGCCTGACATAGGCGGGTGTTTGCAGCCCTGCTCCTCGAACAGTCCTCCCCTCCCACAAAGGGCCGGCAAGGAGACAAGCATCTCGGATGTGACAAGCTGAGGACGGTGCTGCTGCTCTTGGAGGAGCAGTAAACCCTCACTAAAGCTTTTGCCTGTAGTGTGGGTGGAGAGAGGGAGCGTCAGAAGTAGGCAGAAAAGGTGTCCCTCCAGCGGGAGGGCAGGTCTTGAACATTGATCCCATTTCCTAACAGGATCGCTGTCTGCATATATCTGCTAGATCCCAGTCCTTGATTAAAAAAAAAAAGGGAATTTTGCCCTAACACTTGCAGCGAGAACTGTGAAGCAATGCTTGATCTCAGAGGACCTCTGGATGGAGCAGCGTCCCCCTCCTTGTACCCAACTGGCCAGGGACCCTGGCAGCGGATGCCTCTTGAACGTTAGCACTTTGAAGTTGGTGGCCTTGTTTTCTTAAAAGGGCTTGATCTTTTCATGCAGTTAAAACTAAGTAATCTTCCCCATCATGTTGTCCTACTCCCCACCTCAAAATTAAGCGATGAACAAGCACCCGGACCATTTAAGATATTGTCCAGGACTCAAGAATCTGTCATTAATCTCAGAAGTTTATACCTCAAATATAAAAACAGATACATCTGTCTTAGTAACAACACTTGGTAAAGTAGCAGCTCCAAGTTTGAATTCAACTTTGTCCTTGAATTTGATTACTAATGGTACCAGGAAAAAACCAAAGCCAAACCCACATAAGCACACAAAAAAGAGCACCAATGAATTTTTTAGAAGCACCCGAACTGAAGTATCCATCCTATCAAAAAATTCAGAATTTATATTCAGAATTTATATTCCCAAACAAGACACAAGCAATTTTACCTATACCTTACAAATCTTTAAACACAGCCTATGCCTTTTAAACTGCATTAGTCCCCTAAAAAGTATGACGGGCAGAATACTAACATGCACTGGCAAGGAAAATTTACATAAAAGGGTCCAAGATCATTAAAAGTATGAGGCAATGAGAGATGCACCCAGAACAACTCAGCCAGCCAGTCATTTCTAACCATAGCCTTTCTCCTCCCGGTAGCTGCTTCAGAAGGCTAAGACGAGCATCTTGACAGGGGTGCATCATACGAAATCAATATAACCACGCAAGGACACAGAAATCTATGTTACTTCACATTTTCCATCCTTAAGTCCCCAACAAGTTGCATTGAAAAGAATTACCTAAACCAAGAGAGTTCCCATTAGATTGGGAAATTGTCAGAACTCCATTAGCCATGAGTAAATTGCTACTACAAGCTTAGCCTTCAATCTCTAATGAAAAAGAGCTAGCAGACATCTCACCATTTGACTGGCACACGTCAACCTTACGTCTTTCTTTGTGCATCCGCTACCTAAGGGGAAAAGCAGAGTTAGGTGCAGAACTCGTACAGGACTGACACGCTCACCCTGGGTAGCTTTGTACTTTTGGAAGCCAGGATGTAATCACACTAGCGAACAAATTTGGCTGCCTTCACTAGCCCACTTGTATCTTGTGATAAACTTTGCTTTGATGACAGATTCATAAGTTTAACAACTCCACCTTAAAATAAATGCTGCAGAGGGGTGAACTAGGGCGTCCTTTAAGCCCCAGTTCCACGTTCAAGACAAGGGGATGGGCTTGTGATGGATACTTGAGAATGGTAATAGATTTAAAAAAAGCAAATGGCAATTTTATACCTGTGTTATGTAATGTTTTATATGTGTGTGGTCTTTCTTAATGTAAAACTCTTGTATTTTTGTGGTTTATATGCAGCAGGACTGATGGCTGTGAGGGTGCACGCTATTTTGTAAAATATTCTTAGCCAGTTTTCCCAAGGAGGAAAAAACTGAAGTATTTACATTTTCATTGGCTTGTACCTGCATGTACAGTACTGGGGCAGCAAGTGAAGATGATTAAAGCCAGCTTGAAAACTTTTTTCTGTGCTTGAGTTGAGCTTCTCAAAGCATCTAGCCCACAACCACATGTGTAGCTTAAAAAAAGCCAACCCTCCCTCCCAGCTGATAAGCTGGGGAAGAGGAAGAAACCCTATTTTTTTCTGAAAAGAGCAGGTTTTGACTTGAGGAAAGAAATACCATAATTAATATGCAAGCAGAGTACCATCAACTCAAGGCTCACACAATTAGCTGAGCTCTCTCCCCTGCAGCTGCACATAGTCACCCACAAGCCTAAGGAAAACTGGCCTTCATATACTGTTCTTTAGGTGACTCCTACATCCCCCCAGCCTTTCATATTCTCACCATTACCACTTTTTGTAAAAGCTTAAAATTTACCTTTTGAATAGGCCTTGGTCAGGTTTTATTGAACATCAGTGTAAAGCTGCAGTCCTAATAATTTAAGTTCTTCCTGCAGCCACAGCTGCAGGAATGCTGCGTTCACCCACACCCCTAAGCTGTGAGTCTCTCTTGTACATAAAAGTGTCAACTGACCCGATTCTGCCTCTGCTGAGCCTGGTTCTTTGCATGCTGGTAGTCCTTAGCTTTCAGGCAGACACTATTCTCGCCTGGCATTTGGGACACAGCCCTGCTACAAAACAGATGGTTAGTCCGATTTGGATGAAAGGCTCCAAATCCCCACACACCTGAAGTGAACAACTCACACCAGTGACAGTAGTGTTTAACACAATCTGTTACACTGTTTAAAAACAAGATAAGTCAGTTGAGGTTTCACTGCAATATTTTATTTGGGAATTTACATATACACAGGATAAAGTAGACTGCAGAAGTCTGACTTCTTGCTCACGCTGATGAGTTTAAGCAGTTGTGTTCTACTGAAGATGAGAAAAGAAATCTGACCCACCCACTTTTTATGCCTAGATTAAAATGTCAAAAGCTAGCCAGGAAAGGGTACCAGGATTACACAGGAACAAAAAAATATGAAAAAAGTATAAATTAGGATGTCATAGTAATTTTAAAAGTGTAAGAAACCTTGCAGTGGGCTCTCAGCCCTTGATAAGTTAACTCTCAGTTAGATTGTTAAAAGTTAAATACATCAATACCACATATTAGACAGAAAAGCCACTCTGAAGTGCAAGTTTCACATTCCAAACAGCTTGCCCCCACACTGCGCGAGAATCCTGCTTGCTCACGGGGGGAGGGAGAGGGGTCTTCAAAATGACTTTGGTTCCAATGAGGGTTGGCGAGCCAAGCACAGCAAGGCCTCAGCTCCGGAGAACTCCACTCAAGGGAAGAGGTAACAAGGCTTGCTTGCCCCTGGGCTTGGGTTAAAATCCAGTTCCTCAGCACCAAACAAGGTTTCCGCCCCTCTGCTAACCAAAACCCCTACTAATACTAGAGTTTAAGTGATTCTTAAAAGGCCTGACATTACAGGCAGTATGAAGTACAGATCTCCCAAGTTCCTCAGTCACACCTCTGCTAAGATACCCAGCAGGACATTAAGTGCTACCCAGAAGCATTAGTGGAGGTTTGTGCAAGGAGGGGGTCCACCCCAGAAATGTGCATTGACTGTGCTAAATACAGGGGAGCTCATGTTCTGGTCACTGAGGTTTCACCATGTCTGACAGTGAAAAGGCAGAGATGGGTCTCAGTTATGGAAAGAGGTTCAGGCTGGGCAGCCAGCCAGAAAGAAAAACCCTGAATGTCTCATGGAGCAGTTTTGAAGAACAGAACAGAAGGCAAAAATGGTCACAACGCAAGGGATCATTTCCACATCTGAGTGCTGAGGGACTGATTGCTTCCCTGGGCACCTCCTCCACCCATTGACTGTCCATATCCCATCATGCCATTAGCTCCATAGAAGTTCATCCCAGCCATCTGCTGGGTCATCTGCAAAGGGGAGAGGAGAGAAGTCAAGGCTGTGTCAAGGAGACTGTCAGCCCACAGCAGTCAAAGGTAAAACTCTTGCTCCCCAACATATTACAGGCTTAAGCACGTTCTTCTAAAGAGTTACGGTGAAGAAGTCACCGGCTTCTCAGGTGTATGCCCACCTAGCAAGCTGAGGAAGTTTTCATTTTAGCCGACGGTGGAGAACAAAAATCAGTGCAACAAGCACTGAGACCTCTGAACAAGTCACTCCTTTGTGATCCCTCAGTTTGCCTGCAGTATCAGCAGACCTCACCCAACCCCAGGAGCCAGGCTGTCAAAGCACTGAAGTCTTCAGTTAACAGGCTAGGTTTAATTGCATGTGCCTCCCCCACCCACCATCCACCTTTGGATCATCAGGAGATCACACCTCACCTGAGCGATGTTCCACTGAAGCTGCTGTGCTGGCTGCACACCATAGACAGGTTGGGGAACTGCTGCCATGCCAGCTACATAGCCGGCCTGCTGTGCAGCCATCATCCCGTTGGGGACACCAATGACAGCTGCCTGCACATTACCCACATATCCAGCTGGTATGGCCATGGGCGTCACCATCCCTGCAGCTCCAGGCTGCGCCATCATTCCCACTGATGGTGCCATCATGCCTCCCATCATGCTGCTGGAGGGGGCTACTCCTGGAAAGCTAGTATATGCTGCTGCAGGATATGCCATCTGAGCTGGGGCCATGAACATTGCTCCTAGAGAAAGGCAGAGAAGCAACGAAGGGAAGAACTACTGCACTCATTGTCAGGGGCTGAAATGCCGACCTTCCAATCAGACTATCACAACATTCACTTGGCCATGACATCCAGACTAAGCTGCTCATCATGTTACTCACCAGTTCTCAAGAAGGACCACCTACATTCCCACATCTTTGCTCATCAGCTGTCAGGACACCCCACCCACTCTGAATTAGTGTACTGCTATTCAGCAGCTCTATTCTGAGATCTGTTACCTTGCGCAGGCAGCTGAGGTGTTTGAGAGCCATACAAGGAGAGGATAGAGTCTTTAGAGAGCTGCTTCTTCCCCACTTCCTCCCCTTTGCCTCCCGGCTCAGGGAAGAGATTCAGATTTTCGGGAACAGAACCAGCACTTCCAGACGTCGGCATAGAGCCAGTGACCTGAGAGAGAGACAGCACAAGTGCAAACAGCTGCATTCAGCACTAGGGGAAGACACACATCATCTCATTCAAGCATCTAACCAGGCTTTGTCAAGGACTGAAGCTCCCTACTTACCTTCCTGGAGTCAGAGTTTGATCCCACCGATGCGAAAAGATCAAGATCCTTCTCTAAGCTGCTAGGCCTGCCATTTGTAACGGTCGTTGTCACAGGAGCATCTGGGAGAGACAAAGCTGTGTGAACATCCATCACAGATGGCCTCAGGCTGAGGGGCAGCCTCCTTGCCAATCAAGCAGTTTGCACATATGTCACTCAACCCAGTGACTTGACCTGTAACCTACTTTAGCCAACGCATATTGCCAGCTCTTCACTTGTCCTTCTGGTCCTGAGAAGGAACTGGCTCGGGACCAAGAAAGTGCGCTGCGCCATATCTGTCCTATTAGCCTCAGAGCAGCCAGGAGCCACACCGTGTCTGGAAGCTACTGTAGCTGCTCCTGTAATACTATAGGCACAACCACGGCACCAGCGTAAAGGAAAACATAAGGAAAACTGTTTCTGCAGCACTGCTGAGCACTGTACTTGAGCTGCACTGGAGTAGTTTAAGCAAAACACTCTGGTATTCCTCGCAGCTATTGTTCACCTGAGATGAAAAGTAAGTACTAAAAGCTCACCAAATTCACAGGATCGAAGATGGTGTATAGGGTCATTGTAACAAGTGCAATAAGGCTGGAAAGGCTCTTACCAAGTCCTAGCAAGTCCATTACTGGTTCGGTAGATTTAGGAGAACTTTTTCTAGACTGCTGCGTTTCTTCTTTCTTTTGAGGCTAGGGAAGAACACCAGACGTCTTGTTCAAATGTTGGTTTTACTCTGGTACATTAGAGGCTTTAATGAGAGATTAACCCTTAAAATCCCTTTTTTCCAGTAGGCATAAGTGCTTTCAAGGTGAACAGAATTTCGGAGTGAGTATTACATAGTTGTTTTATTGTCCCATTACGATGGAACCCACTGCCAAATTTAAGCATGCTCTAAACTAGGAAAAAAGTAACTGCTCAAGCTGGAAAGCTAAGCAGGGAGCAGCAGGATTCCAATCTGCTCTACATTGCAAGGCAGAGCACATCTGCTTAGTATCTGGTTGAGCAGTGGAAAACAAGCTACTACCATTAGTGTGACTCAAGACATCCACTGCTATGACTGAGGCCAGAAAAAATGCTTCCATATCAAGCTGGATTACCTCTGTTCTGCTTGAGAGAAGTTTTTACAATTGATCCATGACCATGCCTTTTGGTCTTACCATTTTCACCTTCTCAAAGATGATAGGTTCCAGTTTTCTTTCTGATACTGGCTCATTACTCCTTTTCCATTTGTCATCCTTTTCTTTCTGTAAGGAAAAAACCACTGACATGAGGGTCAAAACTCATGTCATCATACCAAGAGAAAGCTCATACAGAGCTTTACATGATGCTGTTAGTAATCTAAAAAGCCTCAAGATAGAGCTAGAGACCTATATTTGAAGCTAGTCCTGCTTTGAGCAAGGAGTTGGACAAGATGGCCTTCAAAGGTCCCCTCCAATTTAAATTCTTTCTACAGAATGACTGAATGCAATCAGCCTTGGCGAAGAGATTAGTCACTAACACAGGAAACATTTAAACTGTCTATTTTCATAGAGTCACTGCTTACTCATAAGACAGACATACACTTATATCTTAACATGTATTCAAGCTTCTGTAGAAGTGATTAGAAACTAACCCTAAATGCATTGATGTCAATACTTCGGTCCATGTATTTCTTCTTTTCATATTTATCCCGAATGAAGCTCTCCACAGCTCTGCGAGCAGCTTGTTAAAGACAAATTATTCAAGAATAGAAGACTTACGTAGTATTATTTGACATGTGGATACAAGGTACAGGCTGTAACTAAACTAATGACTGTTTAAAGAGCATTTCCAGCAGTAACTTTCTTAAAATAATTTAGTGTTGGATCCAACTACTTCAGCTACTCAATTTTTGCCCTTGACTTATTCCAAGCATGACAATGCTATAAAAGGTACATTAAAACAGGGCTTAAATTCCTAGTGTATTTTCTTCACTGATGTATATTTACTTCAACTGTCACTTCGGAGCATACATGTGATTTATGCTAATGACACAGTGGTCAGAGACACAGATCCTGCGCATACAAAAGCACCTCAGCCACCAGCTTAAAACAAAAATGATGGCAGAGAGGTGGCTCCTGTGTTTCTTTAGGTTCACATCACTATGTCCCTGTTGCACTGGGCATCTAGAAACCCTCCTGTAAGGTAAAAGTTACAGCTTAATTTTTCAGATGTATTAAACCTTTTTATCTGTCTCCATTGAGAATTTTAAACGCTCAGCACTTTTGAAAGTCAACCCTCCTATTTGCCACAGACCCTAAAGTGCACCTCATGCAATAGCTTCAGGTTGTAACATTCATGTTCCAGTTCTCCACCCTTATGGCTCGGAAGCAATCCTTTTAGCTCTCTTCTGCTTCGTTCTGTAAGCAGGCAGCCTGCAGGTGAAGCAATGCTTGGAGGGTGCCTAGCTAGGACCTCATTCTCACAGCTGATGCCCAGGCACATGATGTTAAGCCTCCTATGCAAGGAGTGCAGCTACTAAGCAACAAGATGAAAAGACTCCACGTTTCCTCAGCAGCAAAGGAAGAAAGGATGCTGATCTGTTTGAGGTCGCCTGAAGTTCTCTGGCAGGTAGGCTTCATAAAGACGATTTGCTTTTCCATTTCCCATCTCTTGCATGCACTGCAATTCAAAAGAATTCTTGAACCGTTTGTTTCAGACATTAAAGCTCTTACACATACCAGCATGCCAGGCTACCAAGCAAGAGTCTATCCGTGTTAACTAGAAGGCGCACGTAGACTTTTGAAGTCTGTTCTGTACCTGAAAGCCACTACTCAGGCTTTTGGTGCAAGCCCACTAGCTGGGAATCCCTGATGCAGTTGCTATGATCCCCCCTCATACAATCAGCCAATCCTAAGCACCACAGCACAATATTTATTCAAAGACAAGATAAATATCACATTAGCAACCTCACGTCACTCTGGAAGTCCAGGATTTGTCTTCTGGAAACCAGAGGGAGAGGAGATAGGCTGCAGCTCCAGCCAACAGCAGCCTTTGGCAGTTTTACAGGAATTTGCAGTGTTTGTCTTTACCCTCTGATGTTTGCTAAGCCTGAAATCATGACATTTCCCCCCCAATCTAACCTAGCTTGATATCTTCTTCTGCTTCACTTTCCACATCTCTGACCTATTCAGACTTTGTTTATTTCCAAGCTTACCAAGCCCCACCAACAGAACAACACTGTGCATGTTTCACTCACATTACCTGTATCTGTTCTTGCGTCCATTGGTCGAGATTGACAGATTTTACCCTGGATATATGAACTCCTAGGTTCCTGTGGATCCCAGCACAACGAATACAGATGAATACACCAATATTCCAGGATGCCCATCGTGGCCCTGCAACAAGACACAAGCATTTCACACCATCAAGTCAACCTGTACTTGCCTTGAGCAACTGAGAAACTGTACCAAGTGAACTGGGACTGAGGCATTTACATTTTCATCCAGATTAGAAATTGGCATTAGACATCAGCAGGATGTTTAAAGGTCATCTCCCAATTATTATACCTAGAGCTTGTATTTTATTGCCTCCCTCTTCCATTTTGAGGGCTCTACACAAGACAAACACAACTTTAAAAGGAGGAGGGAAGAAAATAGGTGTTCAAACCACCCAAGACACTACAAAACCCTAAGTTCCTCTTGCTTAAACTGATGTAACAGTCATGTCAATATAAGTCTGTGTTCCTGCTTTAGGAAGGGAGAATATTTCTCAGATAATCTTATTGCAGTGGAATCCGCTCCAGAATATTCACTACTGCTCTAGGAAAAGCAGCATAAAATATTCAGCATTTGACATACGGAGTGCATCATCAAATCTTCTGCTAGTCTTATGCAAGAAGATACAGTTGAGTAAGGGGAGCAGCACAAAGCCCAGTACTATGGCCACCAAAAACATAGAGCCAGAGGCAGAACCCCAGGTTGCGATCTTAGCACAAGACCGATTAACAGTTCACTCCGCAGTTTCTACAGCCCTAATCAGATTCGTGGTTTGCATGCGGCTTTCAGACAGGCAGGAGAGCTCCAAGGTGTAGAAGGGAGATCATGCCAGGGGAAAAAAAACCACAAGGGAAAGATTAACAAGCTTAGTTTTACTCACTGCAAACAGTTCTCTGAAGGAAACCTGGCCATGCATTACCCAGGGGACAGCAGAGGTCCACAGGCACTCCCACCACTCGCAGCCCCCCTCCCAGCCAGGGCCAACAGACCCCAGCCGTCAAAACCCTCAGTCCTGCTGAAGGAAGACCAGCTTCAGAAGTAGTCCTCTGCAGTGCAAGACAAGCAGGTTTTAAAACTAAATCACCTGGCTAGAGCTGCTAGCCAACTGCACAGTTAACGTGGCCAGCTTCCACCATGGGTTGAATATCACTGTCCACAGGTAACTGGCCAAACAGCCACAGCGAAGCCACGTCCTGAACAAGGGACCCGATAGCCTCCGATAAACTGTACTAGCCCTTTTTATAGGGATTACAGGCATTATTGCAGATGAAGAGTTATTCTGTCTTTTCTCGCCATAGTTAAAATAGCAAGCCTCAAAGCTAATGAGACTGAGGTGGGAGGGGGAAGAGGGGGAAAGTGTAATTTCAAAGCCCTAAAAAAGCAGCACTGTATTTGGCTCTCCTGGATATGCTAGATGGTTGTTAACAATTTAATTCCTGTTTACTGGGAAAGTCTAGAGTATCCTGAGGGATTTGGTGCTGCTAATGCAATCAGTGGCTCATGGTCCCTTCCAGGGCAAAGGCACGCAACCTCTAACTTACCTCCAGTACCTATTCCAGCTAATTTATGTTATGATTTTTAAAAAGTCTTTATTAAGTCTTCCGCCCTGTCCTGCCATTGCTTTCTGCTTTTTCACTAGAAGAGTGGCCCTTGAGAGTGATACTAATTTAATGAAGCTGACCAAAGTCACTTCCCAGCTTAGGAACAGCTCTCGGTGAAGACCTTAATAGAAGCATACTCTTGCCTATACCTCAGTTCCTTTATTATACCTACCAAAATCTAGGACTGAATGCATCAAAGTAGGGGCCCATACTTTTACCAGCACCTACGTATGCCAGTCACAAAGTAAGGCATAGGAATAAAAGGCTTGTTCAGTGTTACGCCTGTTGCACACCAAGGTGAAGCCAGGAACTCTGATCCTTTGTTTGATTTATTTCTGGAGTTCTCTCCCAGATACACCCTGAAGGCTGTAACATGAGACTGCCGGCAGGATTAAGCATGAGACTCAAGGTTAGATTTAAACTCTAGATATATTTAGCCTTTATAGGACTAAAAGGATTAATAGTCAGCTAGATACTACATCAGGGCTGCAGTAATCAGCTCACTGGTTTGTCACATGTGCTAGCTCAAGCCACTGCAACCTCCTACCCTGCGATGCCACATACAGGAGTGACTCAGTGGTACAGTCTGTTACACCCATCCTGCCTCAGTGTTACTTCATTTGTGATGCAGGACCTGAAAGAGCAAGGGCTGAGTACAGGAGTAACAGGTGACCATTGCTGCAACTCATAGATCCAGCTCTGGAAGACCCCAGTACTGAAGCAGCTTCATTATGCCAGTGAATATTTTTAAAAAAACTCAATACATAGGCTTTCAAAAATCCTCCTAGCAGCTAGCATTTGGTTTGGTGATAAACACATATTATACAACCAAGGGTAGCTCTCTTCACTGATGCTTATTCCAGCCAGGGTTTGGGCGTACTTGCAGTGCCAATAAATGCCATAAAGCTTCAGATCTACAGACTGGAGGAAACACCAGAAGTTTGGGGATGTAGGGTCATTTTTCTCCAGAGCCAGGAGGAAGATGGTGATCCCAGAAGTCCAGCGGTCTGCTCTCTGACATGGGGGTGACTCTAGAGTCACACAAGCAGGATATTTGGACAGTTCTCCAAAACGCTGCCTGAAGCCTGTAGCCAGCTCCACAGTTCTGCAAGGCACGTGAATTTCAACTCTCAATCTGAGCACCCCATGCTTTTGGATATAAATAGTAGTTTCTTTAGCCTAGTTACACAGCCCCTGTATTCTACCAACACTATGATAAAAAAAGAGGAACAAGATATGGCTACACCCCTTGAGCATGAAAAGCTACTGTAAGATAAGCAGCTGCACAAGAGAACCACTTGCCTCGACAGCGGTGAAGGGTTGACACAGCAAGGTGCAATACAACAGGAAAGACTTGGTGCTTGAATAATCAGTGCTGAGCAGAACAGCAGCCTGTCAGCAGCAGCATGAGGCAAATGAAATTTGTCCAGCTGAATCAAACTCCAGATAACTTCATGCTCATTAAAATTATCATTTGGTGCCTTCGGCAGTGAGGAACATTACAGGGTTCCTTTTGCTGAAAGCAAGGGTATCCTAAGCAAGAGAGCCCATCCTAAACCAGGCTGCCACCAAGGAAGCAGTGGGCCAAAGCCCAGATGTCCAGGTTAGGCTGGGTCAGATGCACCAGCCCAAACAGACACTCTTACTAGACCTTCAGCTTTGCTAGTCTCTAATGCCCCCAACCATTAAGCTAAACCAACATTTTTACCATTTCATTTCTTATAAAGCACTTTGTTTTGTGGGCTGGGGGGAATGGGTTTTGATGCAAATGTAAACAAGCCTCCCACTTCCCTCTTTTGAGGCCACGACGAAGGAGCTTGCACTAGAAATCACAGGCGGAAGTGCCCAGTAAAGATCTGGCTGGGGAAAACTTTGTAGAGTAATTCCCCACCCCCCGTTTCACATGCCATTTGCAAGGTGACCGACTTGCAGAAAGCCCCAGGTGGTATTTACAGACACAAGCTCAGTCACATGTTGCAGCATTTAACTTCCCGAAAACTAAACTGAGCTGAAGACTGTACAGAAGCTACAGTGACCGAGCATTGACAGAAGGGGCAAAACACCTTAGTAGAAGTTAAGGGTGCAATTTTTCAGAGAAAAATGTTTTTATATCGGTAAGTCACTTTGGAGAACAACACAGCAGTGTTTATCAGCATCGTCAGAGCTGCCGTGGAGCCCTATCTTCCCTTGCAGCCTTTGTGCACGCCCTGACACTCACCGCTAACTGCTTGCACGAGGGCACAGCATGCCACAGGGAGCACTTTACCCTCTGGGTTCAGTGACTCAGGGAAACTTATATGCCAAAGGTTTTAGGACAAGGCAAACAAATATTTAGCTTGTTAAGCCACTAGAAAGAAACATGAAAAATTGGTCCTTGCACAAACGCTCTCGCTAATGTTATAAAAATAGTTCCCTTGATGCTGGCATCCTCGCAGCCACCAGATAGTTTTAGAGCTTAAGGCCTAAATGAAAACTCACTTCCCATATGCAAAATGGAGTTTGCTGCAATGAGAACCAGTATCAGAGATCCAAGCCTGATGCTGCAGTCACTTTTGTTTCAGCATTATGGCTAATTTTAACAGCCGTGGTAAGCAAGTTACTTGGCACCAACTCCAGCTGGGCATAGCTTGTTCAGTTCTGGTTAAGCATCTCGTGCCCCTGTTCATCACCTCATATGTGCACAAATCCCTTCTGGAGAATGCCAACTGTTTGCAGGTGAACAAGAGAGTAAAGGAAATGGCAGTTTTGAGTAAGAATGGGATGCTAATCAAAACAGATTTAAGAGCCCAGCTATACGCTCGGTTCTGGCACAATATTAAGGCTGGCTCAGACCACCTTGGGATTTATTCCTAGCCTGACAGTGGTCACAGAAAGATCACGAGCTTAAAAGCATCTACTGCTCAGTCAGTTTACATTTTAGAAAGCTGGACTGAATACCCGAGTGTATTCCTAAGTGAGGACGCACCACCAGCCAGCAGAGACTAGAAAGCTACGTGCAAGAAACTCAGCTGCCCAGTCAGTGCTTCCAAGAGACAGTTTCACAGCCTGTTTTATATCCCAGCCTGTCAAAATAAACTCTGCATACCAAGCTGGTCATACCAGCTTAAGTTAGCATCTAAGCCAGAATCATTAATGCTTACAAGGACTGTCTGAATGATCTGCCCTTACTGAAAAGGCTCCCAATTCCCTTCAAGACCCCAGCACAGCCTGGCTAGTCTGCTTCACACTGTGTCTTAGTCACTTGCTGAAAGTTCACACCCTTGGGTGTTTTTAATCAAGGAATCCCAAGGGGATTCAGTCCTCACCCTTTATTCAGGCATTAGATTTTGGCTCAAGCTACTCATGCAAGTTTCTTCGGTAATAACCCTCCCAAAGGCATTTAAAAATAAAACAGAAGTTGGCTGCAAAGCCACTGTTCTTTTGAGAAGGAGGGGTCAGGAAAAAAATAGATGCTTTCATAGGCAGGAAGGAGAGAGCATCGCTATTCAAAGCCTAATGAAATATTCTTAGTGCAAACAACCATTTGACTCGCAGGCTCCCTGCCTGCAAGCACTCCAGCAAAAGCCCAGCTGGAAGAGGGAAACGTGCCTGCTCAGCCCATTGATCCCAGCTAACACTGCTACATGTGTTGGACTACAGCATCGTACAACCATCCCCTCTCAGCACTCACAGGGGAAGTGGATGTGGGAAATTCTCCTTGGAGTGGGATAATCCCTGTGAGATGACATTCACATCCTCTCATACAAGCCTTCACCCGTACTTGGAAATTTCTCATCAAGTCAAAGTTGAAAAGCCCTACTTTTTGCAGAGCCAAATGAGGAAATAGCCAAGTATCCAAGAGCTTCCTTTGACTTGTGGTTTCCTTATTCTGGAAGGAGATTGCTTAATGACTTACTGAAATTCATTCCGCTCATAGAAAAGCTATGACAAAGGCTGTCTTACAAAACAACTTCCTCTGCTCTTTATTGTAGATGTCTCTTCTACAGTCAAGGGTTCAGATTAGTTTGGGGACACAAGGTAAACTCTGCTAGTGAGTAAAAAGTACAGTTAAACTCAACTTCAACATCTCTAAATTCTACTATTTAGTTACTAACGCAGGCTAGTTAGTTACTAGCCTGAGCATGCATCCTGATACATGAGTCTGAGATCTGTGAAGCACTAACACTTGCATGTATGCTCGGATTTAGTACCAGACTAAGCTGTTTGTGTAGTTTTCAGGAAGCCATTGGAACCCAGGGAAACAGGGATGCTAAAGCCAAAAAGCTCTGTAGCGAGGGAGTTTGATAAGGATATATGCCTAGTTAAGTAGTTTAGTAGTTCAAAAACTTGACTTTATGCCATCCTTTGAAAGAGGAAAGGGCTGTTTTGGGGGTTTTTCTTTGTCTTTTTTTTTTCAGTAGAAGATTCTTGCAGTAATTATAGGCTTTAACCACTCTTTGCACAAAAAAGGAAGAGCCAGAGGCATCTATGGGGGTTGAGAATATTGCTTCCGACAACAGCGTGGAGCTTTGCCTTAAAAATCTTCTTGGCTGCATTAGCAGCAACCAGTATACCCTCTCCTTCCCCAAACCATAATGTTCGCTACAGGTACCTTACCGGCCAAGTCAGACCAAGCTGACTGGTGCTCACTCTGTTTCCTCAGGACCAGGCTTTGAATCTCCTACAGTTTACCAGAAATGCACAAATCTGAGTGCCTGGTGGCCTTGAAGGCAGCTGCACAGCCGCATTTGATCTAACTTTGAGTAGTGGTAAGCTTGCAGAAGCAGCCTTCAATTCACATCTTATCATTGTTACCATCTTGTTCTTTGAAGAAGTGCTGTGATGGTACAAACACAGATGGAGCAAGGTGGAGGAAATTAAAATAGATGCTGTGAACAGCAGGGTGGGTCCTTCCTGCTGTTTAAGAAAGTGATGTTTATTACTTCAGTAAATAAAACTGTGAAAGTGACAATTTCAAGCAGATGCTATAATAAGAATCCATGCAAGAGGACCAGTTAACATTACCAATACTGATGACCACAACGCTAATAATATATGAAAATCAGCCAAGTTCCATGATCCACGTATTTCCTGTGGAGGTCAGCATAGTAAGAGTCCCAACATACAGATGGTCAATATCAGAGCTCAGGATCTCAGTGTTCCAGGGACTAGATAACAAATGTCCAATCACTAGGTTTTAGCCAAAACCACACCCAAGTTAGTCCTAGAAGTTGCTAGGGTAAAGGCAGCAGACTTCAAGGCCTGAATTTCCATGAAATGGAAAAAAACTTTGGTAATAGGTAAACACCATCCCTATGCCCAAATGCACATATAAGCAGAGCACCAGGCTGGAAACTCACACTATCACTACTATTTTACACCATCAAAATTCAACTTAGTATGTCTCCACCATCAAATCCCATACAAGACATCTGCTCATACAGCTTTAATTCTTCACTCCATTTTAAAAACATTTAGACCCTATCTTCCAGTGTCAGTTGAGTTGTGGAGATATGTGGAAGTCACTAAGTCCTTAACATAGCTCCTAACAGAGGAAGGAGTCTCAGCTCCTGGGCCACTTTTTGCTTGATTGAGAACCTCTTCAATATCTAGAGCTAGACGTGAACTATTTTTCACTATCAAAGTTACCAAAAAGGACTTGACATTCATAAGGAAAGGGCGTAACCTGGCCAGTAAGGAATGGCATGTTTCACCAAAAATAGAGGTAAGCAGTTTAACAAGGCACTGAAGGGCCAATTGTAGCAGAGGTAAATCCAGCTTCAGTCAGAGGAAGCTTTGTTCTAAGGCAGTTCCTCTTAAAAGCTCAAACTTTTTCTGTCCTAGATTTCCTGGGACACATGAAGTAATCACTATTCTGGATCAACCTGAAGGAGACCAAAGCTATTCTTGATTCTCTAGTCGGTTTTGATAACCTAGTTGCATTTTGAAAGATGAATTACCTTTAAATTGCAGAGGCATTTTCTGAAGAGGCTGGCACACAAGTTCCTGAGCATGTTTGATACCTTATGTAATTCATCTGGCAGTTACTATAGGAACAAACTTCTACTAAAGTTGCAGCTATGCTCTGAGAATCACAAGGCATTTTTGGACCCTTAATTTACACCCTTGGCTATACAGCGACTCACCACACAGGCTCTCCGTTCCACAGGTGGGTCAACATAGCTGGTACAGAACAACAGTATTAAAGCTGACATGGTTTGCTGAGATGCCCCCTGCTTGGAGGATTATCTTTGTTATCTATTTCTGGCAGAGGTAGAGACATGCATCCGTGTACGTGACTCAGAGCTCTGCATATCTTTTCTTAACGGGTATCTTCCTACAACTCTCCTAAGCACAAACCAATTCCAGAATAAGTCCCCACTGGAAAGGCTGATGCTTTTTTCCTCGCTTTGTGGCTTGAATGGGAAGTTACAACTTACTTCAAGCAGGTGAATGTAGGGTCAGGCTCACAGCTCGACAGAGCTGTGTTCCCTCCCAGCCAGATTCTTACACCATGGCAGCCCTGCTCAGACTTCTTGGATGAAGATCACTAAGGGATAAGTCAGTCTCATGGACAAAGTTAATTTCTGAACATTTGCACTCACTTGAAATTAATACTGCTTTATGCACAAGACTATTCCTTTCAGACCTGACTTGAGAAGAGCAGAACAGTTCAAAAGCAGAAGAGAAAAGGTAGCGCTCATTAAGAGAACTGCAGAAGATTGTGACTGCAGCTAAGAATTAAAATGAGTATACAAGCACATATGCATCCCCTCTGGCAAGCTTCCATTACATAAGACTGAGCTTTCTCCTAATACAAGATTTTCTAAGGCAAGCTGAGAAGCTTTAGTCCTACCGCTTTCGTTTTTGAAGCCCACTGCAGGCAAACATTATGCATCACTACCCACTGCTCTGTTTTCCCATAATGATCATTTCTTCACATGCAGTTGTTCTAGGCAGCTATTTAAAAAAGTTACTCTTCATATTGCTTTTACTGAAAAGGAAATTCAGCTGCGATTCAATAGTCTGCTGATGGAGGAGTTGAGTCACAACAGATTTTTGCTGAATATTAGCAACACATTTTATGTTAATACTAGTTTGGCTGGACTAAGCCAACTGTAATAAGCTAACTCCCCCGTTCCACTGGAAGTCATCCTTCCTTAACCGCACCTACTCTAGCCCCAAGCTTTTTATCCTGCTCTTCCTGCTTCCCATCCAATATTCACCCACCTCTTAACAGGTATTTCCAAAGTTCTACCCCTCTTTCAAAAAAGACTGCTTGAAGAATTAGATCTGGGTTTGTGTCATGTTCAGCAACAGCTTCCCATCTAACCGCTCACGTTAGGAGAAGGGGTTGGTTTCGGCACGGAACCCACAGTTCTCACAAGACACAAGGGACGAAGGGAAGAGTCAGACAAACCAGGAGGAGCACAGGGCAACCTTAACTGATGGACAGATACAGCAGTCCTCGCTGGTGCTCCCTGTGGAAGAACCTGCCGTTCCGACGTCAACGAAACTGGATCCAAGGAGCCTGTTGGATAGATAGGACTGGAAGAGCAGAAGGGAAGAGTTTGGGAGGAGAGAATCAAATAGAATTAGCTGTATGTTACACAAGTTCAGCACAGAGCTTTAAAGTCAGAAATACAGAGAAGAATCCAGTTAATGTAAGTGTTACTCAACACAAGACGTTCTCCATTTACTGGAAGACATCTGAACACTTCTGTGCAAGTTGGACTTGACCTATTACACCACATCCCTCCATCTACATTGCAATTTCAGGCTCCAACTCATTCTGATGTTCAGCAGCATATCTTCTGACAGATACTCACAGCCAGACTGCTTGACAGTCACGCTATCTTATACACACATGAAACCACAACAGCAACACAACTGCCCTCAGAAAGCCCTTTGCCACGAGAAATGCACTGGTAGAAAAGATTACACTCTCACTCATCAACAGCTTCTCTTTTAAGGCATTTTGTTCAAGTGATTCATACAGCAAAGGCCTTCAAAAAGAGGATTATAATTCATCACTCCAGCTTTTAGTGAAGACAGCCACTCTACCACCTTAGCCACGTTGGGCAGTCCTGAGGGGAGAGCTGCATCACTGCAGGTGGTGCAGTGACGCTAGGACTCCATGCTGGATCATTGCTTTTGATCATTAATATTAGTATCGTGATAGCATTCAGAGCTGCATGTGAAAACCACTGAGATAAGGAACCTTTGATAGCGCTTGCAAAGGGAAATCTGCTGTTCTGTTTGTGCCTGACATGGCTAGGTTATGTCCTGAAAGGCTGGTACTGAGCTCCCGAGTCCTGTTTTAATCAAGTAATGAAGACCCCTCTCACATACACATAAGTTTTCACTTCTAAGCTCCACTGCCAGAAAGCAGTCTAGCCACGCTCTGCTTTGGCACAGGATGTACCACTTACTCCCTGTCTATCCGCTTTTGATCAGATCACCCAGTTTACCCACAGTTACTTTGGACAGAAAGTTTGCAATGCAAAGAGGAAGAAGCAGGCGAGAGATCTCGCCCCACCTTCCTCCAAAACAAGAGCCTCTAACCACTGCAGCGTGTATTGTTGCAGAAGCAAAGACCACCCTAAGCTTTCTTTCCCAGTTTCCTTGTCCTTTTTTCCCCCCTCCAACAACTTAGACCCAGGACGTTAATAGCTGTCTAGGGAAGCCAAAGGGAAGCCATCAGGCTCACGCTTCTGCAGTTCTCCTTTCAGATTCAGCTGTGTGGCTCTTACAGAAAAGTTATGCAGAGGAAGCACATGAAGCCATCACCGCCTCCAACAGCTTGTCAGAAGAAACGTCTTGGGAAGCGTGATGTGCCCCACGGAAGTTACTGGAATCCCAAACATATGAGGGAAAGAGAATATATTGGTGAAACTAGTTTTCCCTCCTTATCACACTTAAGGATGCAAAAGTTGGACTAGGAATCACTTGTATGCACTGCCTGATGGAAAGCAAGTAATAACAAGAGCACAGAAGACGACCTTCTCTCTAAGCAATCACTTTGATGAGGGCAGAAGAGATGGAAGACACCCAACTGTTCACCAACATGGCATAGCAAACAAGAGTGTGCTTGCTACGCTGGTCCCAGAGTGCGGGGTCCAACCAGTAGCCAGCATCAGAGAGCTGATGTTCCTGAAAACTAGACTTTTACCCTAACACTGAGAATTTCTGTAGAGCGTGAAATCAAGTGGGTACATACTAGCACTGCAGCTCACGCTAACAGGTACTGTAATCTCATTTAGTTCTGTATATAGAAATGGAAAAAATACAGTAATGAAACCCAGCAAGTAGTTAGGTCATTGGGAACAGGCATAATGGAAGTGTGGGTGGCATCTGAACAGTCGCTGCCTATGTGTCATGCTAGCTTTGAAACGCTCAGATCAAGCGGCAAACCACTACAAAATTCAGGAACTTCAGCATAAAAACAGATGGTCAAAAGCCAGTGTTTTATTGTAGATGTGTCCTGATAGGTGCTCTATAAGCTGCCAGGTTCTTACTCCACCTTCAACTTTGTTGAAACTCATGCAAAAATGCTCATGATGTTGAACATGAGCTGACAAAGGAGGGAGCTGGCATAAGAAACACCACCTGCCACCACCAACCAGTGGTTGGTGACCAGATTTCAGCCGTGACCTTGGCAAACTATGGGTCACAAAACTGTACACAAGTACATTCTTTATGTATCTCAACTAGCATAGCCAGACTTGCAATCAGGTAAAAACCAAGCGACAATCAGCTGTACAGAAAAGCAGCTATTCTTCCAGGTAGCACTGGAAATGTTGTATCTGGAGCTAGCAAGTACCACGTGGCCTCTCATTAGTGCAGACTTGCACAGAGTTTTAGTTATTAAGAAGCCATATATCAAAAAAAATGTGCTCTTTACTCTGCACAAGTGCACCTGGGGCTCATTTCCATACGCAAAGCGAAATGTTGCCGTTCCTTCCAGCAGCCATAAGAACTAACATCAGGCCTTCCTTGCCATCGCTGCAAACCAGCACCAGTGCCTTGCTGGGAGCATCAAGCCAGAGTAACCGAAATGCAGCCCAATACGATGCTTTGACTGGCATCAACGACCAGTCAGATACCTGGCTGGAGAGCTTACTGCATATACACCTCCTGTAGCCACAAACTCCATATGGCACCCTCAAGAATGAGATCTCACACCTCCATGAATCTCATTAGTATAGTGGATAATTATTTTGCCAGATAACCCAGTACAACAGAAGCCTACTCTTCATGACTGATGCAACCCTATCTTCCCAGACACAAGCAGCTTCCAGCTTTGATGGCAATGCTGAACGGTACACTGACTTTTACACGTAATTAACTGGAACACTGCATTTCCAGGATGTACTATGAACAGGAAGCTATATAATCACATCAAAACAAGTAACCTGGAACTGTGATGAGAATTTGTTTCCATATCGTGTACATTACTATCTCATGCCTCAAAAGACAAGACAAGACAGCTATTTTTGCCCTTGGCTCTGGCATTAGGAGCCAAGAGATAAGCAATTTGCAAGCGAGAGGAACATTCTCCCCTCTGCTAACACCACCATGTTCAACCTACATGGTCAACCAAAGCCAGGTATGAAACATCTCAAAATGTGCCATCCCCAAGATAAAGACAGGTTGTTACGATGAGGTTACTACGCTTTGGGGTTTTTTGGAGCAAGGCTGAAAACAAACCTTAATAGCACCATTTTTAATGTTGTTCCGCGGTGCGCTCTGCAGTTTTTAGAGGTCATACTGAGGTGATTAAGTCTCCAACTCACAGATGGACATAGAAAGACAGCCCCTGCTCCAAGTTCATTTATTGCAGCTATTGGGAAACAAGCATCAGGTTCAGATCTCCAGATCATTATAATAGCTCATTAAAATAGGATTTTAGGTAGGCATGGGCATAACCTTAACCCTTTTGCTGCAGGAAAGCAAACCATTTCACAGTAGCAAGCTGCAGAAAGGCATCTGCATCACCATGGAACAAGTAAGAGTTGTTTTATTCAGTTGTTTTGTCTTCTAGAATTCAGACATTTACATCTGACTTCCTCTCTACCCCACTCCACTCCTTTCTCAGCAAACTAAGGATCACAACATGCCTTGAAATCAATATTAAGTAGAAAAGGAAGCACAGGACAAAATATGAAATTCCTTGGTTCCAGGGCTAGGTTCCAATTCCTTTTCCTTACACACTGCACCTTCAACTACTGCTCCTATCTGATCCTCTAAACGTGATCTGCGGCTCACGTTACAGCTCTGATTTACAGGATATTACTCCTCAGCCGGAATGCCCTCCAAAATTACGCAACGCCAGCTTTCCAGGTTCCTCTTAATACAAGACTTCTCCAGAAAAGCAGTCCCCACAGGCGATTAAGTGTTTTCACACTGACATTTGAGATCAAGCCCCAGCGCAGTCAGAGCCGATGAGTTCCCATAAGCAGATCTCAGGCAGTTTTCGACTCGACTCCCTTGCTGGATGACAGGCACAGCAGAGCTGCAGAAGCAGGGTTCAAGAGGCACCAGGAGCGGTTTCTCCGACAGCGGCACGGCCTGCTGCAACACGGCTGCTGCGACTCTCAGTGAATTAAACCGTGCCGGAGCCAAGTCTGGGGTTTTTTTCAAGCGCCTGCTCAGCCAAAGGGGAAACCACCTACCGTGCTACGAACCCCCCAACCGCCCGGGCCCCCGCTGCAGCAGCCTTAGGCAGCACCGCTGCCCCTGCCCTGCCTTCCCCGCCTGCTCACGGCGGAGCCGCCACCCCCAAGGCCCCCCGGGCCTGTCCTCCCGGGGAGGCGTCCCTCCTCCCGCCGCTGCAG
>WAAD01032611.1:789617-808871 GCA_013389945.1 Fregata magnificens | reverse complement strand
CTGCCCCAGGTCTCTGCCCCACGGAGGCAGCCACGGCGCGGGGCCGCCCCACGGCTCTCCTGGGGCCCTGGCCTGCAGCAGCCCGTGGGGCCGGGGCCGTGCAGGGCCTGGCTCCTTTTAACCCCATTTCTCACGCTGTCACGACAGTCTGGGACACGGCTGCGCCCGGTGCCGGGTCACTGCGGGCCCGATCCTCCCGCAGCTCCTCTGTGGAAGTGAGGGGGACCCCAAGGGCAGCGGGGCAGACCCTGCAACGCTTACCCCCAGGTACGTGGGGGGACCACTGGTCAAAGACAAATGTTCCGGTTGGATCCCACGGTAAAATTAATAGGGGGAGAAAAACTCTGAGTCTTTTAAAGAAGATGGAGATCATAAACCAAACCCCGGTATTCCTGTGCCGAGGTGCTGGGGGGAGAACTTGAGAAACGGCAATACATGAAAAGCTGCAATCAAATGAGCAATGGCATCAAAAGGAGAAAAAAATATGTCACTATGTAGTAAACTGAAAGACACTTGAAATTACATAAGGCTTCCAAAAGTGACACTCGTGTCCCAGAAAGGCGCTGGGCACGGTGGCGGAGCTGGGGCACGTCTGCCTCGGGCACAAGCAGAAATATCCCAGCGGCTGCATGAATGGTGAGGATCCAGATTTAGATCCTCTGAAAACAAGATGCTCTCAGCCTAGAGCCAAAAGGATTTTTGTCTCAAAATACCAGGTTTTGGTGGAAGCACTTCCCTGCCACCACCGAGGCTCGGAGCAGTTCTCGCTGCCTGTCAGAGGAGCGGGGAGGGCAGGAGCCCGTTGGCCTTCCCTGTGCTGGGCTGGGATGTGGGGAGAAAGAACCGGAGAGAGATACCAGCCCAGAGCGGTGCATCACCACTCCCAACTGGTCTGTGTGCTGGGATGGCCCCGTGCCCGCTAGCAAGGATGCGGACTGCTGCCCCACCATCCCCGACCTGCACCGGGGGGCAGGCAGCAGTCACCGAGCCCCCCCCAATACCGGTGAATCAGTCTGCAGTGGCTCGTGGCGGAGCCTTTGAGCCCTCCGTGAGGAGGAGGAAGAAATCGCCAAGATGAATCATCCCCGCGTTCCCGGGGAGTGCTGCACCACGCCGGAGCTGGGGGGCGGCGAGTTCGGGGGGCGGCTGCAAGCGAAGGCAGGAGGCAGATGGGGGGAGCTGGGCGTGGGGGGGTGGTGGTGAGTGGGGCACCCGTCCCCCCATGGACGTGGGCCTTGTGCTCTGCCAGGGGTATGGGGAGCAGCCGGTGGCCCCCCAGCACAGCCCCCCTTCCCCTCCCAGTGCCACGCTGGGGCCATGGGGGCATTTTGCAGGGGTGCCCCAGGACCCGCAGCAGGGTGGCCGCCCTGCCTGGGGCTGCACAGGGGCTCACAGGGCAGAAATAGGGTCAGGCATGTCAGCAATCCCCCAGGACCCTCCCCAGGGTGGCAGGAACCGGCTCCCAGTGCCGACCCCATCACAGGGTGTGGGGGCAACTGCAGCCACAGCCCAGGGCAGCTTCATGCCCCGTGGCACTGGCACAGGCATCGTGATGGGGACATCACAGGGGACACCCTGGCACTCCTGGGGGTGCCCACACAGATGTCCTGGCCGGGGTCTCACCATGCAGCTCCGACAGCAGCCCCCCAGCTCATCCCCCTCCTTTCCAAGCCCCTTGTCTGCATTAAAGCCCCTTTGTGCCACTCGTGCCAAATCCTCCACCACCGTCGTGCCAAATCCTCCGTCACCGTCTGGCTGTACAGCCCAAAATAACCACGGGCTCACCTGAGCGGGGGGGCGGGGGGCCGGGGCTGCCCGCCTGCCCTCATCCCATTGCTCCATATTAATGAGCCCCCTCCTCCTCCGGTGTCCAGCTGTGCAGTCGGGGCTGCTGCCATACCTGAGCGCAGCGAGACAAGGCCACCGCCGCTTGGTGCCGGCCGCCCCTCGCCATGGCTGGCTGCTCCCCCATTCTCCAGCTCTGGCTCTTGCTCCAAGCCGCCTGCCTCTGCCTGGCCCAGATTGTAAGTCCTCTGCTTGGTCCCCCTCTGCGCCGGGCTGGGATGGGGGACGGAGAGGGGACAGAGAGGGGATGGAGAGGGAATGGTCCCTGTTTCCCCCCTTGCAGAGGCTCGCTCACAGTGCTGAGCACCCCTGGGACTTGCTGCTTATTTTCCCAGCACCTTTTCGCTCGCTTTTCCCAGGTGTGCCCCATGAGGAGGGGTGGGAGCAGCCCCCAGCCGGGACCCGCAGCCCCGACCCACCGGGGACCTCTCCATGCCAAAAGCTGCCTCCAGCCCCGTGAGACAGGGAAAGGGCTGGGCTGCACGGCTTGAAGTTTGGGACTTGTGAGCTAAACAAGTTTAGTTTTATTTTCCCCTTGGGGCAGCAATGGGGGACTCTCCGCCGTTTCCCTCCCCAGCAGCCGCCAGATCTTCCGCCTCCCATCACCTGGGAAAATGCTTATTTGCTTCTGCTTTGCTGGGACGCGCTGCGGAGCCGGGCTGAGGGGGGCTGTGACCCAGGGCTCCACGGGGGCTTGCTGAGCAGCAGCGGGGAGGAACACCAGTGGCAGAGGTGCTGGGGCCCGGGGGTCTCTGAGGGCTCTCCGGATTCCCCCAGGGACAGGAGAAAATGCATCGGAAAGAAGTGAAGGGAAGGTGTCCCTCTGCTCCTCGGGGCAAGTGCCGCGAGCGGGACAGGCAGTGTTCCTCCTGGGATCCCACCCGAAAAGAGAAAAACTCTCCCTGCCTTGCAACCGCGAAAATCAAATTTTTAGAAAAGATCTCGGAAAAATCTTCCCATGTGGCTCCTGAGCTGCCTGCCGGCACAGACAGCCTCGCTGCGGAGAGCTGGGGGGGCAGCTGCCTTCCTGAAACAGCCCCCTGGGATGCCCATGGGCTTGTGGTGGCGGGGTCTGGCCAGGGGAGCCGGCTCCGGTCGGAGCAAGGGGGACGTGGGAGCGAGCATTTGGAAATCATTCGGGCAGGACAAAGGTGCCATTCACGGGTGCTCCCAGGGACGGGTGCTCGCTCCCAATGTGAAGCTGGGGCTCTCCCAGTTCCGTGAACGAACCAGCAACACCTCTCATCCTTATATATTTAACTTTAAAATAAATAAGTCTGGAAGGACGGAGGAATCGCAGGCGTGCAGCCCCAGCCAGCCCGTCTGGTTTTCATTTCCAGGAACACCAGGGGTTTGGTCTCCGGGATCGGAGCCTCTTCCCCCCAAACACCCCATTAGGATAACAGAGATCTCTTTGCAAAGTTGCTCCTGCGGAGTCCTGTGCAAACCTCAAAGCTGGGGCCAGGCTGCTTGGGGAGCTCCCCTGCCGCCGGCTGAATGGCGCTTTTGTGCGATACTGTGGAGCGGTGCTGCGGGCAGCGAGCCGGGCAGCGAGCCAGCCCGGCACGGGGGGGAGTGTGCCCACAGAGGGGCTCAGGGTCCCCGTTTCACACCAGGGCTTCAGGCACCTAAATCCTGCCGGTGCTCTTAGAAATCCCAGTGCTGGGCTTGCACCCTGAGCCGAGAGGGGCCTTTGCAAGCACTGCCATCGCCCCGTTGAGACCCCGCTCTGCCGGGGCAGGAGCCCCGCGGGCACCAGGGCAGGAGGGCAAGAGGGGGCAGCAATAGGGTAGAAACTAGGGAGAGGATGGGGAGCTGGTTGTGCCAGTGTTGGGGGAGATTTCCTGGAATTCTCCATCCATCCCCCCTTGCCAGGAGGGGCACAGGCCAGGCAGCGGAGGATCCATGGGGAGGGGCAGAGCTCTGACGCCTTGGGGTGCTCACTCCATCCCGGCTTTCCGTAGAGGGGTCCCCAGCACATGCCGGCGGCGTGCACGGCATCCTGGGCTCCCTCTGACCCCCAGCATCTCTCAGGGTCCGGCTGCTCCTTCCTGACGTGGGTCCCGTTCCTTTTTCCCCTTAGCGAGGGCCACCGGGAGAGCCTGGCCCACGAGGGCCCCCCGGTCCCCCAGGAGTGCCGGGAGCGGATGGCATTGACGTGAGTACGGCGCGGCCGGGAACCTGTGCAGGCTGGAGGGAGGGAGGGAGGGGACCCGCAGCACAAAGAGGGACATTGTGTCGGGGCAGAGGCTCGGTGGAGGGCAGGGGGTGCGGATGCCATGCGGTTCCTGCACTGCGCTGCTCCCAGGCTGGGGCAGACAGAGCAGCCCCGGCTTTGCTGGTGGCCCTGGGCAGCAATGATGGCGTGGGGGAGCACAGCTCCTGCACCCCGGCTCCATCCACCTCCCTGGGACAGCAGCCCGTGGCCTCCTGACCACTTTGGGAAATGGGGCCTGAAATGCTTTTTGGGGAGCACAGAGGCAGGGAGGTTTGGGTGCAGGGTGCTCAGGGCACCCCTGTCCGGGCAGCGGAGGATGCTCGGAGAGGTCGGGTGCAGGGATCAGCCCAGAGATGCCCAGTGAGGAAGGGGAGCCGTGGGGGCCAACCAGGAGCAGGACACCCAGGTTGGGTACCCACAGAGCAGCGACGTGGCCGAGGGCTGTGGCAGGCAGCTGTGGCTCCGGACCCTCCCCGGGGCTGCAGGGAGGGAGCCTGAACAGAGGGGAGATCTGTGAGCCAGCAGAAAGTGCCCTTTCTCCAAGACTTGCCCCAGGGTGTTATTTTAGTGCTATTTATACCCAGAACAGCCGCAGCCCTCCCTCAACCCCAGCACAGCCCTCTCTTCTCAATGCTGGCCCCATCCTGACCAGGCTGCCGCGCTGGGGGATCCAGCATCTCGCTCCGGCTTGGAGAGGCAGATGGGAGACACGGGTCCTGAGCGCCCTGCGCTGCCGGGCCTGGCTCCGCAGGGTGACAGACCCCTTTTTACAACCTTCTTCCCTTTCCCCAGGGTGACAAAGGCTCAGCCGGAGCCCCCGGGTCCCCGGTGAGTAACCCATGCCTCCCCGCAGCTCGCTGCCGGTCTTGCCCCTTCTGGAGGAGCTCCTTTCAATCTGCCCCCATGCCTCTTCTCTTTTAAAGGGTGCCAAGGGGGAGCCTGGAGCCCCTGGTCCAGACGGGCCCCCAGGGAAGCCAGGCATCGATGTGAGTAGCCACCCCCTGTTCCCTCCGCAACGTCCCTGGCCGCAGCCCCCGGTTCCCAGCAGGGTCTCGGCAAACTCCTCTTACCCCCGGCACAGGGATCCTTTTCTGTCGCACATAAGAAAGCGCCAAAATCCTTTCGTGCGGGAGCTGAAAGCACCTTTTGAATCATAGCAGAAAACGCAGGCAGGGGTTGGGCAGGGCTGCTGCCACCCCCTCCCACTGCCCGGGCTCCGAAAGTGCATCCCCACTCTACATAGGGTGAGAGCTGTGCCAGGAAAGCCAGGGCACAGCACCGACATCCCTGAACATGAAAAGGCTTTTCCTTGTCCTTTACTGCAGCTGCTGTCCTGAGCCCTGGTTCAGTTCTCGTTTCCTCCAACATAAATCTGGAGCAATCCCCTGGTCCCCCTGGAGCCACCCCTTTGGCATCCACATAGGTGGCACCGGTGACTTCCCCCGCTGTCCCCTCCCCGGCAGAAGCACAGCCCAGGGCAGAGGTGGCAGGCAGAAAGGGGATGGAGCTGCCTCTTTGCCCTGCCTTGATGCCACGATGCCTGTGGGCTGCCTCCTGGCCCCACGCTCTCCTGGCCGGGGTACGCAGGGGTGCATGATGGGCGCCTGGGGAGGTTTGGGATGGGTGCCTGTCCCCCGTCCCCAGTGCAGCACTGCGTGGGTAAGCGCCTGCAAGCAGACATTTAGTCGCTCATCAGAAGGAAACTCAAACTACAGGGTCCTCTTTTGTGTCTTTGGATGGCACTTCGTAAATCTTTTTGGGTTTAGTTATTCTTCAGTAATAAATGAATAGAATAATAACTGTCACTATGAGCATGCATTATTCATCCAGGCTAATCTGCCTGCAGAAGAGTTCAGCTGCTTTGAATACGGACGCTGAGCAGAGCTGGGCTGAGCAAGGGGCTCTCCACCTGCACCGTCCCCGCGTGCCCGGCAGCGTGCAGGAATTAGCCCGTGGGTGAAGCTCAAGCCATCAGCTGCAAGGATCCAACCCCAGCACAGGCGCAGCCCTCAAACACACTGTATTGGGGGACGGGGGAGCCAGGGCATGACTCGGAGTTGATATAACTGGGATCATGGACGAGCCAAGCTCCCCGTGCGCCTCTGCCGGGGCTGGGGCGGCCGTGCTGGATGTGCCCTGTGGCGCGAGGGTCCCTGCTGAGCCCTGGCACAGGGTCTCGGAGCAGGGCAGCTCGTGGGGGCTGTGGAGCATCGCTGCAAGGCTCTCTGTGCCATCGGGGCTTGGGTCCAGGTACAGCTTCATCTCCAGGTTTACTGCATGATGTGCACAGCAGCGACAAGCAAAAACTCCCCACTAATAACCCTTGACACCTCATGGTGGAAAAAGCCCCAGCAAAAACGTCTGGCTGGAGAGCAGAAGTGCTGGCAATAACCTCCCGCCGTCTCTCCTCTTGCAGGGCCTGACGGGAGCGAAAGGGGAGCCAGGGCCCATCGGCGGGCCAGGACTTAAAGTGAGTGAGGAGCTGCTCCGGGGCAGCCGCTCCAGGCTCCCACCTTCCCCCCCTGGAGCCAGCGGGACCTGGCCAGGCTGGGACCAGTCCTGTCGCTGTGGAGGGGATGCATGGATGCAGGAATTGGGTGATGGAGTATTTGGCAATGAGGGGGCACAGACACTGGGTCCAGGGAGGGGTGAATTTTAGCAGTTCACACAGCAGTGGAGCAGGGCTTGGTGGGGCCAGACCTGTTTCGGCTCCTGACTCTCCCCTTCTGTCCTGGCAGGGCCAGCCCGGACTCCCAGGGCCACCGGGGCTCCCCGTGAGTATCTGCTTCTCCCGCGGGCGCTGGTGATGCACCCACTCCTGGCTCCGGCATCTGCTCCCTGAGCACCCATGAGCGGGGTGGGAGCAGAGCGGGGACCCAGCCCCAGCCCCCCCCCGGCCACATCCTTGGTGGTGGCGTGGGCATTGCCCTGCTCGGGGCAGGGATGCTGGTGGTTTTGGGGGGGGAGGCTGGAGAATTTGGAACAATCGTGTCTTTTTTCTTGTTGCAGGGCCCTTCGCTGCCAGGACCACCTGTAAGTGCCGGGACCCGTGGGGCTGTGGGCGGCCGGGGACCCCGCTCAGGGCTGCGCTGGAAGAGCTGAAATCCCAGCACCCCCAAAGGGAGGTCTCGGGGCTTGACGCCTCTCATTCAGTGAATGTCTCTCTTCTCCTTAAGGGGCTTCCAGGCCAGGTTGGGCTTCCCGGAGAGATCGGAGCGCTGGGACCCAAGGTGAGGGGTCAGGAGGGGGTGCTGGAAAACCTCTCCTCCTTACCCCAGCATCTGCTTCTCCGCACTTAAGGGCTCCTGGGGTAAACAGGGACGACGCTGTAATATGGGCGAGCGGGGTCCTACGGTGGAGATGGAGGGGTGGCAGACTCTGTGCCTGCAGCCGGGTCCCCCAGCACCATCCATACCCTCCCAGCTCACGGCCGGGGGACGCCTGAATTCCTGCTGGGACAGCCTGGGTCTCTGGTGCTTCATCACCCCTCTCCATGCTGGCTCCAGCAGTACCTGCCACCTCCCCACCCCTAAATCTCCTTTCCTGGGGTTGTTCTTTCCTAGGGCGACCCTGGACCCGATGGCCCGCGGGGTCCCCCAGGCCCTCCAGGGAAACCCGTGAGTATCTCCCCAATCATCAGCATTTTCTGCAGGAGGGAAAAGTTGCCCCAGGGTTTGGGGCCAGGACTCAGGCTCTGGCACACCTTCCGCCCCGTGCCTTGCTCCCCTCCCTCCCAGGTGTAACATTCACCCCTCCTGTAAAATACTGCTGATATTAAACCGCAGATGCTGATCGTCTTTTTCCCTACAGGGCCCCCCAGGACACATCCAAGGACTGGAAGGCAGCGCTGATTTCTTGGTGAGAGCTGCCATTACCTTGTCCCTTCAGCAGGGTAACGGTAGCTGGAAGAGCGTGTGCTGCCCTGGCCTGAAATACAGCCACCAGTGTAATTTGGTAACTGGGGGCGATAGAGTGGGGAGGAGCAGAGTCCCCAGCCAAAACGATGCTGCGAGCGGTGGGTGCCCTGCGTTACTGCACAGCCCAGCGTCGCCGTACGGCATGGGAGCCCGTCCTTCCCAGAACAGCTTCTCCGCAGCCTCTGGGTCCTTTCGCAACTCAACCTGTTTCTTCTTCCCCACCAGTGCCCGACCAGCTGCCCGCCAGGTCCCAAGGGCCCCCAGGGACTGCAGGGACTGAAGGTAAGGGAGCCCTGGAGCTGCCAAGGAGCAAACGGGGACCTCCACTTCCAGCATGCTGTGCCTGAGCAGAGGAGCCTTCCCCGGTCTGGAGGCACGGGGAGCTTGGGAGCTGCTCTGCTTCCCTGGAAGCACAGAGGCATGCACACTCAGAGAGCCCTGGGGGCAAAGGTGCTGTGGGAGAGGTCCCCTGTGGCTCCCCAGCTCCTGCCAGCCCCTTCCTGGGGGGTGAAACCCCGTGCCGAAGCCCCAGCCGTGCTGCTGCCCGGCTCCTCCACCGAAAAGCCCAGAGGGTTAAACCCAGCGGGCATCCCCACCGGGATGCTGAGGACCACCGCATCACCAGTGGGATGCTGAGCCCCACCACGTCACCAGCGGGTACCCCAGGGTGGGACGTTGCAGGCAGGGTGGCTCTGCGTGACGTGGCCATCAGGATGCTGCCTCAACCCCACTGCTCTGCCCAAGGGATGCTCACGGTCTTCCTCTTCGCCCTTAGGGACACAGAGGCCGCCCCGGCGCCCTCGGGGAGCCCGGCAGGCAGGGCAGGCAGGTGAGTGACCTCTCCGGTAGCTTCCCAGAAGGAGCCGGGCATGCCTGCCTCTGGGAGAGCTGGGGTTGGTCCTGAGGGCAGGGGCGTCTGGGGAGAGAAAGGGGGAAGGAAGGAAAGAGGAGGGAGAGGGAGGAGGGAGATCCAGGGCTGGGAGATGGAGGGTGGACAGGGTGGTCTTCCCACGGTGGCTCCCTGGGGTTGGGGACCTGTCCCCATCCCCTGCCAGGTCCCAGGTGAGGGCGTCGCGGGTCCCCAGGGCGGTTTGTACCCCTGCTCCACCCCAACACTTACCTCTCTCCTCTCCATCCCTCCCAAGGGCCCCAAGGGCGACGTTGGCGTCTCCGGAGAACAAGGCGTCCCAGGCCCTCCGGTAACATATTTATTTCTCTTTGTTGCTCTGCCCCCCCGGGTGTCCCAGGGGCTGGGGGCAGCCGGTTTGTGCTTGGCCCCAGACACCGGGGACGCGACACCAGTGCGTCCCTGCTTCCGCGGACCCACTGCTGGGACCATCCCATCCATCTCCCTCCTCCCAGCCATGCAGCTGCCGCCAGGAGGGTGGTAAAGCCGCATCCCGATGGAGACCTCCATGGTCGGCGCTCGCCCAGGCACCTCGGTCGTTAGTGCACATTAATGTGGATAACTCACCGGCTGGGGACAAATTGCTCATGTACACTGAGCCCCCCTTACCCCACCTGAACAGGGGGGTGCAGCATCCAGCTCACCACGGGGACGTGGGGATTAAAGCTGTTTGAGCTCGCTGAGCACTTTGAAGATGAAAAGCAATTAATGGGCTGAGCACTTTGGTCCGGGAAAGGGCAAAACTGCTTTGAAGCCAAGAGCTTTGGCGGGGGAAGCAGCACCAGTTTGGGTCCATTGCTGTTATTGAACCGACAGCTGGAAAAGCGCCTGGTGGGGGGCTGCAGAATTAGGGGTGAGTGGTGGGACTGAAATGCCTCGCATTTGGCAAAACCAGCTTTTGCTCTAATTGCGGCTTCCCCCTGGGCTGCTCCTGGGGCTGTTTCCAGCTAAGCCGGCTGTTGTTTCCTTCCCCGCAGGGACCGCAGGGCCTGAGGGGTTACCCTGGGATGGTGGGACCCAAGGGCGAGATGGTAAGTGCCAGTGGGATGCCGGGGCAGCTGTGCCTGGCTCTGGAGTCAGGGGGACCAGCTCCCTGGGGCTGAGCCGTGGAGATGCTTCCCAGGCTGGAGGCTGCTTCCCAGGAGCATCGCTAACATGGCTGTTTGGCCATCTCGGGGAGCTGCATGCTGCCTCTTCCTAGTGGGGTCGGACCTGGCTGGAGGCTGAGGTTGGGATGGGAGGAATTGACCCCCCCGTGCTCTCTTTGCAGGGTCCTGCCGGTTACAAGGGGATGGTCGGGACCATCGGAGCAGCCGGGCGGCCGGTGAGTGCCCCCCCTAGTCCCTGGGGGCTGTGGGGCAGGTGGGGGACCCCACACTTCACTGCTCAGCCCCTGTCTGTCTCCCCTCCAGGGCAGGGAAGGCCCCAAGGGACCACCTGGGGACCCTGGTGAGAAGGGAGATCTGGTAGGTCACCCGCCCCGTTGGGGAGGGCAGCGCCGTGCCCCGTGCGATGCCAATGCCCCCTTTTCCCCAGCTTGGTGCCATTCCCTGGCACAGACAGGGGCTCTGCCCATGGCACCTCGATGGGCATCTCCTCCCTCTCCCAGCTCTGTCCCCTGCACCCAGAGGGCAGCTGAAATAACGCTTGCTCTCCCCTGCTCTAGGGTGGCCGTGGCATCAGGGGCCCCCAAGGAGACATTGGCCCCAAGGGGGAGAATGTAAGTACTGCCAGCGGCACCCATGCCCACATCTAGGGCTGAGGCCCTTGCAAGGAGAAGATCTCTCTGCCCCTCTCTGTCCTGTTCGGGGCCATCCTGCATCCTTGCACCCTGGCTCAGCACACGGCCGGAGCTTTCTCTTCCCTTCCCAGCCTTTTTTTGCCCCCACCACAAGCCTTTCAGTCCCTCTTCGAGGTGTCAGACTGAGCGACTCTTCCCCCTTTCACAGGGTCTCCCGGGCATCGATGGCAAAGACGGCACGCCGGGTATCCCAGGCGTGAAGGTGAGCTGCTGTGGGCAGGGGCTGCCGGTTGCTGCCTGCGCCGGCAATGGGGAATGGACACACACTGTTCCTCGTACCAGTGCTTGCTGGAAATAATGGGGATGGCAAGTGGCATAAGGTCCCGGCCCTTGACGTGGCATCTCCTGACCACAGTGTGGCTGTCCCCACGGCGGCAAGGGCAGTGTCCCCCTTTGTCCAGGAGTCCCTTGTCCCACCCGTGGACACCTCATTGTTGCACCTTTCTCCGCCACGCGGTAACACCCCCTCTGTCCCTCGCAGGGCGGCGTGGGACAGGCCGGCCGCCCAGGAATGCCAGGACACCGAGGACAAGCTGTGAGTACGGGAGCATGGGAGCCCCCCGCCCGGGCAGGTACCCCATTACCCGTGGGGTGGCACCCGCGTCCCGAGGTGGTGCCAGGGTGCAGGGCCAGCACCCAGCAGGGATGCTGCCTCTGGGCACGGGGCACCGGGCAGGGTCGCTGCCTCCGGTGTTGTACACAGGCTTTGATCCCAGCTTTATTTCCACAGGGCTTGCCAGGCCAGCCAGGAAGCAAAGGTGGCCCAGGAGACAAGGTGGGTCTCGGGCAGCCGGGGCCACAGTAACCCCCTCTGAGCATCCACGCTGCGGCACCGCTCACCCTACACGGTGCTGTGGCAGCCTCCGTGCTCCATCCCTGAGCCCGCAGCCTTGTCACCATGCTGTTCCTTCCCCGTCCTTGCTGTCCCTGAACTGCCTCTGTCTCCCATTTGCAGGGTGAAGCGGGTGCTCGGGGCCAGCCCGGTGTCACCGGTGCCCCAGGGCAGATTGTGAGTACCGAGGCGTCACCACGTTCCTCCCAGGCACAGCCTGGGGGTTGCTCTCTCTCTCTCTCTTGCTCTTTTTTCCCTCTTTGCTGTCAAACAGAAGGCAGAGTTGGGCACTTCATCCCCCCCAACCCTCCTCTTCCCTCTGCCCCTGCAGCAGCTTTCTCACGGGGAAGCCCCTGGGGCCACTTCTCCAGCCTTGCATGCGGCACCTCCTTGGTCACCCGGTGCAGTAGCAGCCCTTTGCATGGCTGCAGGGGACAAGGATGGGGCCACACGTCCCTCAGGGAAGGACAAAGGGCAAATGGTGCCATGGGAATGCAAGAAAGGCAGCTGGGTTTGGTTTGGTTTTTTTTCCCCCGCTTAGGGTGAGCCTGGACCTCGGGGTGAGCAGGGACCACAGGGTGTCCCTGGGATGAAGGTGAGTCCGGGGCACCGCGGGGTTTGTGGTGGTGCTGGGAGCTGCCCCTGACTCTGCTCTCTTCCTGGGTCTCCGTAGGGTGACCGGGGCGAGCGTGGCCCCGTGGGCCCCCCCGGCGAGCAGGGGAAAATGGTGAGTTTTGCCTGCAGCCGGGCTGGGAAGCGGGCTTTGCCTCGGCAGGGCTTGGGGATGCTCAGCCCAGGGTGTTCGGCTGGGGAGGAGGGACGGGGGCAGCGGGGCACGGCTGGCACTGCTGCATGGACCTCTCGCTTTGATCACAGCCGGGGTCGATCACGCGCCCCGTCCTGCTGTGCCTGGCTGCTGGGGTGAGGGATTAGCCGATGGGGCAAATAGCGCGGGGATTAGTGGTCCTGGGGCCACGCTGGGTTTGCAGCCCCAGCTGGGAGAGGAATTTCCTCCCAGCCTGATGAGAGTGGGGAGGCTGCCCAGCCCCTCTTGGGGGCTTTCCTGGGGTGGGAAATAGCCAAAAACTGACCTTTGGTCCCTCTGGCTTCCTGAGGGCCAGGGCCCCATCCCTGGTGGAGCCCCCACTCTTGGCACGGCTGGAGGGGAGGCTCCTCCATCGATTTTCTGACCTGTCCCCCAACAGAGGCCGGATTCAGGGCAGGTTGGGATGCTGTGGGGCAGCCTGAGCTGCTGGAGGGGACGGGGAGCTGCCCGTACATCGCATTGGCTTGGAGAGGATGCTCCGATGGGGGAGGAGGGTCTTCCCACCGCCTCTTCTCACTCACTTCTCTTTTCCCCATGTTACCTTGATCTCCAGGGGCCCAAAGGTGAGCAGGGTCCGCCGGGGATCCCAGGACCCCAAGGCTTGCCAGGAGTCAAAGGAGACAAGGTGACTGCTCCTGGCTGCAGGGGATGGAGTCCAGCTCAGGGAAGCTGCACTGAGCTGGGCTGACCCCCCGCTCTCATTTCTCCAGGGCTCCCCAGGGAAAACCGGCCCCAAAGGCAGTACTGTGAGTACATCACCCTCCTGCCAGGGCTGGGGGATCAGCGGGGAATCGCTGACACCTGTGTTTAACAGGGCTGGCACCCACCTCTGGGGAGGGGCTGACACCCACTGACACCAGGCGCTTTCTCTGTCAATACCCCCGGCATCCCAGTCGAGCGCAGCAGGTGGAAAGAGGGGTTAAAGTGGCTGCGGAGGAGATGGGTGCTGGTGGTGAACGTTCACATTTCTGATTGCCTTTCCTCTAGGGAGACCCGGGCGTTCATGGCCTCGCGGGGCTGAAGGGAGAGAAGGTGGGTCCCCACAGACGGGTCCTGCAGTGGGGTGGGGGGGACAGGGGCTGGGCGTGGGTCCCTGCCCACATGCTGTGGCTGTGCTGGGGTCTCCTGCCCGGCGTGGCCGCGGGCACCGCAGCGTTGCACCCCAGTGCCGCCATGGTGTGCTCCAGGGTGGGTACGTGTGCCTCCCCCCAGCTGCATCTCTAAATTTGTGCTGTCTCCCCATTGCATTTCTTGTATCCTCTGTTCCCAGGGTGAATCGGGCGAGCCAGGGCCAAAGGGACAGGTAAGTGACCGGGGGTTTGGGAGCAAGGGGCTCCCCGCACCTTCATGCTGGGTGTCTCTGTCGGACCCTGAGCCAGAGGCGATCCTCCTGAAAAAGGCAGCGGCGCTCCACGGAGCTGCTGCATGCTGCATGCTGGTTGCCTGACAAAGTATTTTCACTGGAGATGGGCTTCAGTGACCATATTCAGCCCTGGATTCAGTTTCAGCCCCCGTTTGGGGTTCAGAACCCAGCTGCAGCAGGTGGTACTAGAAGTCCTCGGGGTCTCAGGGTGTAGCCCCTGTGCTCAGGATGGGGCTGAGCTCCCCGATCCTGACGCTGCTCTCCATCCCCACCGCAGCAAGGCATCCAGGGCGAGCTCGGCTTCCCCGGCCCCTCGGGGGACGCAGGTGCACCCGGCGTGCGAGGCTACCCGGGACCCCCCGGCCCGCGAGGACTCGTCGGGGACCGCGGCGTCCCGGGGATGCCCGGCCAGCGGGGTGTAGCGGTGAGTACCCCCAGCACCCCACATTCCCTCCTCGCCTCCTGCACTGCGTCGGTAGTGACCTGGGGGTTGTCCCTGTCAGCTTGTTCAGCTCTGCAGGTGAATTGGCTCCGACTTTTTCTTACCAACCAGTTACTCTGGGAAATGGCTGCCGTTTGGCTCAGGAGCAGCCAGTGCTCCCCCACAAGCTCTCCAGGAGGGCTGAGCTGGCATCCCACCTTTCTAGAAAAGAAGAGTTCTTTATTTCCCACTGTATATAACTCCAGCAGCAGGTTTAGCTCCAATACCTATCTTTGCAGCCTGTCCAGGGACAGAATTTTTCCATATAAGCCTCATTTTAGACTTGCAAAATGGGGATGCAGAAAGTTAACGCTGTGGGGAGGTTGCAGTGTGGCTGGGCATGGCGTGAGCCGCAGCTGGAGCACTTGTACTGGGACCGAATGGAAAACGAAGAAGGGTTGGGAAGGCGGCATCGCGTGCAGGGAGGTGCTCTGGGCTGGAGGGTTGGGATGGGACCGGCTTTGTGGGTGCAGATGGGGATGGAAGGAGTGCTCTGCCTCTTCTCGTTGCCGGCAGGGCCGGGATGCTGGGGACCAGCACATTGTCGACGTGGTCCTGAAGATGCTGCAAGGTGAGGGGCGAGCGAGGCACCGCCGGTGGGGTGGATGCCACCGCATCCTGTCCCACGCTGGCCTCTCTCTGCCCTACAGAGCAGCTGGCGGAGGTGGCGGTCAGTGCCAAGAGAGCAGCCCTGGGTGGAGTTGGTGCCGTGGGACCGCCCGGACCCCCTGGTCCCCCAGGGCCACCTGGTGAGCAGGGCCCACACGGACCCATGGGACCTCGAGGCGTCCCCGGCATCCTGGGCGCTGCCGGGCAGATCGGCAATATAGGACCTAAAGGTAGGTGGTGGGTGGCCATACCCACACCGTGCCGGGCAAAAATCCTCCTCGGGGCTGACCCTGCCTCCTCCTGCCACACTCGCCCCCCAGCTCAGTCCCTGAGCAGGGGCAGCCCCCTCCCCTCCCCTGCAGGATCACTGTTTCCCTCTGCGGCTCCAGCAAGTCCTTCCCTCCCTGTTTCTTTCCCCGCAGGGAAGCGAGGCGAGAAGGGTGAGCGGGGGGAAGCTGGCCGTGGCCACCCGGGCATGCCAGGTCCCCCAGGGATCCCAGGTAAGCCCCTCTCCCCCCGGCATGGACAGGGCAGGCAGCGGCAGGTCCCCGCAGACCTCGTGCCCCTTGCTGGTGTGATGACGTGCCCAGCAGTGGCTTGGGACCTTCTGGCCCATCCCTGCAAACCTGCACGGGTTCATCCCGCAAATCTCCAACTTGTAGCAGCCTTTGCTGCATCCTCACTGCCTGCAGCTCTGCCAGCCGCTTTCCTGGCCCCTCGGCATGGCTCACTTGCCGCACTGCTCTGCTAATGCATCCCCATCCTCACCAGCAGCGTTTCCCATACCCCAGCCCCTACTCTGCTCCGGCAAAGGCTGGGCTCAGCACCCACAAATGCAGCACACATGCACCCGCTGACGGCCATGCTCCCATTACAGGTCTCCCCGGCATCCCCGGCCACGCGCTCGATGGCAAAGCTGGGGAGCGGGGCCTGCCGGGCTCCCCGGGAGAGGCTGGCCGGCCGGGCTTGCCCGGTCCTGCTGGCCTACCGGGATTTTGCGAGCCGGCCGCCTGCCTGGGAGCCTCGGCGTACGCCGCTGCACGCCTGACGGAGCCGGGGGCCGTCAAGGGACCTGTCTACTGAGGAGGCACCAGCACCACGACAGACCCGGCCGGCAAACCCACGCCGGGACTGGCAGCAAAGAGACCAGAAAACTGCAAATCCATAGGGAGCGACCTCTGTCTGTCCCAGCTGCAGGAGGGCGCTGGGCTCGGGGCAGGTGCCGGAGGGGAAATGCAGCCTTGGGAGTTTAATTTGGTGTAGGTATCACCCCCCTCCCACAGCCTGGGGGACGGTGGAGAATAAAGAGAGGTCAGCCCAAGTCCTGTCCTCGTTACTGGGGTTCGTTACCTGCCCCCTCTGCCCATCCTCCGCTCCCTGTGCCCCTTCCCAAAGAAATAAATTTTCTTTTATACAAACCCTCTTACTCTTTCATGTCCTGCTTGGTGCTGAATCGGCTCATTGCTGATTTCCTTTTTGTCTTTTTTTTTTTTTTTNTTGCTGATTTCCTTTTTGTTTTTTTTTTTTTTTTTTTTAAAAAAAACAAAAATTGTGGTTTGATTATTTAAGAGACTTGCCAGATCCAGCCTTGTTCACTGCTGGGCACTCACAGAGCTGTAAATCTTTGTAAAATAGGATTATTTTATAACTATGAGTAGAAAACCACCAACTTTTTAAAAAATGGACAATAAAAATGAGATGGATTGTTAATGTACTGAAATGACATGTTGATTTCTTTGAATCAAACCAAGACTATACTGGGGGGGTGTGTGTGTGTTATTATTTGAGGGCCAAAGTTAGTTTTTCTGTTGTTTCAAGCCCCTTGTTGGGTGTCTCAGTTGCTCATTCCCATCCTTGAGGACAATTTCAGCCTCTCAATAAGTTTCTTAAGCAAAAGCTCCTTTTTTTCCCCTCTTGCACCACTGCAAACGTGCAGAGGAATTTGCCGCCCCTGAGCCCCTCGTGTCGGAGACTGACCAAATTTGCCAGAAATGCGTCAGGCACCTTCAAATAAGACCGAGTCCACCCACAATCAAGTGGGCCAGAAAACTATTAGCGGCATTGCAAAGGGTATTGATCTCTTAATAGTTAAAAAGGAGGCCTGCGGCTCTAACAGGATCCGCAGGTGTCTTTCTCATTATTGCCATCGACAGCAGAAAGGATTAAAGCTGTGTGGCGGGAGCAATGGGGCTTCGCTTTGTAAGATAAATAAAAATCAATTTTTGTTTATTAGCAAAGCATGTTCAGCTTGGCAGGGTAACAAATCCCAGGGAGAGGTGGTGGGAACGGCTGGCTGGGTCCCTCCTGCGGCACAGAGCATCGCTGCCACCGGCCGAGGGACCGCCAGCAAATTGCAGCCAAACTGGGGCTGTGATGGGATGGGGCTCAGCCCCACCCGGGCGTGCTTCAGCTGGGGGGGACTAATCCTGGCAAGGACCAGATGCAAGCCCAGGCAGACACAGCACTGTGTGCTCTTTCCTCCCCATATGCAGGGATCCATAAGGATCCTTATCTGTCCCCATGTCCCCAGACTCTTCAGAATTGTGCTACACTCATTCTTCGTTTAAATTACCTTCTCTGTGTCCTTTGCAAACGGCTGCCTTGTCTTGCCTAATGTGCAATCAGCTAACTTTAAGGGGACTGTCTTTTCTTTAAAAAAAAAAATTGGAAGTGAAATGCAAATGTTTTATTTGCAAGTTGGAATTTAATCAAGGAATTAAGAAGGCTGCGCATTAATTAAGGGCCAGACTCTGGTTGTTTCCAATGAGTGGCGAACCCGCTCCAAATCTGCCTCTTCATCAGAGCCCTCATAAATATTCATCCAATAAATAGCAGATTGGATGCCATTACAGAGACAAGAGAGATTGAAACCCAAGTATCTGTGGAAATGAAACAGCTGGAAAGCTTCCAATCTCTGCCCCAAATAATAACAAATCATTATTAAGAGAGGTGAAGAAATAGCCTCGTTGAGCACTTGTCTCCATTTCTGGACAAATGGGGAGATTCATCCTAATTCTTTTCGTGCAGGAATTCAGGTTATCAAACCCCTTCGGGGACAGCCCGGGGCTGGGCTCCCCCCGGGCTCCAGCTGTGCAGCACATCTGGGACCGCGGCCCGGCTGCACAGCCCAAATAGAATCTCTTTTTTTTTTTTATTTCCCCCACGAGAGGGAGCTGCCTGCCCGCTGAATCCCCCTCTTCCCAGGGAGCCCACGCTTGGGCTATTCCCACTAAACCCAGTTTTTATCCCCGGCGTCCCCCAGGCTGCGCCTTGCGAGGGCTGCGCTCTCCCCTTCGCTTTGGGGGGAAAGGGTGAAGCCCCCTCGCCCAGCCCCTTCCCACCTCCGGGACGAACGCGGCACAGCTGGAACACACTGGTAGAAGGGAACCAGGGGCGCGGAGGTTTGCTGCAGGGACGTTGGTGCAAGGAGGGCCCGAGGGGCGAGAGCAGGGCTGTGGTCCTGGAGCAGGGAGAGGCCACTTCCAAGAAGGACGAAGGGCTGCCGGAGGCAGGAAAGCTGCCGCTGTGTCTGCAGAGGGTCCTGGGCTGCCCGGGGGGATGCAACGTCCTTTCCAAGAAGCCCAGGGGCTCCTCACACCCAAGCGTGCACATCCCCAGGCAGGGCTGGCCGGGAAGGGATGGGATGGAGCAAGTGCTCCGGCACAGTCAGGGGCACTGCTCTTGCTGACCTTGCTGCTGTTCAGAGCCGCACGCGGCCTCCCAAAAGGTGCTAACTGCAGCGGCGGCCGAGCTCTCCATTAGCAAGAGGTGGCTTTGACCTTCAGCAGGCAACTGTGCTCCCCAGCCGCATCCCGGGAGATGCTGCAGGGCAGGCACAGCTACAGCTGGGTTCTGTGCAGCCTCACAAGGCGGAGGCTGGCAAGGCCAGTGTCTGGGAAGATTAAGATTAGGTTTTAATTAAAAAGTGCCAAGGAAGTAGCTGTCTGGAGCTCTTGCTCTTTTCTCCCCCACTTGCTCATGCCTGAATTTGACCTTGTGGATTCTCCTGTGGACGGCGCTGTGGGGAGCCAGCCCACATCCTTGTCACCTCGCCTGTCCCAGGTCACAGGCAAAGGGTTTTGGGGCTTTTGGGCTTCGCAGCTCCCGCGAGATGCAGCAGCCGAGAGCAGCCCACTCTATTCACTGTCGCCAGTCATTCCAACGTTAGGGGCTGGGCCATGGCCAGTCATGACTTATTTTCAAAGCAAAAATGCATGGAATCATTTAAAATTATTTTGAAGGGTTTAAGAACTTGCTCCCAAGCTTGTCCGTGCAGCTATAAAGGCTCCAGAAACATGAAGGTGTGGAGTCAAGCATCATCACGTGGGGAAGAAATGAAAGGAGAACAAGGCAGATCCCTTCAGGGTTACACCAATTGTCCCGCCAGGCCTGCCAAGACCTCCTGCAAGTCACAGCTTTCGTTCTCTTCCCCTCCCCTTTGAAAACCTTTTTTTT